>CM062808.1:309944001-310491545 GCA_031772625.1 Pinus tabuliformis | reverse complement strand
CCAATTGAATTTCAAACCCTAAAGAAACAGCATTTTTCTAAATAAATAAGGTGTTTGGAAGGCTAAGTGAGACGAAGATAAAAAAATAATAATAACTAAATCTTTCCCAAAATGACATATAGGAGTAAGGGATAAATAACATATATAAAGTTTCCCAATTAGTCTGTTCACTCATTTATGATTCTGGGCTCCTTCTCCGTATTCAGACACCAGGTAGAAGTGGTTATGGTCAATAAACACTTCTGATATTCATTGTTGTGTATATGAAACCCTGTGTTGTGCAAGGTCCAAGCCATATTCTCCATTTGGGCGATAACTTGTTGCATTGTTCTATAGGCAAGTAGCTCTATTAATTCAATTTCCTAGTTTCCTACTGCTTGGGACCTGAGAACATTCATCCATTGATATAAACAAATAAGGCTTGCTAATATAAATTGATTTCACTCGACTGCCTTGCATATTAAGATACCCAAGTTGGGTTTGTCTTACCTTGATCTAACCAATTATCTGGTCCTGATGATGAACCACACTAGTTGGCTCGAAACGTGCTGGCAAAATTTTCTCCTATGTGATTTCTACTAAAAAGACTCTTCTTAATGTAATATTGATCATAGAAGCCTGAATTCAAGTATTAGGATATTGTATTTTACATGATTTGTTATTTTCAAATGTTTGGGCACAAGATATTATGATGTGTATCTGCACATGAAATTAGTTATGGTTGAAGTCATTAATTTTTGTTTCGTTTTCTTTTCCCTTTGTGTTTACTAAGTAATGGGATATTGAATTTTACAAGGTTTTTCGTTTTGAAATGTCTTGGAATGAGAGATTATTTAGTTTGATTACTCAAGTATTTTCCCTTATAAAATTGTAATATTCTTTTTATGACACTGTTTTATGGATATTATTATTGTTTCAAGTTGATACCATTGGATTCTAAGAATTTTATTTTCCCCATGTATATATGAAAAATAGCAAAACCTGCAATAACTTTTTGATTCTTTAAAGAGCATGCAAGGATAACCTATTCATTTCAAGTGAATAAATTTTATGTATTCTTATGCAAGGGTTATGTTATCATCTTATACAATTATCTCATATAACAACCAAGACGGATAAAAATTTGGGTCATCAATTATTTCAATATGCTTCGATATATATATATATATATATATATATATATATATATATACATCCTTATTTCTTGCCAATAAAGATTGCTTTTTAAGGAATAAAGTGTAAGAAGGGAGTTTTTGACCCCATGGCATTTATTAATAATCACGGGTCTATATGATATGAAATTATTGCTAGTATAATGTTTGCTATAATATTTATGGTTTATAAAGATAGATTAGGAAAACCAGTGTGCACTTTTCAAAATGTTGTACCAGCCAATGACTAACCAAAATTGTTAACAAATCTTTAAACAACAGGCAAGATTGAGTATCTATTCTAGCTTCCAAGTTAGTGGCCTTATAGTCATTAGAACTATTTTGTTTTGGTGGATTAGACAACATTGATTATTGTAGGTAGTGCAGAAGGCATCATCGTTTGTTGCATGAGCTTTCTTTGGAGAGTTATAATTGAAAAAGATTTAGTTTTTTCAAGATAAGATATAATAAGGTAAAGTAATTCTTAATTTTATTAATAACAATATAAATTAAAAATATTCTTAAATCCACATTAGTTTTCTTGAGATAAAGATACAATAAGATAAACTAATTTTATTAATAGTGTCCATTAATGAAAAAAAAGGTAGGTAATGAACAATGGTTAGCGGGATTTAAATGTACAACCAATGACAACATATTGGGGAAGTTCCAATGTTACCCCTTAAAGATTAAAAATTCCAACATGTAATAAAGTATAAGTAATAGATAAAAGAGGAACCAATGCACATAATTAAATATAGATGCAAAAGTAGGAGGGATAAGGAGCATCTAGCACCACCTCCATCATTGTGAAGGTGCAATTGCATTTTTTGATAATGTAATCATGGGATTCCTTGGGATGGAGAGGACTTTTCATGGTGATTGTAGGAGGAAAGTAAGAAATTTACATAAGAAAGCTTCTTCAATTTTTTTTCAATGAAACAGTGATGGGACTACCCATCAGAACTCATCTATATGACTTTTTTTCACAATTTTCACCAACTACAACATGTCTCTAGATATTTGAACCTGACACTTACAGAAACACAGTGTGTGCTTCTATCACTTGAGCTCAATCCCTTGACAAGCAATCTTCGATTCACTCTAGTTCTCTTTATAGATATAGAAAAGTAACCTTCTTAAATTCACACTTTTTTTACCAAGGGATAAAATTACAGAAATTTTCTTGAAGTTAAAGATCCATCCAATGAAGCCCATGGGTGTAGAATAGAAAGTGGTGGGGGTATTGTTAAGGCGCCCCATGATGTGAAGGTCACCATTTCAAAAATTTGAGGGAAAAAATGCAGCCATGTTAAGGAGCTGGTGTGGACTAGGTCGGGTGCGATCCCTGGGTGATTTTGTAGCTTAGATGCCCATTAATCATTTTTTCTCAAGCCAAAGGTTAAGAGTGTGACTATCTTAAGACTCACACAACTCAAAAAATAAAAAAATGATGTCCATCCCATGAAAATAACCATTCTTTTAGATACTTTCGTTCATCCATACATATATATTGGTAAAAGAAAGTTGTAATTATATTAACAAATATATTATAGATTATACAAAATTGGAAAAAATTGTAGATATGCAAGTCATAAGTGTACAAAATGGAAATATATTTTAGGTAAAAAAAATCCTCTCAATTATTACCTTAAAAAACCTACCGAGTAAAATGGCCTATACGCAATAATTATTTGAATAGAAAAACATAAGAAGTTGGTCAGTTAACTTACCCACATATAAAGGTCTTTTGAACCTAACAAAAACAACCAAGAAAGGAAATGACACTTCAAAATGTAGGCTAGAATCAGTTATATCTAATGTATTAGTTAGTTGGGGAGGTCTTGCTCCTATCTTTACCTTTTTTGGTTATGTGTCATTAGGGCACAAAAAATTTGAATTTGAATTTGACACCATGTGATAAAATCATGTCGGTTGGAAATATAGACACATGCATCTTCTCCATCGTATAAATATTCTTTGAATTTTCACGTAATAAAGTAAAGATAGAGGTTTCAATTATAAAATGTAACCCAATAACAACAACGTTAAAATTATTATTTCACTCAAACTGTAACATATCACATATGTCTTCATCTATGATCTTCTTCCATATTCTATTCACTTACGAAATTTTCTTTGCAACATCTGGTGCAATTCTCTAGAACCGAGAAGCAATATATGCTCCCATGCTTCCTAGACTCTCTGAAATCAACACAAGTTCCCCTCAATGTAATACCTTGAAAGGTTGTTCCAAAACTTAGAGAACAAAGAAAAAATGGTTAATAGAAATACCCAATATGTTTGAATCATTGATCATGAAATCAAATGAAGTGTTCTTCATAGCGACAATGCAACTTTCCACCACAATTATTAGAAATCCAATGGCTAAATCAAGGGATACGATATTTAGGAGATAGGGAACATTTATTGTTATAGTTTTATCACAAGTATAGACTTTGAAAGGGAAAAAACAAACCTGGATTCTCCTGCCTACAATAATAGGTCTAACCTCTTCATAGACATGCTCTCCTAGAGTTGCAACTCTCAAATGGTTGATATTGAGTTCTAGACCTGCAATTATCTAGAACCTAGAAGCAGTGTGTGCCTCGACTCTCACTAGACTCTTTGAAATCAACACAAATACCCCTCCATGTAAAAACTTTAAAGGTTGTTCCAAACCTCATAGAACAAACCAAAAATGGTTAATATAAATACCTGATATTTTTGGATCATTGGTCATGAAATCAAATGAAGTGTTCTTCACATCCACAATGCAAATTTCCACCGCAATTATAAAATATCCAATGGTTAAATCAAGTGATCTAAGATTTAGGCACAATGGATTTTGTTAACAATGCCACTGTTAAGTCTGACGTTGGTGACATGAGTTTGAGAAACCAACAATACAAATTAATTGAGGGCTAAGTCAGCTATTAGCTCAATCTCCACTCTTATAGTTGTTGCTACTCTGTAACTGTACCCATGCTTGTAGAGGAGGCAGTCAAGCATATGAGGGGAAACTACCATTAAAATCACTTAAGACCACATTAAGAATGGAACCTAGGTGGGAAAAGTCTATCAATCTCACCATCAATTATTTGTTCCATACAAAATTTGCATTCTTTGTTATGATATAACACTATTCAAAATAGTGATGTAATGGAAATCATTTGAAAATTTCGAATAAAAATCTGTGTGATGTAATGGAGACTACTTGAAAATTCATACATCTTAGTTAATCTAGAATGCAACATCAAAATTAGTTAGATTCCTCTTACAGGTTCTATTAGGAGGAAAGCTTGAATGGAAAATGACAAAATTCAAGGCTTCTATTTTCTACCCATTGAAAGGGCGAATGAATTTATTAACAGGTTGTTTTTCGTTAATATGTGAGTGGGTTTGATTAAGTAAACTTCAATAAGATTTAAGTAGCCTATAGAGTTAGCTCCAATGGTGAAAAATATGTCAAAATAGGCCCGTTGTAACGATAAATCACTATGTAAACCCTACTTTTTTATGCCCATGTTGTTCAATAGAATCGGTGGATAACATTAGATGGATGAGTTTACCATCCTATAACACTGATGTTCACTTTTTCTCACTTGGAAGATGATAAACTCTGTCAAATAAATGTCACAAAATGACAAAAAATCTAGAAACAAATCATCGTTAAAAATAAACTGGCCCCGTAAACATGTCAAAAGAGACAAGGATCTCTAGACAAAGCTACGATAGGCCAATTTCATGCTTGATGTAAAATAAAATTTGATTATGTTCATAACAAGTTGTTTCTAAAAAATAGAGCCATCTTTTGTTTCTTTTAAAAAAGCATCAAAGTGTCATTTCCTTGGTGGAAGATCAAGATTTTTATTCGACATTAGTTGAAGTTGGAGAGTCCATTTTTTAAATAACATATTCGTTATTCCACAACATACAAGCAAAACACTCTCAAGCTTTTCCATAGTACTTTTAATTGTGAAGATAACGAACTGCTGTCATTTCCTCGCTGGAATATCGAGATTTGTATTCAACATTAGTTGAAGTTGGAGATTCCATTGTTTAAATAATATATTCATTATTACACAACATAGAAGCATGACTCTCTCAGGATTTTCCATATTACTTTTAATTTTAAAGACAATGAATTGTTTTCAAACATTGCTTTGGTTAATAAAAATGTTACACATCAAATAAGAAAATAGTAGGTTGAAACTTATAATGATATTCACAGATTGATCACGTGACTGAAAATCTAACTCTAATCTCTAAATTTTGTCAATTAAATCTAGCTTACGTGGTTAGGTGACAGCATTGTGATCCCAAGTTCAAGTCTGCTAAATTGACATGTCTTACCTTTAAAATATAGTCAGTTTGTTGTGTCCTTAAGTGAATTCACTCTATATACTAATTATACTGAGTTAGGCTATAAATAAACTAATTTCTTCATCCAAATAATTCTCCAAACCTAAAATTTCTTTTTAAATAAAATAATTCATATTTATAATTTAAATATTTAATTAAATGGCAAAACATATCACATTTATTTCTTTAATACCACTCTTTCCTATGTCATTACCTTATGGTGTTTCCTTTGCAACATGTGATGTAATTGCTAATATAACATTCACCCCCTTTACTCGTACCATTGAACCATGGAAATTTCGTAAAATAAAACTCTGATCTTGTGGATGTTCAACCCATTGCGATCTTATCGGATCCCCTTTACTCATACCACTCTAGTAATTAGATTCGTCACAATATTCATCCTCCTTTCATGCTTAAGTCAAGTTTCCAACCTCACCATTTTCCACACTCTGCAGGCTGCTCAAAATGTAAAAATTTCCATTAACAGCCCAAGATTATCAATACCAAATATTTCACTGACAAACTTAATATGATCTTTGTTTAAGATGACATACCTTGATTAACAGCGGAAGAAGTAATGGCTGCCATCTTTTGTCTTCTGTCTTCTGTCTTCAGAATTCGGTTTCTCTCCTCTTGCCCTCACTTCCTTATGTGTTTCTTGATGGAGAAGAATACAACCCTTGTGGGGAGAGAGAGGACCCAATCCTTTATATTTTTAACTTTAAATCTGGTACGTCCATCATATACCAATTCAACGCTTTAATGCTTTAATCCTTTAATGCTTTAATGCTTTAATGCTTTTAATTATGGAATGACTTAATTAGTTGGGTCACATTAAGATTTAGAAACTTCCATTTAATTTCTAACATTCTCCCACTTGACCCGACTATTCATAATATTAAGCGTTGAACATCATACTATGATAAATTGCTGAGAGTTATGGCGGTTGTGCAGTATTAATTCAATGCATTCCCTTCCATATACTACAATACCAGCAATCCATCAATTCATACTCATAATTTATATAAAACAGCATAATGGTCCACATAATGTCTTATATCATAATGATTAAACATAATATCTTTATAAGACTCTTTCTTGTTTAAAATTACATAAAATACGTACTACTTCATTAAAACAAGAGACACATAATTGTATATCAGAAACACATAAAAGAGCTCAGAATGTCACACATCAATTATCATTAATACAACCAAGACCCATTCTTTGAACATGTTCCTTAAATTGTCTTGGTTGTAACCCTTTCGTCAAAGGGTCTGTAATCATAAGTTCTGTCTTGATGTGCATGATTGACACTCTTTGTTTCTGAACCTCATCTTTCACAATAAGATACTTCAGATCTATGTGCTTGGCACCTTTAGAGTACTTGTCGTTCTTTGAGAAAAATACTGCTGCAGAGTTATCACAATAAATTTTCATCGGCTTGCTAATGGTGTCGACAACCGCAAGTCCTGAAATAAAGTTCTGCAACCATAATGCATGAATTGTGGATCCTTATTGATTCCAATATCATAATCTGATTCTTGCATATAAACCACATAATCATCAGAAATAGCTGACCTACGATTTCTCTGAGGTCTTCTTAATGCTACTTGTTGTGGTTCATGCATATCAGTATTATGTAAGTCATTTCCTTCAGGAAGTACTTCTTCATTTATATGTTGTTCATTATCATCATGCTGTTCTACAACAGCTGGAACAACATTTGGAGTAATAGTAGATGGCGGAACTATTCTAGGCAATGTAACATTTACCCTTGTTTCCTTTACTTCTACTATTTCTTTTCTAGTACTCCCACTGACTTCACCATTCTCAATGAATCTTGCATTACCAGTTTCTATTATTTCAAGAAGCTGGCATACAATCCACACATAATTCTAGATCACTAACATTATTTGCTACATTCAACAAGGAATTCGCATAAGTGTCATTCAGTTTCAATTTATATAAACCATCAATTAGAATACCAGAATCAACATTATCAGTATTCTTATATAAATCAAAACAACCAGATCCAAACATACATCTAAAACCAGAAATATCCAATTTACTTGCGGAAATAAGGTTTCTAGATAATGAAGGTACATAAAGGGTACTGTATAAGTCTAATACATATCCACTTTCTAGAATTAGACAATAAGTCCCAATGCCTTCAATTGAAGATTTCATTCCGTTTCCCATTTGGATTTATAGTTCGGATCATACGAAATCCCTCTCTTTTTGAACCAAGCTTTCCTTTTCGGACAGTCACTTTGATAATGTCCTTTCTTTTTACAGAAATGACATTGAATATCCTTTAGTTCCTTCTTTTCCTTATCCTGCCCATTCTTAGCAGGTGCCTTTTTCTTCTTGAAATGACTTGATTTTCCTTTCTTTTCTTTACCAGCTTTATTACTCGCAAAACTTACTGAGTGATTTACTTGATTTTTCAACCGTCCTTCTTCCTGAACAAGTCTACTGGCCAATTCATTAACATTCCATTTATCCTTTATAGTGTTATAGTTAATCTGAAAAGGTCCATATTCTGAAGGTAGCGAGTTCAGGATAAACTGGACAAGAAAAGAATCCTCTACTGTAAGTCCCAGGGAGTTTAACCTTGCTGCAAGATTAGTCATCTCTATAATGTGCTCTTGCATAGTTCGCGACCCATCAAACTTCATGGTCGTGAGTTATGCCATAAGAGTGCCAGCGAGTGACTTATCAGCTGAACGAAAACGCTCTTCCACAGACTGCATATATTCCTTAGCACTTTCTGTTTGTGGAATTGTTGACTTGATGTTGCTAGCAACAGTCATCTTAATAAACATAAGGCTCAATCTGTTACTGCGTTCCCATGCTTTATGGTATGATTTTTCTGCCTCGGTACTATCTTTTGTAAGAGCAGCAGGTTTATCCTCAAGGAGTGCCAAGTCAAGATCCTGAGCACCTAAATGGAAATTGACTTGTTCACTCCATTCAGAAAAATTAACACCAGTGAACAATGTAACAGATGAAGCATGTGCATTCATGGAAACTCCTGCAAAATGAAATAACTATTAGCTCATAACTAACACGATTCAGATGTAGGCATAATAGTATAATATAGCACTCCTTTGGGTAGATATTATCTTATACTTAACATAATTAAATACCAAACATAAGTAGGTAATAAATATATTCAATTAAATAGAACTGACATCTTTGGATGATCAATATTTATTTAATCAAAATATCTATTAAACCTCATCATGTCAACTAGTTATAGAACCAGACTTTCCTTTGGGTAAGTTCTCAGGTTCTATCATTAGTGACGCCAGTTTTTAATTGGTATTATTATAACTGGCAATTTCTATCAATAATCATTATGTCACTTATGCACTAAATGATTATTCTGATTTTGACCACTTTGGTGATTAACAAAATCATAAATCTCATGTGCATAAAGCAAAACAACATTCTGATTTTGACCACTTTGGTGATTAGCAAAATCATAAATCTCATGTGCATAAATAATTTATAACACATACCTTATGCAAAACAATCAGTCATAGAGCAATTACTTTTATGCCCAAATTTCAAAAAAACTTACGCTTACCATTAATTCTTTTTGGCATTGAAACCATGCATGCACAGACAATTAAAGAATGCACACTTTCAAACATTTGTCCCTGCTACGCGTCACATTATTTTTCCCTTCATTAATTTGTAAACACTGCAAAACTATAATGCAAGCATACACTTTCGTGTAAAATCAACGTTTCATCATCAAAACTCTTCAAATATTTAATTCTTCATGATCAAAATAAATGTGTCAATAATTTCAATCTAGATTGAAGGGAAGACGCCCATATGAATAGTAACAAGGAATTCAAACCAGATATATCTGTCCTAAACATTTCTGTCCTAAACATCCTTTTAAACATGTATTGCAAAAGCGGAAGCATAGACGATGCATGCAGTGTGTTTGACAAAGTGCCTAAGAGAAATGCTTGGTTTAATGTTACACGGAGGCTTTGAAGCTTTTCATATAAATGCAACAAGAAATCACGAAGCCGGGTTTACATATGGAAAACGTGGAAGCATAGAGTAGGCTAACCAAATCATTTGCTAAAATGTTTGAGCCAGAGATGGTCACAATATCTGCAATGATTTCAACTTATGCATAGCATGGCAATATTGAGGAAGCCTTTTGGCCTTATTGCTGAATTGCTTTAATTAAAATCTCTTCTTCAGGGTTTCATAAGTGCGCAAGGTGGGTGTAAATGCCGAGATATCCAACGAAAAGGTTAAGGAGAATCAGTTCACCTTGACCAGCGTGAAAATGTTGGACGCCTCCATCACTAAAATTGGCCAGCACATAATACCATAAAATTCGAAGAGCACGGCTTCACTTGCAATAAAAGGGTGGCTTCATACATTAGTGTAAAACGCCGACCGCTCCTTGTGATAAGACATACCGCCATCCGATGTTAAAAGATCCATGATTCATAATCAAAGGCGGCTAGATCCAGTCCATGCCATGTTTCAAAAGATAGCATCAATATGAGGCGGCTTGATTAAAAACAAATGGACCCTGATTTTTACCATTCCGGACAGAGAAAGAAATTGAGACGAAATTCCCCAATGGGAAAACGAATCTCATTGGCATGGGTTGGGAACTCCGGCGTGCAGTGTCCAGGGCAATGCGCATGGCTATAATAATGACTCTAGGGTTATATAAAGCCCTTTCAGCATTTCATCATTTGCGAAAAATTCTTAAAGCAGTTTCTAACAACCGCAACAGCCAACAGTCAAGCAATCAGTTTAACTAATCACTGCTAGATAGTCAATCAACTGTTTTGAGTTAGATCGTTAAGTCCGGAGTTCTTATATAACGCTTTTGAGCGTATTACAGGCAGGTTACGCATATTTCTCAGATTAATTTGAAGGAAAGGTTCCACGGCAAAATGCTACAGCTGCAGTTTAATATTTACACAGCAAAACGTTCCAGGAAATTGCGCAAGATAATAATAACAAAGCCAACTTCGTTTTCCAGAGAGCAGCAAGGCCGATCCATGCATCTTTAGAAACCCTTAGCATCTAAATACGATATCTTATCCAGATTATTAAAATAGCGTACTTTTTGCAGCCCCGCTTCCCACTCAGCCATTTGACTAACGAATTTACATAAATAAAAATTAATGCATGGCGTTTAGACACCGGCAGCGCAATTACATGGCTCGGTTTTCGAAGGCAAGAATTGAGCTTGAAAATTGAAACGATGCTGAGCGGGTAAGGGTGCTTACGGATTTAATTAACATCATGAGTAAAGCTCAATTGCAATCATAGGAAATATTTAGTTATTGATTTTCTCTGATACCACATGTAAAAATTTCCATTAACAGCCCAAGATTATCAATACCAAATATTTCACTGACAAACTTAATATGATCTTTGTTTAAGATGACATACCTTGATTAACAGCGGAAGAAGTAATGGCTGCCATCTTTTGTCTTCTGTCTTCTGTCTTCAGAATTCGGTTTCTCTCCTCTTGCCCTCACTTCCTTATGTGTTTCTTGATGGAGAAGAATACAACCCTTGTGGGGAGAGAGAGGACCCAATCCTTTATATTTTTAACTTTAAATCTGGTACGTCCATCATATACCAATTCAACGCTTTAATGCTTTAATCCTTTAATGCTTTAATGCTTTTAATTATGGAATGACTTAATTAGTTGGGTCACATTAAGATTTAGAAACTTCCATTTAATTTCTAACACAAAATTTCAAAAGGCCACTGATTACGCTATCATTTGCTTTGCAGTTGAGACTGGTGTAGATGTTGATATTGGTGTTTGGATCTAGACTCAACGATGAAGAGTGTATGATTAATTATTAAACATTTAGAGTGTCGGTGTTGTGCAGTGTTCATTCATATCAAAATCATCTCCCTGTTCATTAAAGGGAATCTTTAAAAATTTGACATATTTTTAAAGTGAATTAATCTCATTTCTAATTAGAAATTTTAATTTTGTATTAGAATTAAATTATTATTCTATATATTAAAGAATTTTCTAATCAATTTTCAAATAACAAATAACATGTAACATAGATTCTAGATACTTCCACCGATTGCAATTCAGATGATGCTACATAGTTTGACTGATTGCGTACATAACCTACTTAATTTGTGATTGTAAAAATGTTTCTGGTCGATTAGGCGTAGGGATTTATTATCAATGGGATGGACACTCACCACTAATAATTGGTTGTTAAAGAATTAAATTTTGAAGTTTCGTGTTTGAAACTTAAAAGTTTGAACAATTGAGTGAACAAAATTCTCCCTAACCATAAAGAGAGGCCGAAAGTCGCTAATTTGAGTCCCTATCAATCTAATATTTGCTAAATAAATTGAGTGAACGAAATTCTCCCTCAACCTTAAAAAGAAAGTTTGAAAGTAGTGAATTTCACTTATGGTAAATCCGAACGTCTTTGTAATTTTATTTTTCCATGTGAAGAAAATCCATTAAATTCATTAGATTTCACCTACATTCATCAGACTTCACTTACCATGGAGTCTCAATATCCACATTACTTAAAATTAAATAAGGGAACTCTCAATTACTTACTCTCATGTTGAGCTATACAACTACTAAGTCTAAGAAGTATTATTATGACTATTAAGTTGAATCACTAGTCCATAAAGAAGAATATGCACATAGGAAACAAGCATTGCACCTAAACCCCTAAATGGAATTCTAACTATACCTTAAACACTAGACAAAATACCAACTACTCCTAATGCAAATATTAATAACGGACCACAACCCCCAACACTTTGTCCTAAAGCCATCAAGGTACCACCTATCATCATAATATGAGATGTGTGGGTATTTTATAGCATTCTCACTTTGTTTCGCTATTTTTTAGCGATGAGATGGGAAATCATGAATTATATGGTCATGTTCCTAGCATGTAATGCACGGATTCGATAAATTAGAGAACCTCATCTTTTATTTGTCGAGCACATGAAGGGGAATTTTCTATTTCAAATTGACCTACAAACACCCTCAAATTAGTACAAAATGAATTACTTCAACCATCCCGAATAAGGGAAGAAAGTCCTACCATGCCTAGAGGACTTAGCATCATATGCTCAAGTAAAGTTTACATAGGTTACAGATTGTAGAAGAGGTTCAAAACTATGAGATAAGGGTAATATTAGGGTAACATGAACTTTCACAGATTGGGTTGATTTCTAGATAAAGAAAAATGAGACTCCATACTCATTCAATAAAGTTTTTTAGGACATCAAAATTCTTCCAAAATGAGGACGTATGATCTAGATTGGATGATTATATAAATTTTCATCTTTGTCTATGTGTTTATAGTAGAAATATTGGAGGAATCAACTTGTAGGAGCAATTTTATCAATAGGTCTCAGTTTGGAGAATTGGAGCCTAAAAACTTCTAAAAACATTCTAAGACCTTAAATGAAATTTTTGGGAGGTAAAACTTTCTCACTTAAACATGGAACCTTATGAAATTTTTCTACAGATAAACACTTTTCAACCATAAAAAAATCATCAAGGAAAGAAATAAAGAACAATAATAAAATGAAGATTTTGTTAAAATAGAACGATAGTAAAAGAAAAAAATTTAACTTTTTAATAAATGTATTTGAACAATAAGCCTAAATGTATGCATTACTAATATACATTGATTATTAGTCATAATTTTCAAATTATAAATTTTTTTTATAATATTCATCCATTGATCTCATAACTAAATTCATCCCTTCCACCCATGCCTAATTTAGTTATTACAAAGGTGTTTAGTTTTGGTGAAAATGTATTATTATAAATTATCATATTATAAAAATACGATTTTGGTGAAAACAAAGTGGTGTATGATTTTGATAAAATAAAATCTTATATTACATTGTTACATAGATTTTTGATACAAGTGATTTGTTTTTAACAACAACATTGAAACTCGTTTCTTGTGTCAAAATAAGTTAAAATAATTCATAGATAATGATTTTAGATTCATCTCAAAAGAAAATCACCTTAATGAGATTTTGATTAATGTTCAATTTGTTAATTTATGAGAATGAGTGTCTTAGTTTTATTAGCCTCAAGGGTTAGCTCAATTGGTCAGTTGGTCAAAATCAGTGTCTTGCCGTTCGGGAGTTCACAGGGTCCATTCTCCCCAAAGCCCTTGGGGTTAGGCCTAGCTAGTGGACCGTGGGGTTAGATTCCCTTTGGGGTTGATCAACCCATATTTTTCTGTGGACGTAACCGCCAACTGTTGACCAAGGTTTCAATGAACCACAGCCAAAAAAAAAGAGTGTCTTAGTTTTATTACTATAATAAATAACTATTGTAACTATTTTCTCCGTGTTAGTTACTCTTTTTGTAATAAACCTTTTGTATCATAATGGCATAGCATCAAGATGAGATATGAGAGGAATTTGACAAGGTATTAATTTGACAAGGTATTAATTTAATTACTAATGCAACCATATAAACTAAATGATTCGTAATTTTTTATTGGCATCACAACCTTTATCTCATGAGATTTTTAACTTGTAAATAAGTTTTATAACAATACCATGGATTACTAATACCACATGTCCAAAAAACCATAACTCATGTTCATAGACATTATTTTTAATTAGCCAATATAATTAAAAGAGAAAAAAAAGACTTATTTACTGTTAAAATAAATTTCAACCTTTGATTTGTGACTACTAAAAATATTCTAAAATATTTCATAGAAGTTGAATTCCTACCATTCACCTAACAATTATTGATAATTAAATCAAAATTCTAAAAATGGTACATAAATATTTCATAATTATTCAATTTAAAAATATATTTAAGAAATTTAGATTTATTATTAATATATAAATAGATTTAATATTTCAATATTTATTCTTAAATAATTTCAAATTAAAAATAAAAATAAACATAAAATAAATAAATATTTTTTTGTATTATTTTAAATTTAATAAAAAAATATGGAATCGTTCAATAATATTTATTCCCCATATTCTTATTATTATACTATTATAGTTTTATAAAAACACTAAATATGAAAAATTTAATTTATTATAATCTTATAATATTCTCTTTTACCTTTATAGATAATATCATATTATAATTCCATTTAAAAAAATCCAAATTCAATAATCTTTAAATTACTATAATATTATAATATTCCATTTTATTATAATATTATTATATTCCTCCTTTAAACCACCATCATTTTATATATTTTCCTATATACATATAATTGTATCACATTATCATGATTTTATGAAAAAATAAGAATTCATGAAATATTCAAATTACTATAATTTTATAATAATTTTTTTTTATTTATATAATTATATTATGCTCACAAGGCATGGAATAGATAGTGATCGGGTGTATTGTTAAGTCACTCTATGATGTGAAGGTCACTAATTTGAAACTCCGTGGGCAAAATACCAACCATGTTAAGGGCGGGTTTTGCCTAGGCCGAATGCGATCCATGGGTGATTTTGAAGGCTTAGGTGCCCCTAGGCTGTGACTTCTCAAGCCACAAGTCAAGCTTGATGTAATATGCAAAGAATTTGGAGAAGACAAACAAAAATATATATAATAACATTATAATTTTTTTTAATCAATACTTTCTATTATAAAAAACATTAGAATTACATTGTTGTAACAACTCATTATCCTAGGACTTTTTTGTTCCGTATTGACACTATCATGGCTTTAACAAACCAGAAATAAACACCCCACTTGGGGATGGTTTTCAGAACGAATTTTCTTTCCTATCTTTCTCACAACCTTGGTCCACCCAACATGAGGTGGGTCAACCAAGTAATTTGTAGATTATTGTTGAGCATTGAAGGAGACTCCTTATCGGTGTCAGAAGATGTTGATTCATGAGCACACTTCGAAATACCCAAGGATACTTCTCTATTTATCAATTGCTTCTTTGCAGGGGTTACTGGGATCCCTGTTGAGTCCTCATGAGTTTGATGAATAATGACAATTTGATCCTAATCTTTTGAAATCATAACATCATCAGCACCCTCATCCTCTTGGTTAGAAATAGAAAAATTCTCTCCCTCCATAGGGTGTGGGACACAAGGTTTCCAAATTTTAGATTTGGAAGTTTTATTGAGATGTTTCTTGTTGGGATTTGAGTAGGGGTAGGAAACTCGACACCAAAATGTAGCGTTCTCGTAATCAAAAGATTAAGTCCAACGATAACAACCAAATTTTTAATTTATTCATTCTGGAAACCCTTTTATAATGCCAATTTACACACAAATTCTATTGTAAGCGTACAAGGAAATCTATCCTCGAGAGGGATCTGTAGCAATAAAACGACCCAAGTTTTTAATATCCTAAAAACATAAAAAGTGGTATAGGTGGGCAAGCAGATTGGGACGTTGAACCTAGATTGGGAGCTTGGTAATAATTTTTGTAGAGGCATTGAAATATGAAAACCAGGGGGTTATAAACTGATTTACCCCAGAACCAAGGCCCACCAGTTAGGTCCTTCTAGTAGTCTTCTAGTTCAATGAAAAGCACTATAAAAAACCTTTTGAGTAGAAGATGACCTTACATTTCTTGGTCCAGGATGAATGAGTCCACTTATATATATCCTCAGTATTCGGCCATAAGCCATTGAAATGGAAAATACGGCCTCACTCAACGTAGAGTTGAAGGAAGTCCTCCAATTCTACGTGTGAAATTTCCATAGAGGTTACGTCCTCCACTTTATCCACTTGGAACACCCTAGGAGCAGCCTGAGACTCATGAAAGTTGGGGCCTATTTTGAGGGCATCCTTGAAGGACATATATTTTGGTGTCAAATATTCTCCCCTACCCCTAGTTCAACCATTCAAGTAACCAATAAAAGTGATAGAGGCATCCTTCAAAATGTCATAGTCTCTGAAATCCAAATCAATCTTATGTTGCCTTCCTTTGAAGAGGAGCCTCAACGAACCTACCAGAATTCATGTCAACTCTTGTATTTTGGTTGCGAGCATGAATACAACGTCATCCTCATTGACCATGATGAAGAGGGACTCTCCAAACAGAGACCTTACAAATATTGGGAATCTTTGGGGATCAATTTCCCCAATTCCTTCCTCGTTCAGATGGTGTCTTTTGTTAAAAACCTTTCATAATTTATATCTTATGCCATTTTCCAGGTGGGATTCACGTTCAAGCTTTTCAACTAACATTTTGTGATCAACTGACCCTTCAATGGCCATTTCAAGCCATTGCTTGACTCCTGCATAAACATCACCACAACATATATACCCATTAACATTTGAGCGAAAGCCCACATAGACATCACCGCTAGGATGAAAAACCCCCAAGCCCTTGGCGACTCCTATTTCAGACCCTATAGCATCTTAAATGCGGCCTGACATGGCCGCTCTATACCCAGAGCATATTGATCTCCGTTTCTTTTTCAATGGCAGTGGCATGGCGGCGTGTTATATCGGGGTATCGAGCGGCCATGTCAGGCCACATTTAAAATGCTATAGGGTCTGAAATAGGAGTTGCCCAAGCCCTTGGGCTCTTGACCGCCAACATCAACTATGATTGTGAAATTGGGATCCCTGGGTGATCCCCTGTCAAACTCCTTCCCAGGCCCACTACGACTTTTTCACTGCCACCTATACCTCCCAGTGATTGTTGCAAACTATACCTCTTAGTAGTTGTTGCCATTGTCTGTTCCCATCTCCATTTTGTGCTTATTCGTTGAACGTGAATTAATCCATTATCAACAAAAAAAAAAAAAAAAAAAAATCAAACAAACAATTTACAAAATCAACATTATAAAACATTTTTGTTAATATTTTAATTCTATTTCTTTACACTCGCATTTCAACAGGTATGAGTCTTATTTCACAATCATGATTTCTGGTGCCGGATCATACATTCACAACTATATTTAGTTGGTGCCGGATCATGCATTCACAACTATATTTACAATGTACGATGAGCACTAAGTAGCATACTCTGTTATCGTTGTGGAAGAGCACACATTTCTAGCAAACATACTTTTCTTGCTTGTCATCTTCATGGAAAGCGTGCCACGTGGACTATTATATCGAGCTCCTTTCTTAACGCATACATTATTATCGTGCAGCAGAGATATCACATTCTGTATTTGGTCAAACCAATACTACTTTGGTTTGGGATAAAAAATATTCTAAAATTTAATTTTAAAAATTAAAAATTATTATTTTTTTAAAAATAATTTAATATATTTATTATTAATTTGATTGGCTTTTAGATTCCATAATTAAAATTTATTATTTCTAAAAATAATTTAATATATTTATTATTAATTTGATTGGCTTTTAGATTCCATATATTATTGCTCAATGCTTTAAAATTTGTGTAATACATTTATGTTAGACTGTTAAATTTCTTTGTTGCTCAGTACGGATACTGGAAAGACTTAGGTTAAATGCATCGACAGTTTTTTAATTACTCAACATGAGATTACAACAACATGAGATTACACAACATGAGATTACAACAACAGAGTTGCACTTTTTCTCATCACACATATTCTATACGGGCTTACATTTTTATAGCTGGGAGTAGAAAACTGAATCATAAATTCACTCAGCAAATATAGGATGCCATAACTTCCCATCAGGAAAAATAAAATTAATTTAGCAACAAATCCTATTGTTATCACATTCATGAAATTTTTTGCAAATTTAATTAACAGAAAATCTCAACAAAAAATACATTTAAAATACTATTATTATCTTATCATATGCATCTATTTACTTATTTAAATCATTCTTATTATAATATTTTGTTATCATTGGAAAAAAAAATATTCAATCACATTAAGAAAACAGAGCAAACATCATTTAGTTGACATGAAAGTTCCACAAGCTCAAAACCTAAAATACAATGTGTCTTATTTTATATAATGCAATGTATCATCAAAATTTGATTTATCTCCAGTAATTTTATTGGAGAAAACATAATATTATTTGTTTGTGAACAGAGACGGAGCGCTCTACAGTTCTGGCCAAACTTGTACTTTTGCCTATGCCCTGAGAAACGATGTGAACAAAACAATAATGTCCATCAAGAACCAATTGCATTTAGCTCTTAAACATCCACTAAGTCCAAGAACCAAATGCAAATGCCAAATACATTTGAACATCCACTAAGTCACTGCAGTTGTAAGCAGTGATCAAATTTGAAGGGCAGGTCTTAATTTCATTTAGAAGGGCACATATTCATGTCGCACTTCTATAATGAAAAGCATAAAAAAAAGAGAAATTCAATTGACAACAGTAAATTATTTTCAAATTTCTTTTTATTTTTTCACAGGAGAATGGTGGAACAACAACCCCATGGATGTTGTGTATAAGGCAGGTCTGATATGAGCTGCAACTAATATATTGGATGCATTTACCATTAATGGATAAACAAGAGACCTATATTCTTGCTCCAGTTCAGATAAGGATTAGTTTTGTAGGAAATTTTTGTGACCATAACATTCAAGCCAATATACAAGCAGCTCAATCAAATTTAAGTTTATTGCATGAATGAAAAAATTCATTAAAATTCTAAACAGGTTTAGGATTCAACAAAAGAGTGTACAAAGGTGTATATGTTTTTGGTATCTCCTTTTTTAATATGAAAACATACCAGGAATTGGGAATCCACAAACAAATCAAATCCAGTATGTTAGGAAGCGTGTTGAATGTGCTCCTCTCCAAGCATAAATCGTGCTTAAACCTTGATTGACAGGCGTATGTTGAATGATGAATCTATGCTCCTCTCCAGCTTAAATCGTCGTCAAACCTTGCTTTGGGCAGCCTTCAGGCACCACCGAGTGAAATTACAGACCTAAGACATGGCCCATATTGGCATCTAGTCGCTCTCAATTGAAACTACCAAATGTAATGGTATCAAAGGGTAATTTGACATAATAATTAATAAGAACTTCCATCATATGCATAATTATAAAAAAACAACTAAAAAAGAAATTGTTGTTTTTGAAATGGGAGCAACTCAGAAACTGCCAAATGTAGTGGTATCAAAAGGTAATTGTGACATAATAATTAATAAGAACTTGCATCATATGCACAATTAGAAAAAACAACTCAAAAGGAAACTATTGTTTTTGAAATGGGAGTTTCTGAAATGGGATTTAAGTTTTAACATGAAAAGAAATTTACAAATTCAACATTCCTAAAATTCTAATTTCAAAAAAAATGAAATTTAAAAAAAGGTTGACAATTTGACAGCACTTCTTAAAAAATTTTAAGATATTATTCCAATTTTTTTTTAAATGACAAAAATCAATTTTTAAATTTTTTTTGACTGGTAAAATTTTCTCCCTACTTCTTTGACGTGCCAGAGACCCTTGGAAGGGCTCTGACGTGTTCAATTTTGATCTCTGGTTGTAAGCGATAAATCAAACGGGGCCCACAAGTTTACTTACATCCAATGTCAGGGCCCGTCCAATTGGAATTTATTTTTGTATATATATATATATATACCCCGACTAAAACGTAAATACGGTTTAATGAAAATAATAATTTCAACCATGAAATTTTATTTTTTTTTTAACTTTCTAATTATTTTTTTCCACATCTACATGGCATTTGAGAAGCTACATGTTCCAACAAAAATGTGTTGAGAATATATATGTATGTATGTGTGTTTTTAAAGAAAATAATATATTTAAAATATTTTAAAAGTTTTAAGTTGAAAATAAAAAAATAAAAAAATAAACATTTTTTTATAAAATATTAAATATTAAATGACATTTTTATTTATAGCTTACATGTTTTCATTTAGTAACCAATAACATAATTATGAATGAATATTTTAAAAATATTTTTATGTTTAAATTACACATGCATTAAATAAATTTATAAGTTACCTCCGATCGGGGTGCGTGCCCGAGGTAGGCGAGGACGTGGTCAGACATGGTAGTTATGTTATGTAAGGGAAGGGTACTACCCACTGCCCCCCACATGTTCATGGTGATGGGTGCGGTGGCCTCCTGCATGTTCCCTGACAGAAGACATGGGAGAAGCGGCAGGCAGGGCTAGGGTAGAGAAGGAGTGAGGCGGTTAAGGCAAGACCGGCGATGTGACAGAGCAAGGTGGAATGGGATTATGAAAGAAGTCAGGACAGAGAGAGGAGTATAGTCGAGATTACGGGAGGAGGGAGGAACGAGGGCACAAGACTGTAGAGCTACTAGCAATGACCTCTGCGAACCATTTCCGGGTATGCTTCCTAGCCTTACAAGCTCATTACTATGGTTACTTTGTTAATTCATAGCTAGGGGATGCGGGAGATGACAGGGGAGGGAAATTGGGGGTAAGGTTGGGGAGACCAGTGTAAGCTTGGGGGGATGGTGATCGCGTTTGGGCGAGAGGCGAGAGCCGGAAGAGAAAACCGGGGTTGGGACCTTGAGAAACCTCTTGTGAGTGAACGAGATAGTTGATATACCAAAGAGGGTGGGGAGATTGCAGCTAAGCATGTGCGATGGCCATGGGAAGACCAAAGAAGAGAGGCAGCCCTTTTCGGCAGAGATGTGAGGCAGCAACACTGGGCAGAGGGGTGAGGGAAGGCAATGCGAGTGGGAGTGACAATAACTTAGCTCGATGGGCTGGCGGCGAGAGCCGTAAGTATAAATTGGGTCTGGCACCGAGACATCGCCCTTGTGAGTAGGCAAGAACATTGGCATAACTAAGGGAGTGGTGAGAAAGAAAAATCAAAGGCAGAAGAGTGGTGTAGCCACATCAGGCAGAGGAGAGGCACTGCATCTTAGGGCAAAGGGGCACCTGGGCAGAGGCAATTGTGATGGGAAGCGTGAGGGGAGGGGAACCTGCATCAATCCGGAGAGGCATGAGACCACGTCTCGAGAGCTAATGCATCTTGTGTGTGAATAGGCATGGAAAAGAGGAGATGACTCGACCTGCATGTGGAAGAGGATGCGGTAGAAGGTGGAGGGAGTTGACTCGAGCAGCAGACTCGAGCACTTCGGAACCTAGGCGTGGGAGGAAGCCTGTAGAATGCCTCATCGATGAAGT
Organism: Pinus tabuliformis; assembly: GCA_031772625.1. NCBI lineage: Eukaryota > Viridiplantae > Streptophyta > Pinopsida > Pinales > Pinaceae > Pinus > Pinus tabuliformis. The sequence goes on along the minus strand of CM062808.1, from coordinate 310,469,943 downwards.
GGAAGCAGCATACATGGAAGGAACGGATGCACGCATTCGTGAGATTTTGGATGAATGGGAGGAGAAGATAAAACAAGAGGAGGATTTCGAAGAGGAAATGGAGAATTGGCGGGCTGTAATCCCGAATCCTAGGAGTACCAGGGGCAGACTCTCCCAGTTTAAACATACGTTATATCTATACTAGCTCACGAAGAGCCTCATGGGGCAGGCAATGGAGCAAATGTCAGTGGGGATGGCTATGACCCTCCATGACATGCCCAATTACAAAAAAGACTTGCAGACAATCCAATTTCAGCTGTGTAAGTAGGACATCTGCCTTGATCGAATCCAAAGGCACATCCCTTGCATTATTGAGCTTGCTGACATGCTTGGAGACTCAGCCAAAGACCCAGCTCCGGTGGAGTCTGCCTTAGAAGAACAACAGGATTAGTCAGTTTCTTGGATGTTTTTTTGTTTCTTGCGGGTAGCATTTACTTTTACTGATGCATGCTTATGATAGATAGACACATAGACTCTTATCATGATATTGATATGTATATAGCTTGGTTAGATCGACTGAAACTATATTATTTTTGGATGGCTTATAACGAGGATAGGTGGCCAACAGACTTGGTTTCCCACTGGGCAAGTTGAGGCCACCTATCTCACATATGTGGTGTAAACTTGTGTTTTATAAATAGAAAAAAAAAAAGTCCTACCAAACTTAACAAAAAAAATAAAATAAAATTTATAAGTTGAAAAAATATATATATAATTATTTTTTTAATATCAAAAAAAATATTATATATTGTTACAGGCCTTGCCTATCTATTATATATTTATTTGTGACAATTAAAAACACATTTTATATAGTTATTATTGCAATTTCATTGATAATAATATGATGATGTCATACCACTATTATATATTAATCTGTGACAGTTAAAAAAACATTTTATATAATTATTATCACAATTTCATTGATAACGATATAATGATGTCATGCAACGTGTATTTAAAACTCTATTAATCATTATTTTTGAAAATATATAATTAGAAATTAGATGTTTATCAAGATTAATTTAAATCCATTTTCTTTTTTTCGCTGAAGCAAGAGTAGGACCTTCTTTACCATTAATAATATACAAAATTTACAAAAAGCCACTCTGAAAAGTGGCGAAGGAGATCAGCCTCCCAAAGGAACCGAGAACGGGCCTAGGCAGAAGACTCGGCACAAAAAACTTACCTTTCAACACATCAAAGCTAAACAGGAAAAAGCCAAAAATGAACCTAAGTAGTGGACGGACCAGAGCGAAAGAAAAAAGGGCCCCACCGGCCTTCCAAGACCTGGAGAGAACCGAGCCCCACAGAAACCATACAACAAAGAGGGGCCCACGCTAAACCCGCCGAAAAACAAATCTTTCATCAGAATCTACAGTGAAGAACTGTCGGGCCCTATCCAATGGCTCCAAACAAAATCACAAAGGAGAGAAGCACGCCGCTTAACTGGCATCGCCTCCAACCTGCTCGACCTATCGCCACCGTTGATTTGTAAAATTGGATCCGACGGTCAAGGGACATATCGCACCCACCAAGAATGCTGGACATTAGCGTGCGATGGGGCCCCACCAAACTGCTCGTTCGATCCCGAGCGTTGATTTCCCTCACTCCATCGGACGACTGAGCTGAAAATCGCGCGCCCGAAGTCGTCGCCCTTTAGGGAGCGGGGAGAGTGGTTTTTGGATCGGGCCCTCCACCACGTGTCCTGCTCTCTATGGCATCGCTGCCAAAAAATTAAAACCACTTTTGACATAAAAGCGGTGCGATTGCTACGAAACCGCTCCCTGGGCGGTATTGACATTAGCCAATGAAAAAATTGGGTGATCCGGAAGTTTAGATGTTGCTTTCTTCGGTCAGGGAAACTCTGTCACCAGTTGCGGAGAATATTCCTGATCGTGGTCAACAATGCCGCCAACTTTGTCTTACCTCCCATCGTGTACCTTTCAGTCCAACCTTGTGAAGCCCTCTGACCGTTGTCCAAAACTAGTTGGATTCTATCTTTTTTCTTCTATACTCTTCTTTGTCCTCCTCCACCTGGTTATGACAGAGTTTTTTCAGATCGCTCTGCACCATTGTGCTCCACCTCCTTAAAATTGTGTTGTCCTTGCAGCTGACACCTTGATTGGCTAGAATGTCCGCCAATTTGTTGGCCTTTCTCCTCACATGAATAAATCTGAGAGTACGAAGTTCCTGTAGATGTACTTGAATCCTATGTAGAACCTGAGTTAACCTCCAGTGTTTTGTGACCTTTTCCGGCCCTGTTCCATTACTGATTCTCTTGGCTGCATTTATGACTAACTCTGAATCTGCTTCTATTATGACATTTTGACAATTGTTCTGTATAAAAAATTCTAAGCATTGTTCCAAGGCCATTAGTTCTGCCATGTTGTTAGTGGCTTTTCCTAAGTGTCCATGGAAGAGGGAGATTATGCTACCTGTATCATCCCTTAGAACTCCCCCAAAGCCAGCCACCCCCGGGTTTCCTTTGGAAGCTCCATCAATGTTGTACTTTAAAAAACCTTCAGGGGGAGGATGCCAGAATTCCTCCACCTTATCTCTCATGCTTGCTTTCCTGTCTAGACCTTGAGGAATAAGCCCCTGCATGTCTAACAGCTGGAGGATTCTTAACTCTTCTACTGAGGGAGGATTTTTGGGGAGATTCCTAACCATGGTGCCAACTGTCTCCTTAAGTTGTTTTACGATCAGCTTCACCAGGCTAAGTGAGTCAGTCTTTACCTCTTTGAATATTCTTTTGTTCCTTTCTTTCCACACATTCCAAATAATGAAGCTCGGCAAGAGATCCCAGGCTGTATTGAGAACTTCATTATCAAAAAAATTATTCCTCCAATTGTTAAGAGTGTTAGCAATACTTTCTTTGTCTCTATCAGACTGTTTGAAGATGTTGGTAAAAAAATCCCATATCCTGTCGGTGAAGATACAGTTGTTGAGAAGATGCTCGATAGTCTCCTCATGGGTCTCACAGAGATGACATCTGGAGGGTCCCAGCATGCCCCTTTTTTTAAGGTTGTCCCAGGTTAAAATTTTCCTATGGTGAACTAACCACATGAAGAGTTTGATTTTCATCCAACCTTTGTGTCTCCAAAGCTTCTACCAAGTTTTATTTGGAGCTTGGGGTTCCTGATCAAGGAGAAAACCTTTAGCTTCATTAATATTAAAATTGCCCTCTTTGTTGTTACCCCATCTCAGTTGGTCCTGCCCTTCCGTTACTAAAATTATTCTCTAATCCAGCATTCTCTTAAGGGACTATGCTTTACTGTTGAGGGTCCTATCCTCTCTGCCCTCTATTTTTTTCCAAATTCTCCATTTTCTAACATTATATGGATTCTCCCAAAAGTCTTTCGCCTTTACTAAACCTTGATTGTTAGTCTCATGCTTGAGGCCTAAAAATTCTTCCTTCAGTAGATTAGGTTCTTGTTGCCATTTGTCCTCCCAGAAAAGTGCCAGATCTCCCTCTCTGATTTCCCAGAAACTATTTTTTTGAACCACTTCTCTATTCTCCCAGGCCTTGTTCCATATGGGGGAGCCTTTCACTGTTCCAGTCATACGTATGATTTCAGAAGCCGGCCAGGCATTGGCATATTTTTCCTTCCAGATGCTTGCCCATTGAGCTTTAGGATCCTTAACCCACCTCCACCAAAGTTTGGCTCCAAGAGCCTTGTTGAGAATCTCAGGATTGTCCAAACCCAGGCCTCCTTGGTTCTTGGGTTTGCAGATCTTTTCCCATGAGACTAAAGCCCATTTTTTCCTTGTTTCCTCTTTGCCCCAAAGAAAATCTCGTTGAATATTCCGAAATTGCTGTAAGACTCCTATTGGAGCTGGGAGGGCTGATAGCATAAAGATTGGGATCGCTTGGAGAACTACTTTAGTAAGAACCAATCTACCAGCTAAATTTAAAGATCTATTTGTCCATTTCCTGACTTTGTCTTGCATTTTAGTTACTAGAGGATCCCATATACTCTTGTGTTGGGGTTTAGCTGTAAGAGGAACTCCCAAATACTTAGAGGGAAGGGATTCGCTTTGAAAGCCTAAAATTCTAGAGACATTTCTCTGGATGGAAATATGAGTGTTAAAGAAAAAGACTTTTGATTTGGAAAGGTTTACTTCCATACTTGTAGCCTTCATGAAGTCATTCAAAATTTGTTTGTAAGCAAGTGCTTCTTTAACTGTGGGAATTCTCTATAACATGGTATCATCTACAAACCGTTGATGACTCAGAACTTGCCCATTCTCTGAAAGTTGGAGTCCTTGAATTTTTCCCATTACTCTTGCATTCTTGATGGACTGCCCCAGCCCTTTCATCATGAGGATGAAGAGAAAAGGAGAAAGCGGATCTCCCTGTCTAAGACCCCTGGAAGGGAGAAAAAGTTCAGAAGGAGAGCCATTCACTAAAATTGAAAAGCTAGAAGAAGTCACAAGGGCCATGACCCATCTCACCCAATTATGATCGAAACCAAACGCTATGAGCACTTTTTTGATGTACGTCCAATTTACTTTGTCATATGCTTTGGCTATGTCCAGTTGCATGATCATGCCCGCTCTCTTGTAGACGAGTGAACCACCTCGTGAGCTTGAATTATGTTGTCCATAATTTGTCTTCCTTCTACGTACCCTGTTTGTTCCCCGGAGATGAGCGTGGGCAGCAGGGGTTTGAGTTTGTTAGCCACAACCTTGGAAATTATCTTGTAGATATCATTGCATAAGGCGATGGGCCTGTATCTCTTTGGTGTTTGAGCATTATCCTGTTTTGGAATAAGGGCAATAAAGGAGGTATTGAGAGCTTTCAAAATGGTCTTGTTCCGCCTGGAGTCTTCGACAATCTCGACAATATCCCTTTTAACAATATTCCAGCAGGCTTTGAAGAAATCCACATTAAATCCATCTGGACCTGGTGCCTTGCCATTTTGCATTTCCTTGAGGACCTCACTAATCTCCTGTTCAGTCATAGGTCTGTTGAGATTACAATTATCCTCTCTGGATACCAGTTTAGGTATATGTTTAATTAAGTTCTTAATGAAAGGTTCTCTTCCTGAAAAGTTTTCCTTGGCAATGTCCCGAAAATGCTTTACTAACACTGCATCTATCTCCTCATGGGATTGAAGAATTTGGCCATTCTCGTCCTTGATCGAAGAGATTCTGTTGTGAGTTTTGTTCGCAATGGTAGATCTGTGGAAAAATTTAGTATTTCGTTCTCCTTCTTTTAGCCATAGAACCCTGGATTTTTGTTTCCAAAAAATTTCTTCTTGTTTACACAACATTTCCCATTCTTGGTGATATTTCTCTGCTTGATCATTTTTGTCTTTATCAAAGCCATTCTTGATCAGAGCTTGGTTGAGCTCTAGGATTTTGTTTTCCACAATTTTTTTACTTGTGAAAATATTGCCAAATTCCTTCTGGTTCCATTCCTTTAGCTTCTACTTGATGTGTTTTAATCTCTTATGTAGTAGGAACATGGAAGATCCCTGAATCTACAGGTCTTCAGCCCACCATTTTCCAATGTTGCTGATGAAATCCAAGTGTGAAAGCCAAATATTTTCAAACCTAAACAATTTGTTTCTTGGGGTGCCAATGCCCTTGATCTCCATTTGAATCGACCAGTGATCTGAGCCTCCAAAAGGAAGAATATCTGCTATTATTTCCTTGTCTAGAAGCATGAGCTCTTCAGAGATCATGAATCTGTCTAGCTTGGAAGCTACCTGGGAATCCCCTCCTCTTTTATTGTTCCAAGTGCAAAGACCATTATTTGTCTCAATGTCTACCAGCTTCATGTTTTCTGAAAAACATTGGAAAGCTGAGGAATCTTTGTTTAGTGCTCTTGTGCCCCCTTTTTTCTCCGAGAGAGATCTAATCATGTTGAAATCTCCTCCTATAACCCACGGTAGCCCTGCAAATCTATTTCAAAGGTCCACTAAGGACTCAATAAACTTGATTTTGTCATCTAACCTTTGAGGGCCATAAACATTTGTTACAAGATAAGTGTCCCTGTCTCCTACTGGCTATATAACAACTGATAAATAATTCCTTGATGCCTCCGCATCAATAATACCTACTTTTTGGGGATTCCAAAGGATGAGGATACCCCCTGTTGTATTTTCTGCTTTGACTTCTATAAACTCATATCTACTGAGCCACTTACTATGGATTTGTCTTATCTTTTGAACAGAGCATTTTGTTTCTTGGACAAAAATTATATCCGGAGCTACCTGTTTCATTCTATTATTCAACATTCTCTGTTTTCTTTTGCTTCCTAGACCTCTGATGTTCCAAGTTGTAAACTTCATAATTACTGATTGGTAAAGGAGTAACTGGTTAGGTCTTTCATCTTACCTGAGTCTATCATGAGCTTTCCACATTCCATTAATAGCTTGTTCTGCTTTTTTCTGCCCCTTTTTTTCCCCGGGTTTCTTGGAGCCAATCCTGGAGTTGATTTTACCGCTTTCATTCCCTGCTTGCCCTGTCTTTCAATGTTGTTATCTTCTCCCAAGCCCTTTGTCTGAGTTTTCCATAAGAATAACTGCTTTATTCGATTGCATTCCTCTTGTGGTAGAGATTCTACTCCACCTGTTGTTCCCTTACTCAAGAACCCTTCTAGATCTAGGTTTTCTCTGTCGAGAATCTCTTGTAACTCATTGTCTTCCATTTCCATCTCACTCTGGGTCATTTCTTGATCCATATCCATCTCTGATTCACTCATCATGATCCCTTTCTGTTTTTCCTTTACCTGTTCCTGATCTTGTTCTGCTTCCTTTTCCTGCTTATCATCTCCATCCTTCATAACTTGGTTTTCAACTGCTGCATCTTCCTCCTCTTCAAGAACATGGAACTGATTTGGCCTCACTTTTTGGTCTCCACTTTGGTGATGGTTTGGCCCTTTTTTTCCGTTTTTACCTTTATGAACTACTTTGTGAAAGCCATCTGTTTCTTTCATTGTGTTAGGTTTGCTTTTGTTCTCCGCCTTACTGAGAGGACAGTCTCTAAGAAGGTGCCCGTGTTCATGACATTTTCGACATCTAAATGGAATATGCTCGTAGTCAACCGTCTGCACCCATTCCTCATCATAAACCTCCAATATGACCTCGTCCGGAAGTGCTCTAGATAGGTCCATCTCTACACAAATCCTGCAAAGGAGGTATATTTTCCCCTTCTTGTGGCTTTAGAAGTTTTGACATACCTCCCTAATTTATTTCCTATGGCTGTTAGTGATTCTATTTGCCAATAATCTAGAGGTAGCGAATAGAGTCTTACCCAAACCGAGACTGAGGTAAAGGTTTCCTGCTCCGGCACGAAGTTCATCATCCATGGCCGCATGTAGAGCCCTGTTGCTGCATAGAAGTAGGGCCCACCTTCAAACACTCTGTCTTTGTCCTCAATGTTCGCAAACACCACAGTGAAAAAACCCTTGGATCCTAGATGAAGATCAATGCTTCCTTTAGGCTTCCAGTGGTATCTGATCCATGTTTGTAAAGCCTTTTTGGTGGGCCATAGTCCCATGAATTTGCATATGATTGCATAAGTTTGCATGTGCTCCCTGTGGGCCTGCAGCTCAGGGTTATTTAAGATTACTTTGGGAGTGACTTCAGCTTTGGGCTTGCACGGTCCCTGTTGTTTCTTGTCTTTTATTCCCTGTTTTTTGTCATTTTCCTCTTTGTCCTTTGTGCCATCCTTCTCCTTCTCCTTGTTACTTTCTGTTTCCTCTTTCCAATTTTTTCCTCCTTCCATCGTGTTACCTCTGCCTGAATCTGGAGGTGTCTTGCTCTTGTTAACCACTACCTCACTGTAGGAGGGAGTGGAGCTCCCTCCTCTGCACCCGTCCATGGAGAAAATCCTGTGCAAAAAACCTCAACCCTGGTTTTCCGCTCTTCAGCTCTCTTCCCACGCTAGTTTCGGTCAATCCACTGGGTGTATACCCTAATCTAATTTAAATTCATTTTCATTTTATAAAGGTTTACATATTAAAAAGAGTTTCTACTTGTCAAATATTTGAGAGATCATGGTTGAGATGAATCAAACTGACTTTTAATGAATACAACATTGATCATTTTACTTTAACAAAGTTTATATGTGAATGAATCATTTTTTTAAATTATATATTTAATTTTTCTTTGACATGAATTAGAAGTATCAAAAGAAAGAACTTAATAATAATAGTAATAATTTATTTTTGTGTGGTCTAGATTTGTTAAATATTTTTTAATGGTTCAATGCAGAGAATGAATGAAAAGAATTTGATTTACAACATTTTCTTAGCTATTTTTTCACTTATTTATTTTAATTTAGCTATATTTAAATCAAATAACATGAATTAGTTATTATATAACCCTTGTTTTTATACCATTATATTATAATAATTTCAACTTAAAAAAACAAAAAAACAAAAACAACCTTACTCCGTGAGTTAGATCAATTAGTCAAATATTTATTACCTAAGCACGCGTCAATTTTCCTCCCCACCTTTTAAGTTAAGATCTGACATAATCTACCACTAACCATTTTAATAAACTACATTAAAAAAATAAAATAAAAACCAACTCCAATTAAAAAAAACATTTAAAGTACTATAACCTAGTGTAGCATTCACCCACTTTAACCAACAATTAAAGGAAACATTTAAACTACTATAACCTAGTATAGCATTCACCCACTTTACGCGTACGTTCAACCCATTGCGATCTTATCGGATCCCCTTTACTCATACCACTCTACTAATTGGATTATTCATCCTCTGTCACGCTCGCCACTGAACGCTGTCATTTGCTTTGCAGTTGAGACTGGCTGGTATTGATGAAGAGTGTATGGTTAAATATTAAACATTTAGAGAGTCGCTGCTGTGCAGTTTTCATTCCTATCAAAATCATCTCGCTGTTCAATAAAGGGAATCTTTTACAGATTTGACCTGTTTTTGAAGTGCATTAATCTCTTTTTTCAATTAGAATTTTTAATTTTGTATTAGAATTAAATTATTATTCTAATTATTGATCCACGACTCATCTCGTCCACAATTAAATCTACTTTCTCTGAGATAAGCATTCAAGGGTTCTTCCTCTGCTGTAATGGCTGCTGCAAGTGCAAACTCTTTCGTTAACCCAAAGTGGAGCAAAGTGATTCCCGTGGAGAGTGTGCCAAGAATCATGCCCACTCAGGAAGAGAGACCCACCACGTCCTCATTACTGGTCTCTCTTCAAACTGCAATTCCTGTCATCGACATGGACAAGATTATCAGAGACAACAAGAAATTCTGTTTGTACTGATTTTCCTGGATGATTGCTGCTAATGCAATGAATTCTCAGATTGTCAACCATGGGATTCCTCATTCTTTAATTGATGAGATAAAGGGTGTAGCTAAAGAGTTCTTTAACCTTCCATTACAAGAAAAACAGAAATATGCTCCCCAAGAAGGAGATGTTCAGGGATATGGTAAGACGTTCGTGATAGCTGAGGATCAAACGTTGGATTGGGGTGACTTGCTTGCTTTGGCACTTATGCCTCATGGCCTCAAAAATCTCACCCTCTGGCCCACCGTCCCCACAAATTTCAGGCAACTAAAATTATAATTATAATCCGACTGATGGGTATTGTCAGCACATTAATTTATTATTAGTATTGATCAGAGTGATGGGTATTGTTATAAAGAGCTTAATTGGTTGATGGGCAGGGATAGTGTTGAGAGGTATGCAATAGAGGTGGAGAGAGTCGCTCAAGAGGTGTTGAGTTTGTTTGCTGAAAGGTGTTGAGTTGTTTGCTGAAAACTTGAATCTGGAGGCCACTGATTATTTCAAGGAGAAGTTTGGGTCAGAGCCCATGAATTTAATGCGCATGAACTTACCCTCCTTGCCCTACACCAGAGCTCGTTCTCACTCTGATGGACGGGGAATAACATTGCTCCTGCAGGATGACGAAACAGTAGGCTTGCATGTCCGGAAAGATAATCAATGGATTCCTGTGGAACCCATTCCATATGGCCTTGTTGTAAACACTGGGGACTTGCTAGAGCTAATAATCCCAATACTTGAGGACTCGGGCATTCTGGATTGCCTAGATTTTGTTGCAGACATTGATAAAATTTCTGAAGGTCTAATCATGATGTTACTCTCATATTGTCTATTCTGTACGTAGGTAATGACAAACGGGAGATATAAAAGTATGGACCATCGTGCAGTAACAAACGCAGAGAGAGGCAGACTCTCAATTGCGCTGTTCTACAGTGCAGGTATGGATGCAGAGGTGGCTCCAGCATCGAAACTAGTGGATGAACAACACCCGTGCTTGTACAGGAAGAATACATTCGCTATTACCTGTTGAGACAATTTAAAGGGAAACACCCGCTTGCAGACTTCGCCAAGCTTGACATTAATTAGCAGTACTTAAGGTCAGCCGCTGCTTGTCAAACAAATCGGGCTGTCCAATAATGTTGTCATATGCTGGTTTGCTTTTCAAAAAACCAGCTCATTACATTAAACTAATTTAAGAGTAAAACACAATAATTAAGTATCAAGTTTCTTTCTTTGTAATAAGGTTTTATTTTAAATCTTGCCCATTGCTTGTGCTTAAGTCTTTTTCTTATTTGTCCATAAAAACATGGGAAGAAATTCCATTCCTTAAAAACATGGGAAGAAATTCCATTTCATTCATCAGACTTCACCTGCATTCATAAGACAACCATGGAGCCTCAATATCCACATTACTTAAATAAAATTAGTGAAATCCCAATTACTTACCCGGCATGGTTTTTGTTGAGCTACACAACTACTAAATCTATGAACTGCTATTATGATTATTAAGCGGAATCACTAGTCCACTAAGAATATGCAAATGGCATGGTTTTTGTTGAGCTACACAACTACTAAATCTATGAACTGCTATTATGTTTATTAAGCGGAATCACTAGTCCACTAAGAATATGCAAATAGCAAGCAACCAGTCCACCTAAACCCTTAAATGGAATCCCTACATGAAACACTAACAAAATACCTACTACTCTGAACCCAACTATCAATAAAGGACCACAACCCCCAACACTTTTCCTTAAAGCCATTGATGTACCACCTATCATCATACTACGAGAAATGAGGGTATTTTAAATCCTCCTAACCCCAAGTATCAATAAAGGACCACAACTCCCAACATTTTTCCTAAAAGCCATTGATGTACCACCTATCATCATACTATGAGAGATGATGGTATTTTAAATCCTCCCAACCCAACTATCAATAAAGGACCACAACCCCTAACACCTTTCTTTAAAGCCATTGATGTACCACCTATCATCATACTATGAGAGATGAGGGTATTTTAAATCCTCCTAACCCAACTATCAATAAAGGACCACAACCCTCAACACTTTTCCTTAAAGCCATTGATATACCACATATCATCATACTATAAGAGATGAGGGTATTTTAAATCCTCCTAACCGAACTAACAATAAAAGACCATAACCCCCAACACTTTTCCTTAAAGCCATTGATGTACCAACTATGAGAGATGAAGGTATTTTAAATCCTCCTAACCCAACTATCAATAAATGATCACAACCCCCAAAACTTTTCCTTAAATCCATTGATGTACCACTTATCATCATACTATGAGAGATGGGGGTATTTTAAATCCCCTAACCCAACTATCAATAAAGGACCACAACCCCCAACACTTTTCCTTAAAGCCATTGATGTACCACCTATCATCATACTATGAGAGATGAGGGTATTTTAAATCCTCCTAACCCAACTATCGATAAAGGACCACAACCCCCAACACTTTTCCTTAAATCCATTGATGTACCACCTATCATCATACTATGACATATGAGGGTATTTTAAATCCTTGTCACTTTTTTTTTCCCTATTTTTGAGAAATGAGATGGGAAATCATGAATAAGATGGTCATCCTCCAAGCATGTAATGCACGCATTAGAAAAATTAAAGTACCTCATCTTTTATTGGTCGAGCCCATTGATGGTGCACAGAGAGATGAAGGGGGATCATTCTATTTCAAATCAACTCACACACCCTCAATTTACTACAAAATGAATTACTTCAACTGTCATGAATAAGAAGAGGAAGTCTTAGCATGCATAGAAGATTTAGCATCATATGCACTGGCAAAGTTTATATAGGTTACAATTTGTAGAAGAGGTTACAAATTATGAGATAAGGGTAGTATGACTTTTCATAGATTGGGTTGAAAGGATAACTTCCAGACAGTAAAATGGTACTCCAGGCTTATTCAATAAAGTTCTTAAGGACCAAAATCCTCCCAAAATGAGGACGTATGAGCTAGATTTGATGATTATATAAAGTTTAATCTACGTCTTACCGTAGAAAAATTGGAGGGATAACTTGTAGAAGCAATTTTATTAGCATTGGGGTCTAAAAAATTCTAAGAACATTCTAAGACCTCAAATGAAATATTTTGGGGATAAAACTTTCTCACTTAAACATGGGACCTTATGAATTTTTTTTATACATAGACACCTTTCCAACCATGCAAGAATCAAAGGGGAGAACCAAGGAACAATCATGAGATTAAGATTTTTTCAAAACATAATGATAGTTAAAAAAAAAATTATCTCTTTAATAAATACATTTAAGATAATAAATGCATTTGAAAAATAAACATAAATGTGTGCATTTCTAACCTTTATGATTTCCCTTTTATCAGAATTTTAAATAATTAATGTGGCCATTAACATGCATCCCTTGATTTCATAACTAAATTCATCCTTCCTTAGGTCCATGCCTAATTTAGTTATTTAGCTATTACATAGGTGTTTAGTTTTGGTGAAAATTTAGTCTTATAAATTATCATATTATAAAAATATAATTACAATCAAAATCTTTATATAATTCTGATAAAAATAAAATCTTATATCACATCACTCCAAAGATTCTTTATAATTGCACCTATTTCTTTTGTGTTAGTCATTCTCTTTGTAATAGATTTTTTGCATCACAATCACATACCATCAAGTTGAGTCACATACCATCCAGTTGAGATAGGGCATAAATTGGACAAGGGCACTAATTTAGTTACTAGTATAATTAACTAATTTAGTTATTAGTTTAATCATATAAATTAAATTGTTTATAAATGTTTTTATTCTTAATTAATTAACTTAATTAAAAATGTAAGAGGGGTTTAATTATTTTTAATATAAATCTCAATTTTTAATTTATGATTATTATTAAAAATATTTTAAAATATTTTTTTACTTAACAATTATTGATAATTAAATTAAAATTCTAAAAATCTAACATAAATGTTTCATAATTATTTAATTCTTCAATAAATTTAAAAAGCAAAATTTATTATTAATATATAAATAAATTTAATATTTCAATATTTTATTGTTAAATAATTTCAAATTGAACTATTAAAAGATTATTTTCATTATTTTAAATTTACTAAAAAAATATTTAACCTTTTATAATATTTATTCCCTATACTCTATTATAGTGTTATCATACTATAATCGAGTATATTATTGTATTATTATAATATTTATTCCTATAAGCATATTACTATATTATTATATAAAAAAATCTTATTATACAAATATTAAATTATTATAATATTATAATATTCTCTTTTACTCTTATAGATAATATCATATTATAATTTCATTAAGAAAATCCAATTCCTATAATTTTTAAACTACTATAGTCTTGTAATATTCCATTTTACTATAATATTGTCGTATTCTTCCTTTAAATTATAGTCATTTTATATATTTTCCTATATTCATATAATTATATGACTTTATCATACACCTTATCCTATTCTCCTTATAGAAGCAGGTCTTTCCCCTATTGAGAGCCTAGCTATGATTAGGTTTCTACTGTACAAGCACAAACTCCATAACATAGACGATCATAGACTTCCTAAGCTAGCTTTAAATTCCAGCCAAAACCACCTAAGGCTCAATCGGGGATGGCATAAAGACACAAGGGCCTGGTTAAACTAAACTATTGGGAGATCAACGAGAATGATGCTTTCAAAACATATGTAACATTAAAGATATTGTTACTTCTAAATTCAAAGAAAAATGTGGTGTGAGAAAGATTTAGTGGCTAAAAGGAAATTAAATTATTATAAGAAGGTCATCAACCCCACCCTAGAAAATCAAAAGTATCTCTCTATTTTAACTAGCTCAAAGAAGAAAATTAATATAGCAAAGATTAGAACGAATTCTCATGAGCTCCATATTGGAACAGGTCGTTGGGCAGTTCCTAAAACGCAATGGATGGAAAGGATATGCCATATATGTGAGAATAGGAACATTGAGGATGAAAACCACTTCCTCTTAGAGTGCCCTGCATACAACCACATTAGATCTAAGTTTCACAATCTTTGTTACAATACTGACCTTTCTAGCCTTTTACAATGTCAAAATTATAGTGAGCTTGAGAGGCTTCTCTCCAAGCTTTTTGAGCATAGGAATAAAATCTTAAATCAAAATAAATAATTTGCTTCTTTAGGTCTGATAGACCAATGTTTGGTCTCAGTGGACGTTAACCATCATCATCATCATCATCATAATTTTATTAAAAAACACTAATTCATAAAATATTTAAATTGCTATAATTTTATAATATTCTCTTTTACTTATATATATATATATATATATATATATACATACATACATACATACATATATATCAATTAGGTTTCTATCAAGGACAATACATTAGTCATAGTGCCAAAAACTTCTCTGTAAGTGCCAACTCAACTGGGTGCTCCTTGTGCTCAACTATCATAGGAAGCTCCTCTACCAAATCATGTGTGCCCTAACATCCTCTTGTGTAATGGTTTTATAGTTCGCTCACTATTTTCCATGGAGAATGAAGAATGAAAAGAACTCAAATCCATACCAAGTTTCTCACCCTACAACTTGAATTCTTGGAGGGCCATCTAAGTGCTCTTAAGGGATTCTTAGGAAATCTCAAGCTCATGAGTAAGTCTGTAAACTTCCTCCTATTTCCCTACTAGAGTATCATGATATTCCTCAACAAGCACAAGTATGTTATCTCTCTGAAAGGAGGTGTAGGTAGTTGGATTTCATCTCTACCAATGCCTTCCTAAGAGTTTGAAAATCTGCAAGTGAAGGCTCTCCTCCCAAACCATCACATGCACTACACTTCTCCAACAATAATCTACCACCATTGCCTATGTATCATCAAAATGCCTCAAGGAAGCGATAATCATGTCTTCACCTACTTTCAAATTTCTTGCCAAAGGATGGGACTCATGGAGACCATCACCATGCTTCCCAAATTCATCCTCCTCTATCTATCCCTCCAATGCCGAACTCTTGATAAATTGTATCATCATCCGAATCTTTATCATGATTAGGTACCAACTCATCTGAATCATAGTTACTAGTGTTATCGACCCCATAGGATGGTTCTAATGGAGTGCTAAAAGTTTTTTTTTCAACCTCATTGCGCACATCCTCAACATGAACAAGTGCATGCACATCTAAGAAGTCATTCATTTCTTCATATTTGATCTCATCTCTTCTCTTCCCAATTGATAAGGGTGGTATAAACCATTTAGGATGGTTTAATAATGTTTTTAAATTCCTTTGACATCCCCACATACCCCGCAAAAGTTCTTTTATTAGTTCTTGTCTTTTCTTCATCTTTCAAGGATGGAGTGGGTTATTTTCCTTGATGACTTTGGAAATCATCAATTCATAGTCAAAATATACCCCTCAAACCCACCAACTATCCAAGAAAATGCTCTGATGCCACTATAACGTTACCAAACTAAGATTCAAGAAAGGTTATAATATTCCAAACAACTTCAATCAAATGTTTCCAAAAATATTTTAAAATTTCTTTGCAACTTTCTACAAACATATTTTGTCCATATTCTCAAAAATACTTTCAATAGATAACACAATTTTTTTTTTAAACAACTTGATAGCAAACTTTGAAGAAAAACTTCAATGAATAACTGAGGCAAAAACATGATTTTTAATTGAGAGAAAAATTCATTGTTTATAATGCTATTTAAGGATAACACTTAGAACAAGCTCCATGCTAATAAGGATGATAAACTTTAATGTTGATGACTTGGTAATTACTCTTTTATGCTCAGGGTCAATTCGACCTCTTGGAGAGTAAATTTTGTTGTCCCAAAATAGGCTACTACAAGGCTCCTCTTCCAAAGATAATTCAATTTGGTCTGAATGTGAAAGGAGTGTGACCTCAAGATAATTATAAGACCACTAGAGTTATATAAACTTCTCATCTAAACCTTAGTTGTAAATGCATGAAAAAAAGGTCCTTCTCCTTTGAAAAACACGACCTATTTAGTTGAATGATGCTTCAAACTTTGGTAAAGGGAACTTGGTCACAAATATTAAAGAACACGGCCCTTCCTTTGACGAAACTATCTCTGGAATATTCTTAGATAATTTCTACACAAATTCTTGTGCATAAGGATCTACTCACCCTCTGGAAAAATTATGATGTTGGTGGCTTATGAAATTTGGCCTCCTCTCACAAATGGTTTGGCCTTCTTCCTTACAGACTCTTGGTCACAAGATAAATGAAAATCCTCCTCCTCCTTGGTATTTAAATTCTGAAAGTGATTTCCAACAATCTAAATGTTGTGATGCAAAGGATAAATTCAATTCAGCCCTTGGAAATTTCATAAGCTTAGTAACATAACAAAATACAATTCAACCCTTCTTGTGATCAATAATTTGACCCTTGGAAGATTTGACCAATGGTATGATATTTGGAAATGGGAACTTGGCAACAGGAAAATAATAATCCAGTCCTTTATGATGACAGGAACTATAATTCATCCTCCTCTATAATAATCGCTATAAGTTCTCTCTCGAATTCATCCTCCAATTCTAAGTGCAAACAACCAAGTCAAACACATGTTTATGGACTGGAATCTTAAGGATGAATGCTTGTATTAAGAACCTTGGCTTTAGAACTGAAGCTCGATCTTATTCACAAATGAACTTCGAACTCCCTTGAGACAATAAAATCCATGTCTCCCTGCAAACTCAAAGAGTTGAAGAATCCCTACAACAACTTGATTAAATCTTCAGAAAAAAACACTAGTAAAAGATACGACTAGGGTGGAAGTATTGTCCACTGAAGAAGCAGAAATACTAGCTAGGATGGCAAGAGATCCACCAAAACCATCAAGACTAACAATGAGAAATGATTAGATAGAATGAATAGTAAAATGATCCCCATCCTCCTTTTATAAGATGTCAATGAGTTCTCCCCCAAACTTCTAGACTACTCCTTAATATTTTTATTGGTGGGGGCCACTATCCACTAAGTGACTTTTTGCGCCCTTTCTAATAAAATAATATTTTTCACCCCTGTTCTAATAAAATACTATTGTTCGCCATTTTATAATAAAATATTATTTTCTACTAATATAATATTTGCCTCTCTTTTCTAATAAAAATAATATTTGCCCCCTTTTAAATAATATCATCAAAATCAGACAAACTCCTTATTGACTTCCACACTCACAAAATCAGTGACATTACAGGTGTTGAGCAGTGTTGCTACTGCTAAAAATGAGGCTATGAATTTCCTTAGGTACTGTGTCACCCCAATGAAACTCGTAACTTCAGAAACATTAGTAGACACCATCCATTTCATGATGGCCTCCATCTTGGCAGGATCTATCTTCAGCTCACTTGCACCTATCAAATACCCCAAATACACCAAATACTACTATCCAAACTCTTCTTGAGGTTTTCTAGTAATTGGTGCTTCTGCATCAAATTTGATATGTGCTCCTCATAGGGAGCATTCTATACCAATATATCATCAAAATAACAAATAACAAATGAATCTATAAGGGGAATCGTACATCATTCATTAATCTCATAAACATAGATGGTGCATTGCATAGGCCAAATGGCATGAATAACCACACATACAAAAATTTCCTGGTTTTGAATGTGGTCTTCCATGTATCTTCTTTTCTTATTCTAACCCGGTGGTATCCAGACTTTAAAGTCCATTTTAGTGAATTATTTTCCTTGTTGTAACTGATCCAATAGATCATCTTTCATGGGAAGGGGGTACTCGTTCTTGAGCATGATCTTGTTCAATGCCTTGTAATCTATACACATTTGCCAATTCCCAACCTTCTTTGGCACAATGATGATGGGTGACCCACATGGTGATGTACTTGGTAAAATGACACCCTGTTCCAGCAGGTATTGTAATTGTTTCTTCACCTCACTTGCTTCTATAAACTTAATATTTATACAACCCAATGTTTAGCAATGGGGAGTTCGGCAACAACTAGATCTCATGCTCTACTTCCCTCGTAGATGGTAAGCCTTTAGGCTCTTAGAACACGTCCCTATATGCATGTAGCAACTCTTTGATTTTTTGTTTCTATTTCTTAGTACACCCCTCTAGGGGTTGCCTACCTCTTAATTATTCTTCTACATACTAATTTTCACTTTAAAACAATACAACATACTTCTTGCTAGAACTGGCCAATTTCTTAGCTTGGTTGAGTTATCAGTGAATTTTTTTACTTTATTTTGTGCATGTTGATGGTGAATGATTTTCCATCCTTTACGAGTTGATATTGGTTGGCTTTCCACATGAATATTGACTCTCGTATATACATGTAGAGACTCTGAAACATGACTCTACATACATCAATAGGAACAATATATAATTCTACTTCATCAATATAATCAACATTAATAAGAAATCTAATTTTACACTATTTTTTTACCTTCAACTCTGCATCTTTATATACCCATCCCAATGGATATGGACTTGGATGATCATGGAATTTCAACCCAAACTTCTTGAACAACGCCACTACAGTGATATTTTCCTACAATCTTGAGTCAAACATAACATAAATATTTTTCTTCTTGACCTATATATTTATATGGAAGAATTTGGTCATTTCTTTTTCTTCGTGTTGCTAAAGCCTACTCAAATTCACCTTTTTTCACTAATGTATATATGATCTTCCTATCCACGTCTAAGCTACTTTCAACTTGGCTGCTTGAATTAGTGGCCATGAGATTCTTCTTATTATTTTCTTTCGTTTTGTTCTCGCAATTAAGCTCTGGATGCAACTTCCAATACTTCTCCTCTATATGACCATCAATGTTGCAGTGGTTGTTGTGATATTTTCACTAATGTGTCATGGGTACGCCTTTTTATCTTTTCCCCTTACGCTTCTTCTTCCATTCCTTTTAAGCACATTGTTGGTCCTTCTACTTCAATCCACTTGATTTAACTTTATTTTGTCTTATGTTCTCCAGGTACTGTGCCTATACACATGCCTTGTCCATCCATATGGACTTGAAAAACATCACTTGTTTAAGAAAATGAATATGTAGAGCCCCCAAATACTTGAGGAGTAAATTTGGGTTCTTTAGGTAGATACCTAGCATTATGGCCATCTTTTTGAACTCTGTGGTGTACTCCTACATGCTTTGCCCCTACTTTTTCATGAAGTAATGCCACAGATCCACTCATCCTTTACATACCTAATAGGGTAGAATTGTGACTTTATGATGGTTTTGAAGTCCTCCCACTTAGTCATTGGAGGCTCTCCCTCCAACCTCAAGCTATCTATGTGGATTTCCCACCAGGTTAGGGAATGACCCTCTAAATTCAGCCGCATAAATGAAATATTTTCTTCCTCATCTATATGATGAACACTGAAATACACATCTCGTTGCTTCAACCAATGATTTAGCTTCCGAGTGTTGATCTAGCCCTTGTACAAATTGATATATATATATATTTTTTAAATCTCGGTAAAAACTATGCTAATATATTATGTATAGAAGGCAAAAATTACAACATGATAGAATAGAGAGAACCAGGCTCTGGGAATATCTTCCATGAGCAGTTGAGGCCAATCAGAAAACTAGCCCACGCAGGGGCGTCAAACATAGAAGCGAGACCATCCAAAAGAGCTAGCCCACGCAGGGGCAACAACCAAAAATCCAGATTATCCCACGCAGGGGAGACTAATAGTACCCATCCCATTAACGAAGTTTCAGAAACATAAACACAGAGCATTGATGCCAGAACTAAGCCAAAACAGATAGCAAAAGAGACCAGAAGACCAGACAGAAGAGCCAAAAGAACCTTGAGCTCGGGCGTCATTAATCGTCCATTTGCACCTCCTCTACCCGGCACCAACCGTAAGCTTCCCTTTCAGCAGTAGTGGGAAAAGTGTCTTCCGCTTCGCCGATCCCCTCCCTCTGATCGAGCCTGCTATTCAATGCATTTTCCAGGCCTGAGGCAGGATCTTTAACCTCCTTCTCCGGATTAGCTTCAGGAACCTTTGCTTCGTGCATCTTGCTATCAGTCTTCTTTTGCCGATGTTCATCCAGGGAATCATTGTCTTCCTGGGAATTTTCAATGAACAGGATCGAGACATGCACACTAATCTGTGGGTTGTTCATGGAACTACTAAAATTGAAGATAGCAGAGCCGAAGGTAGGCAAGGCAGCCGAGCTCGATGCACCCGCGTCCATGAATTGACTGGAGTGAAGGGGATTAGCTCCAGTGGAGCGTAAGTTATTGCAATGACAGCAATGGACAACATTATCTGCCTCGTGACTGCAAGAGGTTCCTCCTCTGGAAGTGCCTCGACGGCTGAGCAGACGCTGTCGAGGTCTCACCATTCTCACAGGGGTCAAGGGGAGGAAATTCCAACAGACCACGGAATAATCCAAACAACCAGCTGCCGGAACCGACTGCGGAATGAGCCAGACAGATAGAGAGGATATCCCAGCGAAGACGGAGAGGCAGGGCAACCGGAATTGCAAAGACCTGCTTGAAGGAGGAGCCACCAACATTCCCTGACCATACGCTGCAACATTGTTTATAACCTCAACTGCCTTGCCTTGGAGCTCACCCGCCATAACTGCAACCTCCGCTTGAGCCGAATTATCGTGTAGGGCATTAACTGTGCTCTGCAGCGTCACCTTATACCAGCTGCTTGCCTTACCTGCGCCTTCGACGTCTGCCACGTGATGGCATGTGGCCGGCATGTGGCCTTTCGTCCACGCCTGTCCCATCCTATCTAACACCCGCATCCGGGGGAACTGCATCTTTTTGGACCAGATGAGAGCATTCTTGAGCTTTGTCATGTGTTAAAATAGTATTCAGCTGCCCTGTGATTAGAGAGTGGTCATTCTCCACCCCCACATTGGCCATGAAGTCGGCAACCTTGTTACCCTCCCTTCTTATGTGAGTGAAGGTGATTGCTCTATTTCTGTGGAGCTCAAGTTCTATGGCCTCCAGTCTTGCTTCGAGCCTCCAGCTGGTGGCTATTTTCCTGGCGTGAGATCCATTTAGGATATTTTTGGCCATGTTTATGAGGATCTGAGAGTCTCCTTCCACCTCCAGAGGATGAAGTTGTGTCCCCCAGCAAGTAGAAGTCCCTGCCATAGTCCCTCTAACTCAGCTGAGTTATTGGTGTCCCATCCAATGTTTCCGTAATACAGTATCAGGGGTTCACCTTCATGATTCCTTATTATTCCTCCAAAGCCTGCGAGTCCGGGATTCCCTTTGGAGGCACCATCAAAGTTGAGTTTGAATGTATGCTTTGGTGGGGGCTTCCATGTGACCTGTTTTTGAGTACTGCTTTCAGAATGGTCTTGCTTGTGAGATCCTTGAGTAAGATGTATTTGCCAGTTTTCCATAATGGTTTTCTCATTGTCTAGCGTAGGCCAGTCCTCCTCCTTCCAAGATCTTAGCATAAGAGTCTCTTGAAGATTTCTACAGAGCAGGTTCCAAATATTGTCTATCGAAGAGCGCTGATTTTTAAATATGCGCTTATTTCGTTCCTTCCATATGCTCCATAGAACTAGCCCGGGAACTAGTCTCCATAGATGATTGAGGATTTCACTCTTGTAAGGGTCCTGTTGCCACTGACGTATAGAGTTCGTGATTTCATTCTCAAGTCTGCATCTTCTTTGACATCTAAAGCTTGCCTTTTCCCATAGCTGATTGGCCAAGGGACAAGAGTCCAGTAGATGTTGGAGAGTTTCCTCATGGGCACTGCAATTGAAACAGATGGAGGGGCCATGAAAGTTTCTTCTTCTAAGCTTGTCCCAGGTTAGAATTCTCTGATGTCCTACCAACCAGAGAAAATGACAGATTTTGGGCCAGGAGCCAGAGCTCCAGATTTTGCTCCAGATTGGGTCCTGGGGATCGGAATTATTGCAGATGATTTTGTAGGCCTCGGATGTGGTGAAGGCTCCTTTCGACTGATATCCCCATCTTAGAATGTCTCTGCTTTCATCGTACCTGATTTTTCTTTTGCTCAGTTCCCTATCCAGATCCATGGTAATTTGGTGATCTTCATTTGTGAATACTTGGTTGCCCGGTTTCCAAATCCTGAAGCCCTTCTCAGTTTCCTGGGTCCAGTACTGCCTAATCTTTGCTTGCTGTGTCTCCTCCCTAATGGTGTCCGGTGGCAGGTTAAGTACATGGCTGAGAAGAGGCATTTGATTCCAGGCATCTGTCCAGAATCTAGTGGTGTAGCCGTTTCTTACCTCCCAAAAACTGTGCTTCTAGATCATTTGGTAGTGTTCTCTGGCTGCATTCCAAATTAGCGATCCTTTGTCATTGGGCGTTAATCTGATGAGTTCTTCCTGGGGTCGGTGATTGGCATACTTGGCCGTCCATAATGTGACCCAAGGTTTTCCTGGACTGGTGAGCCATTGCCACCATATTTTGGCTCCCATGATGGCGTTGCTATGCTCGGGATCTCTAAGGCCGATGCCTCCTTTTGCTTTTGGTTTGCAAACTGTGCTCCACTTTACCAGGGCCCATTTGCGATTAGTTGCAGTGCTTCCCCATAGGAATCCTCTCTGAATGTTCCTTAGTCTTTTTAGGACCCACTTTGGCGCAGCCAGGATGGAGAATAAGTACAGCGGCATTGCTTGAAGAACAGCCTTTATGAGCACTGCGCGGCTGACTAAGTTCAGAGCTCTGTGCGTCCATTGGTTGAGACGGGATTCGAGCTTTTCAATAAGGTTGCGCCATGAGGAATGCTTGATGGCAGAGACAGTTAGGGGAGCTCCAAGGTATTTGGAGGGAAGGGTGGCGATAGGGAACCCCAAAATGCGGACTATTGCAGACTTGACAACCGGAGGGGTATTAAAGAAAAAGATCTGCGATTTTGAACAGTTGATGCTGGTTCCAGAGGCTTCGGCGAAGTCATTGAGCACGGCTTTAAATCTGGAGGCTTCTTGGACGGAGGGGTAGCCAAAGAGCATAGTGTCATCAACAAATTGCTGATGGGAGATGGCAGGCGAATGATGAATGGAGAGGCCTCTAAGCTGATGTGAGTGAAGGGCATTTTTAATGTGACGTCCCAGGCCTTCAGCCATTAATACAAAGAGGAAGGGGGATAGGGGGTCACCTTGCCTTATACCTCGGGAGGGGGAGAAGGGGCGAGAGGGGATCCCATTCACGAGAATGGAGAAGCAAGTGGAGGAGATTAGGCTCATAATCCAGCGGATCCATGTGGGACTGAATCCGAAAGCAATTAGCATTTGCTGTATGTAATTCCAGCTGAGCTTATCAAATGCTTTGGAAAGATCAAGTTTTAGGAGCATACCTGCCTGATTTGAATGCTTGAGAGTGTGTATGATCTCATGCGAGAGGATGATGCCGTCCATAATCTGTCTCCCTTCCACATATCCAGACTGTTCCTGAGAAATGAGCATTGGCAAGAGGGGCTTTAGCCTATTTGCAATGACTTTAGAGATGACTTTGTATATTACGTTGCAGAGAGCAATCGGCCTGAATTTGTCTGGTGTGATTGAGTCCTCCTCTTTTGGGATTAGGGCGATGAAAGTGGAGTTAAGTGAGGGAAGCAGCCAATGATATGCTCGCGATTCCTCTACCACTTCCCAGACTTCCAACTTTATCAGCTCCCAGAACTTGTGAAAGAAAGTGGTGGTGAAGCCATCTGGGCCGGGAGCTTTTCCATCTTTAAGCTGAGCCATAGCAATGTCCACTTCCTGTATTTGAATTGGACGGAGGAGGAGTTCATTGTGCTCCGCCGTGATTAATTTTGGCACATTGTGTATGATTCTTTCGATTGCAGGACATCTGTTGATTTCAGGCTCTTGATGGACTTGCTTGAAGTGATTGAGGAATTCCTTCTCAATTTCCTCATGCTGTTCAACCCTTTCTCCTCCTGGTTTTTGTATGTAAGGGATATTATTGCACATTCTTCGTTGAACAGTGGTTCTGTGGAAGAATTTAGTGTTTCGTTCTCCCTCTTTCAACCATCTGATTCTGGACTTTTGCTTCCAGTATATCTCCTCCTGCTTTCTTCTCTCCTC
The DNA here is from genome assembly GCA_031772625.1 of Pinus tabuliformis. Taxonomy (NCBI): domain Eukaryota; kingdom Viridiplantae; phylum Streptophyta; class Pinopsida; order Pinales; family Pinaceae; genus Pinus; species Pinus tabuliformis. Next base: position 310,445,540 of record CM062808.1, on the reverse strand, counting down.
AAGCTGATTGTGGATGTGCTGCTCCTGCTCAAGGGTTCTTTCTGTGTGGCCTCCTGTGCTTATTTCTTGCTGCAGATCCGCCAGGGCTTTTTGAAGATCATGTTGCGCCTTGAAGATGTTTCCGAAGGTCTCTCTATTCCATCGCTTAAGGTAGAATTTTAGATGTTTGAGTTTCTGTTGGAACTGGAACATCTTGGAGCCTTCTGGAGGGCTGAAGGATGTCCATGTAGAGTGAACAAAGTCTTTGAAGGAGGGATGGGTGAACCAGAATTCCTCGAAGCGAAAAGGTCTTCTTGTGGTGCTGCCAGGACGTTGCCATTGAAGGGCAATAGGCCAGTGATCGGATCCTGAGTGTGGAAGAATGGCCGCTGAAAAGTCTCCCCCTAGATGAATCGAGTTGTCTGAAATTAGAAACCGATCCAGCTTGGAGGCTATTTGATGCTTGCCTGCTCTTCGGTTGCTCCACGTAAAAGTGCCATTACAGAAATGCAAATCTATCAGAGATGCGTTCTGGATGAAGTCTTTAAAATGGGTGTTTTCCTGTTCCAGCCTGTTTCTGCCCCCAATCTTTTCCTCCAATTTTGTTATCATGTTAAAATCCCCCCTACAATCCAAAGCGGGTACCTTCTATTGAAGTTTAGAGCTTCTAAGGTGTGGAGGAGAGCAATTTTTTCCCTTGCTTCCTGAGGGAAGTATACATTCGAGAGATTCCCATGAATATTCGTGCCTATTATGTGGAATGCGGCCTGGATTAAATTATGAGAAGCGTGAAAGTCCGAGAGAGTAAGTGCTTGAGAGTTCCACGCAATGGCTAGCCCTCCAGATGCGCCAGATGCATCCACAGCCACCGATTGACATCCTGGCCAAGCCTTAGAGAGGATAGTATCTAGAGTTGAGTTGTTACATTTTGTCTCTTGGAGAAAGCATATTTGCGGCTTTTCCATTTTTAACATATTTTTTAACATTCTGAGTTTTCCTGGGCTATTGAGCCCTCTTAGGTTCCATGAAATGAGCTTCATGATTCACTATTGGTGGAGGGCTTATAGTACTTCGTAAGCTTAGCATACCTGCCTGAGTCCACCAGGATCTTCCCTACCGCTATTGTTCTTTGGAGATCAGTTCTTCTTCCCCTTTTTTTGGAGTCTTTTGGAGTGGGGCCTAAATCCCATTGACTTCCTGATTGGATGCCGAGCTGATACTATTGGTAGGCTCAGGAAATGACCATTTCCAGTTTGTTAAGATGAAGCTCTGGGATGCTATCATAGGCTTTCTTTTTGCATGCTGCTTCTAGTTCTAATATATCTAGTCCATTTAGATCTATAATTTCTGGTTCTTCCTCCATTCGTTGCACCTGGTTAATTTCTTCTGATGGAATATCTGAGTTTTGGAGGGGGTCTGAAGATCTGTCAACCTCCATTTCATTGTCTTTTTCTACCTGCTTCTCTTTGCTTTCCATGGGGTTAACTAGGGTGTCTTTGGTTGGTGGGGGTTCAGAGGAGGGGGCTGAAGGAGGTGGCTGGGTGGAGGAGGAGGGGAGAGCAGAGTTGGGTATTGAGGATGGGTTTTGCTCTTCCGTAGATTGAGCTAGGATTCCAAAGCTATTTCTGACCGCAGGATCAGAGGTGTTATTTTGCTGGGGTTTCTTCCCTGTTGTTGGTTTTTTATGTGCTCGTTTGCGGGTAGGGGCCTTGGTGAAGCCATCATGGGTCAGAGAGTCAGAGGGGGCAGGGGCAGTAGCTTTAACATTTAGGGGACAATCTCTGAAAAGATGCCCTATGGCATGGCATTTACGGCATCGAAACGGGACATGTTCATAGTCTAAGGGTTGAATCCATTCATAGTCACGGTGAGAGAGACTTACCGATTCTGGCAGAGCTTTGTCCAGGCGCATGAAGACGCAGATGTGGGCGTAAGATGTGTATCTAAGCACTTTCGTTTCTTCTGCTGCCTTTATGTATTCCCCCAGACCATTTCCAATATTTCTCAGGATATCTTCATCCCAGTACTCATCTGGAAGTGAGTACAGTCTTATCCAGACCGGTGCCCAAGTGAGGTCCTCCTTATCCGGGTTGAATCTGGGTGCCCAGTCCCTTAAGTATAGGCCAGCTGAGTTGAAGAAGTAGGGTCCTTCAACCAGGATTCTGTATTTGTCTTCCAGGCAAAAGAAGATCGCTGTAAAGAATCCTTTTGGGCCTAGCTGCAAAGTCACATCTCCTTTAGGCTTCCACTTCGCTGCTATCCAACTATATAGGGCTTTTTCCGTCGGCCAGAACCCTATAAATTTTCCGATGAGCGCATGATCTGTCATAAATTGGATTCGTTCTTCTATTTTTTCTCCCGGCAGTTCGATTTTGGGTCGATCTGTTGCTATTGGTTTGCAGGTGGTCGAGGAGACCTTCGGGGTTCCGTCTGGTCGGTTATTCCGTCCTGATTCTTCTTCCGTCTTATTTTTCGGTTTGTCTTTTCCAGTGCTCTCGTGCCGGCGTGGGATTTCCTGGTTGATCACATCCTCACTGACCGATCCAAATAGTATCGTCCTTTCAGATTTGTGCTGCAGATTATTCGCTTTGGGGGAGGGCGCAGAAGCCCCCCCCTGGGGGTTGTCCATTTGCCCTTCGATCCTTCACAGAGCAGTTAGGCAGCTTCAGGGCACGAGGTCAGGTCCGTGATGGCTGTCTGAGCAGATCAGACTGTGCCGTCTGAGAAGAGTACAGAACCCTAGCAGTCGAGTTCCAACACTTCGATCAGTTCACCCTGTCCTGTACAAATTGATATTGACCTTCACTTCCATTTTGAATAGGGATTGTGAATGACTCATGGCAATCGAACTAGGTTTTATCTTTTTTGGGTCATTTCTTTGATTGGTTCTCCATTTCTTCCCGATCACTTGATCTCCCCTCTGATTTGTGTTTTTCATCATAACCCCCATCTTCTCCGAATATCTTGGGCTTATTTCTCAGGACCATCATATTGAGATTTATGTTACGATTTATACTAATGACTTGTTGTTCCACCTACAAAAACCTCTCTCTCCTCTCAGGATCACAAGGGTTATTAATAGATTCATCGACCATGATTAGGGTTTTAGGATTTTGGCCTAGCTAATATAGATCCCATAAAAATACCCACAATATACCTTAAGAAACCTTTTTTGATACCAATATTATCTGTAAACTGCCATGGATATTTCATTGGACAATTCGTCACAACATATCAAATAAAATTATATTAAAATATTGAAATTCTACACTATCACAATTTTATTTCTTTTTAGATTTATCGATTTGTAGATTACTATTGATAATATATATATATGTGAATTAATTTATATATAAAATAGAGAAAAGTGAAATAAAATCACACACACACATTTGACAGAAGATATGACCTTGCAAATCCTTCGAGAGAAAGACCCAGTTGGAAAGTGAAGTTGCTTTGCTCTCTTTCTATGAATAGAAAATATTTGTGAATACAAAAAAATATGGCCTATGTCCGGTGGGCTACCACAATACACAAATCCTCTTTGTGTGCTCTATCTCCTCTCTCCTACAAACCAAATATATAATTAAAATATAATTAATCTGATTCTTTTTATAACGAATTACTTTTATATTTGTTTAAAATTTAGATTACAATATATAAAATTAATATTAAAAAAATTATTTATTTTTTTAAATATTTTATTTTTATTTTTATGTATTTAGTTAATTCTAAACTTATTGTGTAATAATTATCAATCTCTATAAACCCTCTCAAAGCTTTATTCCTAAAAAATGATGTCAACATAGCAATAACGTCCAAAAAAAACCATATGAACCACCTACATTTAGTTGTTAAACATCCATTAAGTCATTGTAGTTGCAAATGATAAATACATTGAGCTCTTGAACATCCACTAAGTCACTACAGTTGCAAGTGATAAATCAAGCGAGGCCAACAAGTTTACTTACATCCAATGTGAGGGAACAATAGTCCCCGTCCTATTGGAACTTCGTCCTATTGGAACTTTTATATCTATGTCGCTAATGACTAAAACATAAATATGGTTTAAAGAAAACAATAATTTCATATATATATATATATATATAATCATAAATAAGGTTTAATGAAATTAAGTTATTTATTTTTGATAAAGTTTTTTTAGATTAATCATATTTCAAGATGTTGGTCGACGTTTCAAACCAATTAATGTGGTTTATCCTTAGGACAAAGGTGAAAAAAATAGTCTATCAACTTGTTTAAATAATAGAGATAGCATTTAGAAGAATAAAATATTTTAATAAAATATTTTTGAATATTTGATAAGAGAATAGGTCAATATATTAATGTAAAAATAAAACTAATCCTTTATTTGAAAATATATTATGTTATAAAAATTTAAAAAATTCAAAAGGTCAAAATTATATTAATAAATACTTAATCAATTATTTAATGGAAAAAGGACAACAAGGAAAAGAGTAAAGAAAAGAGAAAAAATAAAGAAAAATGAGAAAAAAGGGAATAAACTTAATATTAAATTATTTTATTAGAAAGCCAAAATAATATTAATTTAGTATAATATTGTATTAAATAAATAAATAATTAATTAATTAAAAAAATTGGGGAGGAAGGAAACGCTCAAGAAAAGAGAGCAGGAATCCAACTCCTACTCAATTTCCAACTATCATCTCTATTGAGATTAATCACATGTTTCTCAATTTCAATGGCTTCCCTTAACTTCCTATGATGGAAATGATCATTCTTGGCGATCACATGAGAGTTCTCAATGCAGACATGGTGTTTAAATTTCTGAGCTTGTTCAGCTATAGCTAAAGAGTGAGAATTATTGTGTTTAATGTCAGTTGCATGCTCTTGAATTATTTGCTTAATGGAGTGACCCATTTCCACAATGTAAGGAATCCCACAAGAGCATGGGTCAGAGTAAACCCCTTTCATGTCTTTAGAGTCAATGGGATCTAAAATAGATCTAAGGGAATTCCTAATGGTATTAAGGGGTTTGAAAATAGTGGAAACAATATTATTTTTAAGGATAAGAGAAATCTTATCAGTGGTCCCTTGGATGGATGGAAGTTTGACATTGGAAACATGTTCATCACGGGCATTTTTTATTCTAGATTCCTTATTGGCTCTTTGAAAAGCTTTGAGACCTTGTTGCTTGCTGTATCCATTATTTTGAAAGTCTTTCAAAAGATGAGATTTCTCTTCATCCAAGTGATTTTCATCATAAATTTTTATAACATGAGTGGATAATGTATTAAGAACTCCAAATTTTTGGACCGTAAAATGGTAAGAACTAACATGAAGATATTGTTATGTGTGAGATTTTAGTTTTAAAATCAATATACACCACAAAAATTTACAATTAAGTTACTTGCATTTGTTTTAAACCTTCTAATTAACTTTTTGCACATAACATTTGAAAAATTACATATTAAAAAAATGTGTCGACAAAAACACACACTTAAATAATATATATCATTTAAGTAACCTTTTTATCAATATATATATATGTTTTTAATATTAAAATTTCAAGTTTTTAAAGAAAATATTACATACAAAATATTTTTAAAATTTAAAAGTTAAAAAATAGAAGTATTTTTAATAAAACATCACATATTAGAGGACATTCTTATTCAGAGTATAGATGTGTTCATTTAGTAGCCCATAACATCATTATATTTTGAAACTAAATAAAAATTATGTGTTTTGAAAAGAAATATGGCCTATTAAAATTATTTCATTTTTTATTTTAGAATTTATGTATAATTATATTTTAAAACTAAATAAAAATTATGTGTTTTGAAAAGAAATATTGCATATAAAATTTATTTCCATTTTTATTTAAAAAAAACAACGACTATTTTTGATAATATATTACACATTAGTAGTTTTTTTTTTCATAATAAACATGGGTTAATTTATGAGCGTAGTGTGTGTTTGTTTATTTATTGATGAATAGTTTTTATTAATATTAATAAATATATAATTTTATTATTATTTTTAAATAAATATATAAATTTTTAATATATATATATATTTTAAAATTAAAATACATAAAATAGATTTATAAATAGAGAAAAAAAATTATAATTTATTTTTTAAAATTAAAACAATATTTTATATTGTTGTTATTAGAATGGTCTAACTATTATATATTTATTTTTTACCATTAAAAGCACATTTTACATAATTATTATCACAATTTCATTAATAATAATATAATGATGTTATGAAACTTGTTTTCAAAAATTCAATTAATCATTTTTGAAAATATATAATTAGAAATTAAATATTTATCCATATTAATTTAAATCTATTTTCATTTAATGAAAATATTTTATAAAGGTTTACGATTTAAAAGGAATTTTTACAGAGATCGGGGTTTAGATGAATCAAACTAATTTCTAATGAATGTTAAATATTGGTATGGTTATTTTAACATGGTTTATAGGTAAGAGAATTTTTTTTAATTATATATTTAACTTTTTGCATATTAAAAGCGGTGATTAAACAATAATAATAACAATTTATTTGTGTGTATGCATTTTTCGAACTGAACTCATAATGATTAATATGTCAAAAACTATAAAAAGAATTGGTTCACGTAGGAATGAACATCGAGTACTCAAAGGAGTTATTTACGTTCAAGCAAGTTTTAACAATACCATAGTGACTGCTACAGATGTACGGGGACAAGTTCTTTCTTGGTCTTCTGCTGGTGCCTGTGGATTCAAAGGTACAAGGAGAGGTACACCATTTGCTGCCCAGACTGCAGCAGAAAATGTTATTCGTGCATTAATGGATCGGGGTATGGAACGAGTAGAAGTTATGATAAGTGGCCCTGGTCGAGGGAGAGATACAGCATTACGAACCATTCGTAGAAGTGGCATACTATTAAGTTTTGTACGTGACGTAACCCCTATGCCACATAATGGATGTAGACCTCCCAAAAAGAGACGTGTGTAAGAATTGAATGAATTTCAAGAGAAAGAAATGATTTAATGATCTGATCAAATATTCTTGGTATGATTCGAGATGAAATCTCAGTCTCTATTCAGACACTACGATGGAAATGCATCGAATCCAGAGCATACAGTAAGCGTCTTCATTATGGCCGTTTTGCTCTATCCCCGCTCCGCAAAGGTCGAGCCGATACAATAGGCATCGCAATGCGAAGAGCTTTACTTGGAGAAGTAGAAGGAACATGTATCACACGTGTAAAATTAGAGAACATAAAACATGAATATTCCGCGATAATAGGTATTGAAGAATCAGTACATGACATTTTGATGAATCTAAAAGAAATTGTATTTAGAAGTGACTCGTACGGAATCCGAGAAGCTTCTATTTATATTGTTGGACCCAGAAATGTAACTGCTCAAGATATCATATTACCACCTTCTGTGAAAATAATTGATACTACACAACATATAGCTAGACTTACTAAATCAATTACTTCTGATATCAGATTACAAATTGAAAAAAATCGCGGATATATTATACATAGTCCAAATAATTATCAGGACGGAATTTTTCCTATAGATGTTGTTTTTATGCCTGTTCGCGATGCGAATTATAGTATTCATTCCTATGGGAGCGGAAATGAAATACGAGAAGTCCTTTTCCTGGAAATATGGACGAATGGGGGGTTAACTCCTAGGGAGGCACTTTACGAAGCTTCTCGAAATTTGATCGACTTATTTATTCCCTTCCTGCATGGAGAGGAACAGAACATCGAAGGAATGAACAATAAAAAAGGGTCTAATATGCTTCCCTTCCCCCTTTCGCACGTATTGACTGATACGGGGGAAACGAAAGAAAAAATAGCATTTCAACTTATTTTCATTGACCAATTAGAGTTACCCCCCAAAACCTATAACTCCCTCAGAAGAGCCAATATACATACATTATTGGACCTCTTAAATTACAGTCGAGAAGATCTAATGATAATTGAACACTTCGGGAAGGAATCTGTCGAACAGGTATTGGAAGTTCTACAAAAACGTTTTGCAATTGATCCACCCAGGAATTAGTTTCGGGTTCATAAAATGGTTGGTTTCATTTCATCTCTTCATTTCCTTTACCCAAGTTCTTTTGGAGAGTCTTGAGAATCTTTGACATATCTCTCTTTCGTGGAATATTCGAAAGAAATATCTGACAAGATGGGTATATCTAGGGAGATATAATTTGTCTTAAAGCAACTACTCCCTAGATATATGAATAAAAAAATTGAAATATTTTTATATTCGACAGTTGGATCAAATTGGATTGGAAAAGACCTAAAGTTAAAGATTCATCAATAGGCAACGCTGCCCCAATACCTAACCAAAGGGCTACTGCAGTACCGATCAAGGATACTGTTGTAGCTACTGGACGATGAAATGGATTCTGAAATTGATTCACATTCTCTAGAAAAGGCACCGTCAATGATCCCGCGGGTACTGAGCCCATTAAAAGGACACCTAATAATTTGTTAGGTACTGTACGAAGTATTTGGAATACAGGGAAAAAATACCATTCGGGCAATATCTCCAAAGGAGTTGCAAATGGATTTGTTGGTTCACCAATCATTGATGGTTCTAGAACCGCTAAACCTATTGTACATGCAATAGTACCTAAAATTACTACTGGAAAGATCATTGGGCCAAGCGGGCTCTCCATAATAATTATGTCCCATACCTTTAGCTAATTTAGCCCTTAATACAGGATCATTTAGGTCAGGTTTCTTTGTTATTGGGATAAGTAGATCTTTATGGATCTATCCCCCGAAAGAACCGGACATGCCAATTTTTATCATCCGGCTCGAACAATAACTGGAGGAAGTATATATCACTTATTTTTTCCCGTGATGGAAGACGAATTGGAAAAATAGGAACTAATAATGTCTATGATCATCCATCATTGGTCATTTTATTATTCCAGTTAAATGCTCATGACCCAAGTAAGCTCACAAATTCGATCATGATCGATATGCCTTTTGGACCATCTTAGTCCTTGTAATTTGTGTTTATCACCACGAATAGACCTCAAAAGTTTTTTAGCATACAAGGTATTGACTTGTTATTGATCCGGCCTCTCTCCTTCCTTAGATCCCTTCTTTCACTCCAATAGTTTTCCCATCGAAATGGATGCAAGGGAAATGGATGCATTTTCACACGATGAAAAGGAGAAGTAAAGTCATATAGTCCAATTATTGAATATATGAAAATATTGTCCCATTGTCCGGATCTCACGGAGCCCTTCCTGATTCGGATTCGATCATAGAAAGAATTCTCTTGGAACGGAACAAACTGACCAATGCCTTTCCACCCAGGTGCTAAACTTCCTATTTCTGATAAGGAAATTGGGACAGAGACACATTTTATCAGAAATATTTATGTGGTAGATCGGAGAAAGTATCTGCATGGCCTAATCAATAGTTCAAGTCACACACTCCCATAATCCATCTTCTCCGTCTGAGAATCTACTCCAATTATTTGTTTGTATTGGATGAATAATACTCCAAAATCGAAAGGAGAAATCCGAGGACCGTATTTTCTATAGATATTTCCATTTTTGAATAATAAATATTCCTGGCGATGATATATTACTGTCGTTATTCGGAACGATAAGTTATGAATAGTTATTTTCAATCTATCTTTCCTCTCTATAAAGGACCTGGAATACCCTGCTTACGGATCATTAGAAAGTGCATTGGCATAAATACAACAGTAAGAAGGGGTAATATGAAAGTGTGTAAACTATAAAAACGAGTCAAGGTATATTTAAACAACATGAATTAGCTATTATATAATCCTTGTTTTTTATACAATTATACTATAATAATCTCAATCTCACAAAAAAGAAAATCTCAATTGATCAAATACATGTCACTATGAAAAATCATGGGGTCAATTTTCCTTCACACTCTTAGGGTTAAGCTCTAATATGAGCCCACAGATCTTAACCACATCCCCGGGAAAAAATATATCTAAGCTACTATAACCTAGATATGCCGTAAGAAGTTCCCTTTGAGAAGAACTCCCCTCCCATGCCACTTGTGCCGTTTTGAGCCATTGATTTTGGTGTTAGGCAATTGAATTATCGCCTACTCTCCAATCATAATAATGGTTATAAACATTTCATATGGTTAAGTCATACATTTTATGATGTGGCATGGGTCCCCTGGATTTACGTCCCACAAGTGTTTAGATTTTTGGCTTCTGAGGACCGTTCCCCATATGCCATGTATGGATTGGAGTGATTAAAACCCTAACTGATGTCGTTGTTTGTCTTCTTTCTATCTTGCTTTCGATAGCTTGCATGTTTTCTACTTGTGGGCATGGTTCATTGGAGGAACTCAAAAATCCTTACATTTACTGTAAATTTCACTTCACATTCGACACAATTTTGCAACTCTTCTTTCAATATCCTTTTAGAAATAGATTCAACATACAACAATGGTTTTCTTATAGAAAACAATCAATCCCCATCATTGAAACCCTCAGAGTCTGATATTGTTGATCAAGTTTGTGGGTTTCTACATCACAATCAATAGAATCTGCTACAAGTATTTTAATGGTGTACTTCTTTTGAAAGCTTATGAGAGGATTTGAGTTGGCATGTTGAATTCGTTATTATGCTGGTTTAAATTTGCAAGCACACTATTGTTAGCTATCTCATTTGAGTTTTCCTCAAATTTTCAGGCATGCTATAGTTAGCTATCTCACTTGGGGTTTCCTTTGGCTCGGGGGATTCATTTCAGGCAATGCAGCAGTCTTTTTGTTAAGACACGTTCAGTTTGGTGTCTAGTTATGTCTTCTATTAATTTTATGCTTCCGTAAGGTTCCAAGGCTTGAGGATTATGCTATTTTATCGGCACTTCAATTCGGTTATTTTCATTTGCAGTTCTACTATCTTGGGGAGTTCATCCACAGGTTAACCCCTTTCGGGTGTTGTTTTCTAGTAATCACTGCCATTAACTTCTTGGTTCTGATAGGTTCTAAAGAAGGAGGATTTCTGTGTAATTTGGAGATTTTTAAGGATAAATATGGGAAAGAGGAAGTCATCAAAGAAACCAAAGGCGAAAGAAAAGAAGGAAAATCTCAGTACAACCTTCAATTTCCCTTTTTGCAACCAAGAGAGCACTTCAGAGTGCCGCATGTGAGTATCTTCCATTTTTCTTTCACATTCAAACCCTAAACCCATGCAAAGTAGGTTTTGGACATTAGCCTGGTTAAGGAAATGGCCAATATTTTTACTTTTTTGGGGGTTTGATTGATTAACCTAGAATGATCGTAGTGGTTGTCCAATTGGATAAAAAGATCAATTAATATTCGAAGATGTGAAATTGTTACCCTTCCTATCTACCCTATGAAACTGATGAATTAGGAAGCCCAATTAGACTTAATTTTCTCTTGTATATTTTTGTTGGGAAATTTAAAAACGAAGAAGTCGATTCTCTATCTCGAATTAGCTTTTTTACTTTTTTATGATTTTACGACAAAATGTATGAAGAGCCCACTATTTCAGCATTCTTAGGAGGTTTTCCTTTCTAAAAATTACATGTTATGTATATTTCTACAGATTGAACTTCAGAATGCATAAGGGGAGCACTAACTCATAAAGATCAATGAATCACCCAAACCTAAATGCGTTGGCGCGGGATATGTGCATTAAACAATACTGTGCCAATACACAGTGATATTTATTGGATTGATGGTTGATGGTAATTGAAAGCATTGAGTGACCCCATTGATGTGTAAGCTTCCTGAGCCATATATTTTAGTGTTTGGGTTGTCATATGCCTTTTTTTGTAGTAGTGTAGTTAGATAAGCTGAATATTGATATTTATAGAGGTTTGAATTATTGAACAAAGGTTGGCCTTATTGAATTGGCGAAGGATTTTCATACTCAATAGAGTAATGAACACTCTATGGATGTCTTAATAATTTGAATGTCTGAATTTGTTTGCAGGTATTGTGAATGGATTGATGAATGTGAGTGTGTAAATAATTCTGAATAAAATAGATACATTTGCATATTACATATCTCTTGAACAATCTACTTGATCCTATGTTTTGCAGGAGCTATTGCAGATATGAAAATTATTGTAACCAATTCTAAATAAAATGGATACATCTGCATATCGCATATCTCTTGAACAATCTACTCGACCCTATGTTTTGGAGGAGCTATTGCAAACACGAAAATTGTTGTAACCAACAATTTCCCATATAAACAATGTAAACTTTGGAACATGAACTGATACTGTTACCCATGTCGTAGAGATAGCAAAAAAGTGACTAGATTTTGAAAAGGGGTGATGCAGAACACACATGTTTCTTTTAGAGCATAGTTTTTGGCACTATAATATTTATTTATTTATTTTTTTTTTATTTTTTATGTACATTGCGTTTTAGAATGGTAGTGATTTTCATGCTGACTTAAAAAAGTGGTAATTCTACAGTAGGCCCTTTTTCTAAAAGCCCTATTTTTTGACTTTAAATTTTCTAATGTATGAAATGTAAATAATTATTTTCTAAATTTAATATTTTTTGAAGTGGTCTTCTTCTTCATATTTTCTTGTTTCTATTTTAATTTTTTGATTTGTTTGTAGTGAGATTTTTATTGTTTTGCATATTTAAAGAAGAAGGTAGATATTTTGAATTTTAGATATTCTACATATTTATACATCGTTAAATAATTTTTCAATCCACATGAAATAATTGTCTCTAAGAAACAATTGACATAAAAATAACCATTTTTAACATAAATATAACTAAAAAACTACATGTTTTGATAATTTTTTTGCTAGAAATGACATGTCAAATCACAAATTTTATAGGAAATTTTTAACTAAAAACAGTTAAATAATAGTTTTTTTAATGAATTTCATGTCAAAAAAAATAGTAATCACTTTTTTTTTTTCAAAAAATAATGATTAACATAAAAATTAATGTGAAAATCACATAATACAAATATTGAACGCATAACAACCTTAATTGAGTGCATATTCTTCTCATAAAATTTCAAAGTCAAAACATTACAAGTATAACTAATTAATAGTTACAAAAAATGAGCTTGATTTCCAAGCATAACTTAAATTTAATCAATAATGTCACGTAATCCAAACTCTTCGTCCTCTAGAATTTCATCATTGTCTTCTTCCACAATATTTTCTGCTTCATTTTGCTCATTTCCTCTTCTAATGGATCTTTGATGTCTGCAAATCTCCCAATGTATGCTTTTCCAATCATTCCATGTAATGGTGGTTGGGGTTCCTTTGCCTTTTTTGCCACACGTGATTCACTAAAGTCCCCTTTATTCAACCCAATTTCTTGCATTGTATCTGGAAGAAGTTGAAGAGCATTAATTCTTTGCTAAATGAAATTGCACTATATTGGATCTTTTTCAATGGCAATGCAATTTCTTCCTTTTTGAAGGCAACATGCTAGTGTTGTACTTAATTGTTAAGAACAAAAGAAATAATGAAGTAAATTAGTACAATGAAATATAAACTAAGAAATAACATATTGAAATTCAATTCCATATAATAAAACTTATTTGAGCTAGAAAATAAATCTAGCACTCAATCTCCTTCATTTGAACATATGTCTATAAGATAGTTAATCAATAACTGTGGTTTTTGATAAATTTTAACTATCTCTCCTTTTGCTTCTTTGTCTTCATATATTAGTTTTCTCACAACAACATCATAAGTCAGTATTTAGCTATGACTCTTTCCATCTACCCAATTAAAAATCATAGACATATTGCTATCATCTTTTGCCCAACTATCAATATGGATGAATTCAGAATCATTTATAAATAGTTGATCTTCATGGTTAAGAAGATTTGACTTTTGCTTGTAACATGAAATAGTAAAAGTTCAATTAACTTATACATAAATGAATTTTTTAACATTAATCAAATATGCATTTTAAACGTCTTACCATGTAAGCTGCATCCTTGAATTTGTTTTTCCCTTGAAGCTTGACAATAACATTGCCAATTGTGTGTCTGAATGAAATGTCACAAATCTCCATAATGGTGATGACGTGACTTCTAGAAATCCTACAACCACTTTACTAAGAGCTTGGTAAGTATATGGGTCACTTTCATAGTCAATGTTTGGAATATTGAAACCATGAGGAATACCTGCAATAACTAGGGCATAATCCCTTTTAGGTATGAGTTTAGCAATGTCTTCACAGTCACCTTGTATTACTTGATATTGAATAGTGTCTAACCCATTCCAAATGAAATGAGTAAGAGTTGGGTCAAGTTCAACATTCTTAATACATTGCTTCTTCAGTCTTTTGATCTTTATTTTTTCAATAAAGGTTCTAAAACTATCTAGTGCTCCATTATCATCCTTCTTCATCTTTTATAAAATAAACAAATATATGTGTAAGTTATAAATTAAAATAGTACACAGATGAATAAAAATGAATATATAAATCAACATAAATTTTTAAATGCAAGATAATTTTTTTTAATGTTGATGTAGAACTTGAATGTGGATAGTTATGTACAACATCATCCCAACTATCTTCATTCAACAATTTAACCATTTGTTCTTGAGTTTTCCTGTAAACTTTGTGACTGCATAGATAAAGTAAAAAAAAAGTTAATATAATGATATGTATAACAAATACTACCAAGAACAATATGTTATATTTAAAATAAAATTATAATCTAGAAATAAATAAAAATAATTCAACAAACTTACTTTTGAAATTCCTCAAACATTTCCTCCAATGATAATTCCATTGATCTCACATGAGATAATATTGCTTTGACAATTTTTTCATCCTTCACTCCTTGCAATGCTCTCCATGGTGTGAGTCTGTTTGGAAGCTGCTTCATTTCAAGACCTGATTTACTATTGCTACATATCAATGGCTTAGACTTTTTGACCTTCTGGTTTTTAGTGCCAATGTTCTCCCACATGCTAAAAATATCATTAATCAACTCCCATATCTCTCTAGTTCTAAATGCCAATTGGAAAATGTTATCAACACGTCTGAATAAATCACTAAATTTGTTGCCTTTTCCACCTTTTGAATTGGTTTTCTCTTCAATTGGATAGCCTATTTCCATACAACATTCCTTTCGGAAATCTATAGTAACATTTATCCTATCCCCACCACATTTTTCTTCAAATTCACTATGAATAAATCTAACCCTTTAGATGAAAGTCATAGACATCCTATATTCATTATCTAAATTATGATCCCGTGCCACCAACTTTGCTTCTGTATCTGATAAACCAGCATAAATAATACATTTCATTGTTTCAAAACGTGGGTTATTGGGATATTCCTCCATCAATTGTCTTTGAGCTTCTACATAATGGTTTCCCCCAAGCACATAATAATTGTATTCAAAACATTTTGACTTATCAAATGCTTCTTTGTTGGGAACTTGAACTGGATCAACAAGAAGCACATAATTAACCACATGAGCATATGGATTGTACCTCATAAGTTGTGAACATGCAGATGATGTGGCTTTCTGATTTGATATTGACATTGTCCTTCACTTGCCTTATAGATTTGTCTGACATTAAGCTGAAATGTACGACCACCCTCAATTAAGTTTCTCTTTGTCAAGTTCTGTCGAATGGAATTTTGTTTTGTTTTGATAATGTCATCCTCTAAATCAGCTCCTGGTGTAATGATTTCTTTGCTTTCTTTTGAAGTTTCACTAGGTTCTTGACTGTTGGTAATGACTACTTCAAAATGTTCAACTTTACTTTTCTTCTTCATAACATTCTCATCATTAACTATAACAGATTTATTCTTGGGCATTGTTACTTTTGGTCTTTTACGACTCTTCTCAGTTCCAATGTCATCCTCAGTAACAACAACATATTATTCACTACCAGTTTCAACTTCCTCGTCTTCAAAAGTAACTTGTCTACCCTTGTCTACCCTTGCTAGATTTCAGAGAAACCACCTTACAGAAGCGAACCATCCCCTAGGTTATAGTGCAATAGAGGCACTTTGGCCTGGAGGAAGCCACTTGGGAAGAGGAGGAAGTCATGTTGCAAGCCTATTCGACATTATTTTCTTAGAAGAACACCAAGGACGGTGTTCCTCATAAGAGGGGAGAGTTGTAACACCCTTCTGTTGCATCATATTTACTTTTATTTTTACCAAGTTATGCAGAACTTAGAAACTTTTAAATTCACTTAACATGTTGTTAAAAGAAGTTAAGGCTGGAAAAGCCAAGTATCATGACATTTTGTTTAAAGAAATTAAACAGGGTTAATTAAGGAAAAGACTAAATAAAAAATAGTTATAACAACTCTTGGAACAGTTACAAATAGTTGCCACCACTTTTCTCCAAAAGGGAAAAGGAAAGGGTAGCAAGGGGTTGCAGAAATTTTTCCTTGAGCTAGGTTATGATACCAGTGGGAAGGTTTGAATTATGGCAAACAGTCGAGTGGGTATGGGACTTGAGGCTGGACAATAGTCCTGACACCCAAGATACCCGACTGCTTTTATTCCAACTGTTAGGAGCAGGAAGTGCTCAGTGGGGGACCGTGGACGTGATTTCCAGGTCCATGGCTAGGTGGTGAGACCTTCTAGAAAGATTATTGATTGCACAGAATAAATAACTCAGGACAGATAAGTACTCAAAGGATTTTAATTATTACTGACAGTTAAATGGTGTAAATGGTGTGTATTAGGAGTAATGGTCTCGTTTTCTCGTCTTTAAGTTAGATACTGATAATTATGGATAACATTTTGTATACCAGTTACATTCATCATAGAGAAGAAAATTGATGCCATAGTCTTTTCTCTAGTTTTACATTATGATTAAATCTAAACCATGCAATATTATAGTTTTTACAAACCTAACTAATACTTGTTTTATTAAAGACAAATGTAATGATAGTAGAGTTACAATCCTTGCTTAGACCCTGCTAACTGTGTATATTCTAGAACAGAAACAATTTAAATTATCTGTACAAATAAATACCGATTATCAAGGAAGAAGTAAACAGAGTATTCGTTACTTTCCTAAGCAAGAAAGGCCTGAAACCTCAAGGCATAAATTCCTTTCGATTGTGAAACAGGATTGAAACCAGATTCAATATATATATATATATATATATATATATATATATATTTCTAGACTTAACATATATTTACGATTCAATATACATGTCTGACTTATTACTATGCACATAATCAAGATTAGCATACATACAAGACTTTTTACTATGCATGCATATTTCTATTCACGAACAGGTATCGCCATTGGAAATCATGAGTGAAAACAATATTATATAAACTGAAAATCCCAAGAACTATAACACATAATAAATATTCCTCTGTTTTGAACTCTCGGTTCAATCGTTTCCCTTCATTAAATAGGATACATTCATACTTCCACAAATCTGTTCAGATACCCGGCTTGCCTTGGCCAGGGCTGAAACTTGGCAAGATTGTCCATAAACCCATCAAACATTCAATACAATAAAAAATAAAACAGATGTCACTTTGGGCAACACATGCATTAAGCAACATCCATAAACATTTTTCAGTTCGAAAACCATTCGGAAAATTCAGTAAAGTCCAGGCAGTCAAGCTGCGAATCCAAATCAGACACAACCAATCAACATAACCTTAATTCCTAAAACAATTGCAAATTTCAGGTTACGGTGAGGGTTTGGCTGTGCTGAGAGCCAGCAAACCCTCCCACCCCCAAACGTGGAGCTGAACCTAGTGTATCAGACAAGCAGACTATCAATTTGGGAATTGTAACCAACTTGTCAATAGCAGAGAAATTTAGCTCAGGTATAGGTCCTTCTCGAAGGCTCATTAACTCTGGAGTCAGGGTCGAGCTATTACCTATAAAACCATCAAGAAAAATCATTAGAGGTAGTCTTAGGAAAGATTAACCTGCAAATAATGCTTAAATAAAACTATGTTAATGATTTTGATACCTGAGAGGAGCGGCGCCATAGTTGGAGCACCACATACCTGAAAACCAGCAACAATTTGTCAACCACAACTACCAGAGGGAAAATGAAAATAAGAGAGGGTGTTCCGGAGTAGAGAAAACTTGGTCTTTGCAGTAGAGGGGTATCTCTGTTCGGCCCTCGGGGTCGAGGGAGGAGTCGAGACCTTCCACCTGAACATACCTGCAGCAAACATTGTGGTCAGTATAACTGAAAATGAGTGAGGATAACTGTGATTTCAAACAAAAGATTGTGTCTGGTTGACTTACCTCATTACTGTTGCCTACCTAAAGGCGATAGCCATTTGCTTCCTGAAGCGAAGGAGGGTATGCAAAGGTAGAGGTAGAAACCCTCATTCCATTGCTTCTTACCCTACGCGTATCAGAGCTTCACTCTCTCACCAGGTAGAATGAAATGGGATGGAATGGTAAGGTTAGGGTTTACTTCGGGTTAGAGTCCCCATGTCTGAGCCACCTGCATCGACCAGACACAACATTCAAATCTTTCACCTCTGCATTAATCAAACCCAAGTGGAAGAGTCATCACCCCTACCGAGGTGAGGATAGGTGGAGCACATCCATGACCTTGGACAGATAGTCGTGCAGTTGAATTGGTGTTATATTTAATTCAATCCTTAATACGCGCCAATCCATTGTGTCCCTAATGACCCCTTTAACCATTGAATACACTGTGCATTGAATAGGGTAAGATTAAAAGTTAATTATGGTAATTAAGGAGGATTTTTTATTTATTTTTATTCGAGGTGTTACAATATGGTGACAATTAAAGTAAAATTATTATCATTATATTAATATATAATATTATTATTATTAATTATAAAATATATTATTATTATTTAAATTATTATAAGAACTCATATACATAATAAAAAATAGATATAGAGGTATAAGCTAGAGAATTACCTTCTCAAGTAATGTAGACACTGTAATAAGCTAAAGCTAGAGCATTGCCTTCTCAAACAAACTAGACAATGTAATAAATCAATCCATTGACCTATCAAATGCTCACATTCTCATCTTATCAAGCTCAAGATGTAAGTAGTTCATTCATCCGAGCCTGCGGCTCTTTCCCCGTCTCTTTAGATATGTATGAATGCATATGCCTTATTATTGCAATGCATATAAGTGAATAAGTTATTATACATATTATCTCCACTTCTTAATTCTAAATAGTCATATGTGGTTTAAACACAAAAGTATTCAATAATCACATGTAAAAATAGACAGTTGCTCAACTACAACCAACGACACTTTAGAGGAATTAATGGCACAAACAAGAATAATTTTTCTAGCAATTGGAATAATATTATGCGCTATATTTTATCTCATTAATAGCGGAGACAATCACACAAAATAACTCTTAGCCACAATAATAGTTCGCCAAGCCACAATAATAGTTCGTCATGCATCTTTCACAAACAAAACATAAACTATAATGATAAATATATCATTGACCAATCATAAACACTGTTTCTCAAAACAAAGTGAAATGCTAACGTGTAAAATAATTGTGAAAATCTTGATTATTATTTTGAAATTTTATATTTAAATTAAACATGATGTAATATTTAGAGTTTTTTAGATTTCAAATTTTGTGAGCATTTAAAGTTTTAATAAAAATGAACATTATTCGTAAAATAACATCAGAAGAATAAACAGGAATGTGTGGTTGTATCTTCCAGATCTATCGCATTTTGTTATTTTATGCATCGACGTTTCGAACCATCCTCTGTGGTTCATCATCAGGATTTAGATTTTAGAAGAAGTCAAAGACAGATGAAGATAAATAAATAACGGTTAAGGTGGGTAGTATAAGGAGCCGACAAGTTTTTATGAAGGTGAGGTTTTTTTTTAAAGTTTAAAATTACATTTAAATTTAATTATGATCTTTGTTTTAATTTAATCTGTTTTTATTTAATTTAATTTGGATTTAATATAATTTTATAATAATTTAATTTAATTTAATTTAACTTAATTTATTTAATTTTGATTTAAATAAAAATTTTATTATGATTTAATATAGTTTATATTTATTTGGTTTTAATCTAATTCAATTTTGATATAATGTAATGTATTTTTATTTAATTTAATATAATTCAATAATAATAATATTTATTTATTTATTTTCTTCAAATTAAATAAAATTAAAATAAAATCATCATGTAATGTATTTTTATTTAATTTAATATTTATTTATTTATTTTTTATTTTTACATGGACTAGAAGATTTAATTTATTTTAATTATAATTTTATTTTAATTTTTAATTTATTTTAATTATAATTTTATTTTAATTTAATTTATTTTAACTATAATTTATTTTAATTATAATTTTATTTTAATTATTAATTTATTTTAATTATAATTTTGTTTTAATTATAATTATATTTTAATTATAATTTGTTTTAATTATAATTTATTTTAATTATAATTTTATTTTAATTATTAATTTATTTTAATTATAATTTTATTTTAATTATAATTTTATTTATTTATTTATTTTATTTTTTTATTTTTTAACATGGACTAGAAGATTTAATTTAATTTTAATTTATAATTTATTTTAATTATAATATAATATAATATGTTTTAATTTTAATTTAATTTAATTCCAATTATATATATACATATAAATGTATATAAAATTTTTATTTTGACATGGATTAAATTAAATTAATTAATTGATTAATTAATTATTATTATTATTATTATTATTATTATTATTATTATTTAATTTAATCATGATTTATTTTAATTAGGTTTGTTATAATTTTAATTAAATTAATTAAATTATGTTTTAATTTGGTTTTGATTTAGTTTTAATGTAATTAAATTATGAAGATGAGCGAGTTTAATTTAACTAAAGATTATTAAGGATTGGGATTTGTTTAGGATGTGGTGGACCCCCCTGTTAGCGTGGGAATCCAGTTATCACTTATTTTCCAACCGTCATCACGATTAAGGTTATTGGGGTGTTTTCTTATTTCGATAGCTTCTCTAAATTTTCTGTGGTGGTAATGCTCTATTTTGGCCATAACATAGGAGTTTTCGATGCAAATGTGATGATTGGTTTTACTAGAGTGTTCAGCCAAAGCCGAGGTTTTGGTGCGGTTATGGTTGATGTCAGCAGCATGTTCTTGAATCCTGGTTAATATAGACCGGCCGGTTTCACCAATGTATGTTTTGCCACATGAACAAGGGACCAAATAGACCCCTTTGTGGTGTTTAGGGTCAATAGGATCTGTAATTGTTTTCATAGGTTTGAAAGTGGTTTTTATGTTGTTCTTTCTTAAAGAATGTGAATTTTATTTTAATTCACAAATATGTTTTATATATTTTCTATTAAATTTTTTATTATAAAAATAAATAATATAAGTCATATTATATTATATATATTAGTTGTGTGCTTACCGTACCATGCTTACCATTTTCCTAAACTAAATCACTGTAATAAATTACCTGCCATGCTTACAATTTCCCTAAACTAAATCACTGTGATAAAAGGACAACATTTCTTTTCTGCACAAATTCCTGCCTAGGCTCCTTGGCTCCCCGTTGACGTCTATTTGTGAGACGAATTTTAAATGTATGAGTCGAAAGTGCACCGATGCACACTTGGCACTGGACCGAGTGCCTGCGTAGAGGTATGCAGATAGGAATAAGTAGTTGGAACCCTAAGTGTCAACCTCACTTCGTAAGTGGCAGAGGTATGTAGATAGGAACAAGTAGTTCGACTTTTAAGTGTTAACCTCACTTCGTAAGTGTCATTGGTGCAGTTTTTAATATGAGAAATTGTGATAAGAAATTATATGTGTTTGTATTAATAAATTAGTAATTGTATCAGATGTTGCAAAGGGAATGCCGTAAAGCAGTGGCATAGTAAATAATAGTAGCATTAAATTATTACTCTTCCATGATGACAATGAAAATCATTTAATATATAGTGATTGTTGTATAATCATTTACTATATATAGTGATTGTTGTATATTTTTCTGAATTTCATTATAAATGTTAATCAATCAAGAGATAGTTACACCCAATATGGAAATTATGATTCCATCATATAATTTTACATTTATAATCATTTAATATATTGTGATTGATGTATAATCATTTAATTTATATAGTGATTGTTGTACATTTTTCTGAATTTCATTATAAATGTCAATCAATCAAGAGATAGTTACACCAACATGGAAATTAGGATTCCATCATATAATTTTACATTTATACCTTTTTCCACAGTTGTTTTGCCTTAGCATAAAACTTCACTTTAGATCATAGGATTTCATCCTTAAGATCATTAAGCTTAGCATTGAACTTCACTTTAGATGATATGATTTCATCCTTAAGATCATTAAGCTTAGCATCGAACTTCACTTTAGATGATATGATTTCATCTTTAAGATCATTAAGCTCAACATGCCAATCACAATCCTTTGAATAAGTTAATCCAAATCAAAGATGAAACAAGAAAACCAAATAGACACCATCTTTTATATAAGCTTTCTTTCCTTGTGCAAACTTTTTATAAATTTGGATTTTATATAAGCTTTGTTTCCTCTACAAAACTTATGTCTAAAATAAAATATGAATGTCTATATAATTTTATTATATTTACAATTTGCCATTATTCAATATTACATAAAATGAGAAATTATATAAACAACCTCTCCAATTTAAAAATAATTTTAAAATGAAAAAAAAAAAAATTAGTTACCTTATCCAACTCAGTGTTGTTTTTTATATTTGTGAAATATAAATATGAAACATATATTGATGATATACAAATATAAAACATAAATTAATATATACAAATATTAAACATAATTAATCATTGGGTATTGAATATGGATAAAATTTGATTGAAATAATTTAGTCTTATTTAAATAGTTAACCACATATCAAATAGATCGTTACATGACAATCCTTGCCTTGGTTTACTTTTTTAAATATGGAGATGGACACCGGGGATAATACATAGATAGCCAACGATACTCCTTATGCTATCAAGGGCTTGATTATAGAAATATTTTTGCAATATTTTTAGAGGTAGAATGCACTATTTAAAAATTATTTAATGATTTTTTTAAAGATGAAAAACCCTCTTTCACTTACCACACTGGTATAATATATAATTTTAAAAAATAATAATCATCAAAAAATTAATAAAAAAATATATATTATAATTTTCAATTTAATTTAAAAGTAAATGCAAATTCAACTCATATATATAATTCAAAATTAAATATAAAATAAAACTATTTTCAATATTATCTAAAATTAAATATAAATGAATTCTAAAATATAATATAATATAATATATGTTAATGTATGAAAAAATTAGAAATTATTATTTTATAATAATTACGAATTAGAAGAGTATTTATATTTATAGTTAATTATACAAGTGCATATTGGAAATTGATATATGTTTTATTGAAACTATCATTTTATAATATTTATAAATTGTAATATTGTTTGTATTTATAGTTAAATATAAAATATAAAAGTGAGTTAATTACATATATTTATGATCAAATATAAGTGAATGTTGAAAATTGATATATTTTTAATTTAGTTTAATAAAAATTGTAGATTGAATTAATATGAGTGGTTCATATGGCATACTATTTGTTAAGGTTTTGTAAATGGGGTAGGAGGTTGAGTGGGTTTGACTATGGGAAAAAAAAATAGTTAAGGTCTTTTGAGCTAGAGGAGTCTAAGTCTAGGAGGTGGGTTGTCATGCCCCCAGGCCAGCGGTAGTCTTTCAACCGCTCTTGGCGAGGTGCGGCGCCACTGAACACTTTCTTTTCACCAATACTTATGTTCATGGACTACGCCTAACCACTTGTCCTACTTAGTTTGTGTTTCTCAACCAAGTAATTATTATGTTTCCTTTATACCAATGAACACCCATACACATTCATTATCATCAGCAATTATAAATGAAGAACAAAATTGCACAGTATAAAGGGAGGGGCAACTCCCTGAACAATGAGTCTGCCCGAATATATATTATTAATCAACTTTCCAATATTACAAAGCTTTACAAGTATACTTGGGAAACACCAAGTTTCATACGTAGCCAAATTTACAACTTGTCACACCT
This sequence comes from Pinus tabuliformis, assembly GCA_031772625.1. Classification (NCBI taxonomy): domain Eukaryota; kingdom Viridiplantae; phylum Streptophyta; class Pinopsida; order Pinales; family Pinaceae; genus Pinus; species Pinus tabuliformis. Next base: position 310,421,452 of record CM062808.1, on the reverse strand, counting down.
TCATGTGCCAACCAAAGTTCTTTGCCCAAGCTGGGCGAGCGCACCCTTACACGAGCCGCCAACTGCACTTCTCAATCGAACCTTGTTTCGTGCACGACGGGTGGGCGACTCCACCAAGTCACCAAGACACTGTTGTCTCCTCTTCGCACGGCGGGTGGGCGACTCACCAAAGTCCCGTTCACCACCGCATTATCTTTCGCACACCGGGCGGGCGACTCACCCGAGTCTCCACCCAAGCCCTCACCGAACGTCGGGCACCTTCACCCACGCCCTCACCCGATAACCGAACATAGTGCTTTACCGTGTGCCTTCACCCAAGAATGGGCGCATCACCTGTTCTTCTTACGACCTGCACCTCGTACTCTTCTTCGCATCACAGAATGATTGAGTTCGTTAGTTGATCGATGTCCAAATGCCTCCACTTCGCACGCAATATATACACTATGTGGAGCAGTTGTGCCACCCCTTGGCTGACCTTCATTTCTTGCTAACTGACGCCCTTCGCTTGTCTTTCCATTTGGTCGGCCCATCGGCCAACACTCCAAACAACACTTTTCACCGTTGGCTCCTTAAGGATGAACACCCTTGCTCGTTCATCATATAAACATGTGACTCGCTCCTTATACTTTCGTACGCATGCTCCCAAGGATTTTCGCTCTGCCACTTTTCCATTAGTTCGTGCGCTCGGTTGTTGAACCAACTCGTCGCACTTCGCATTTCGGTTATGCCAAGGACTGCAAGTCCTTACATCCTCCTCCACCTGAAGTCATTGTCGTCCTCGACAACATCCCATCCTGGTAGCCATCCACCAAGATCAAGATTTTTATATCCAAACAGTCTTATCCATGATATCAACTCCTCCACATACTGCAAACATCCCTGCAACATATGTAGAACCACATCTCCATCATGTGTCATCCCTCCGTGTAGTCTGCCTGCCAAGATACTCCACCGTGATGCCAACACTGCCTGCCAAACATCACCGCCCCAATGCTGACATACCTCTGGACACTGGTACCCCTCATGACTCAAGCTAGTTGGGTAGCTAATCCAACCATATGCCCAAACCACAAGAATGCACATCCTTATGCCATCATTAGTCTTTCTCTGACTTCTGCTAGATCTCGAACTCATCAAGAATCTATCCAAAATCCCATGCTCAGGTCCATGGAAACTCCATCCCATCTGCAACATGATCGGTCCATGGTCTTATTGTACAAGGAGTGTACAACCTCTCCATCGGATCATACAAAACATCTCCATGTCACATCAGCATCTACACAACATCTCTGCCTCAACATTCCCATAGAATGTCCATGAGTGACACCTCTATCCATGCTCCTGCATCATGTCCCTGCATAACTCATGCTCCATGTCTCCAACCTGATGTCCATGACTCTAGTTGTCCATGATGTCCAACCCATGTAGACTCCATCCCAACATCTGATCATCCGCATCCAAGTCTGCAAATCTGTCATAAAGAAGCCTCCTCCAAGGCCCCTTGCTAAGTTGGTGTAGCCCCTCCCAAACAAGGTCCCTACACCAACCCTTCTCCAAGGTTGTTTATAGAGAAAGGAGGGCCAGGAAGTTTCCTCCCTAACTCTCATCCACCCATGTATCAGATTGATACTGTGTCCTCAAATATCTATGCACAGCCTCAACCTCCTCACATGTACATCCAAGCTCACCTAGCTTGTCCTTTGTCAACTGAAAGTCATATATACCCATAGCATATCTGCAAAAGTCCACTATACCAGCCAGATCTCTACCTGCATAATCTTCTCCAACCACTGCTTCTGAAGTAGTACTCGGACTCCCTTCATTTGCAACTCCATTGTGAAGATCATCAGTAGAAGATGTCTCTGTCAAGTGCTCCCTGATTCGTGAGATTGTCCTCTCACTTCCTTCCTTCTTCCTCACTCTTGCAACGAAGTCAATCAACTTCCCTTCCTTCGTTGTTTGAGTCATACTCCCAAGTCCTCTTTGCTCCACATCCTCATGCTTCACATTCGGATCTTTGGGATACAAAGTCATAGAATTCATCCTCGGTCTATACCCCAAGCAACTCCTTCTATTCATCAGAACCAACATAGTTCTTCCTCCAGCTATGATCAAGAGAATGTCCCAGTCCACCATTGGTATGGCTTGTGCAAGCTTCATGAAATCTTGCCCCAGCACCATAGAATGATCATCCATGTCCACGATCCTCAAGTCCAACCTTCCAAACCACGAGCCCACTCTCACCTGAGTGTTCTCCATCACACCAATAACAGCTTTCATGGTAGAGTTGACTGCTTTGAAAGCACTCCACTCCCTCTCCATTTCAGCTTTCTTCCCAAAAGACTTTGCTGCCTTCTTACTCAAGAAGCTATGAGTAGCCCCCGTATCCACCAAAGCTGCAAATCTCTTGCCCTTCACGGTCACTTGCACAAAACTCAGCTTCAAGGCATCACCTCCTTCCGTCGGCTTTATCTTGTGTCTCACGTCAACAACCTTCTTCAAAAACTCGGCCTCAGAAGTGTCCATTGGCTTGTGCTCTAGTTTAACATTCCTCCTAAGGTACTTCACTTCCTTGCTTGGCTCTTCTAAGCAATTCGATCCTGGCTCAGTACTTCAAGCTTGTCCTCCATCGTATCGTGCTTAAATGCACCAACCAAGTGCCCATTGACTACCTTCATGGAACTAAGCTTTTGAACATCCTTTGGATTATTACATTAGTGAGTCCCCAGCCTGTCAATGTAGTCAAGCTCGTCCTGCTCAATTACAACAACCTTCTTACCAAGAAGTTTCTTCTTCATTTCGTCCTGAAGCTACTTGATTTCGGTCTCCACCATGGCATTCTTCCTCCTTAACTGGGCTCTTTCATCTAAGATCTCTTAAAGATCAATTCCATTATGTTGGATCTTCTTGTAAAGTTCCCTGAGTTCACCATCCATCGTACTTCTGCATTGGGACTTGAGTTCTTCAAGTTCTTCCCTCAGCTTCGAACAACTTTCCCAAATCTTCATATTCTCAGCCTTCATCGAAACCTAGTTAGAACTCCATCTACTTATCTATTCCAACACTTTGTATCGGAAGACTTCACCTGCATTATGGCTAGAGTCACCTGTCGTAGGTTCATCCACCATCTTTTCCATTTCATCCTTCTCCATATTCACCAGCCTCGCCAAGTTCCTGCAAACATGAACTGGCTCTTGTTCCACTCGTATGTGAAACCAACTTCCTTCACCTGCAAGTACTTGTTTCCACTGTCACCAACTTCCAAGCATATGCACACCTGCACTTCGTCACGAGAAACCTTGCTCTTCGTTCACTAGCTCCAATCGTGAGCTCTGATACCAACTGTCACACCCCCAGGTTGACGTAGTCTTTCAACTGCTCTTGGCAAGGTGCGGCACCACCGAACACTTTCTTTTCACCAATACTTATGTTCATGGACTACGCCTAACCACTTGTCCTACTTAGTTTGTGTTTCTCAACCAAGTAATTATTATGTTTCCTTTATACCAATGAACACCCATACACATTCATTATCATCAACAATTATAAATGAAGAACACAATTGCACAGTATAAAGGGAGGGGCAACTCCCTGAACAATGAGTCTGCCCGAATATATATTATTAATCAACTTTCCAATATTACAAAGCTTTACAAGTATACTTGGGAAACACCAAGTTTCATACTTAGCCAAATTTACAACTTGTCACACCTTCGTGTGCCAACCAAAGTTCCTTGCCCAAGCTGGGCGGGCACGCCCTCACACGAGCTGCCAACCACACTTCTCAACCGAACCTTGTTTCGTGCACGACGGGTGGGCAACTCCACCAAGTCACCAAGATACCCTCATCTCCTCTTCGCACGGCAGGTGGGCGACTCACCAAAGTCCCACTCACCACCGCGTTATCTTTCGCACACCGGGTGGGTGACTCACCCTAGTCTCCACCCGCGCCCTCATCGAACGTCGGGCACCTTCACCCACGCCCTCACCCGATAACCGAACGTAGTGCTTTACCGTGTGCCTTCGCTCAAGAACGGGAACATCACCTGTTCTTCTTACGACTTGCATCTCGCACTCTTCTTCGCATCACCGAATGATCAAGTTCGTTGGTTGATCGATGTCCTAATGCCTCCACTTCACACACAATATATACGCTATGTGGAGTGGTTGTGCCACCCCTTGGCCGACCTTCGTTTCTTGCTAACCGATGCCCTTCGCTTGTCTTTCCATTTAGTCAACCCATCGGCCAACACTCCAAACAACACTTTTCACCTTCGGCTCCTTAAGGATGAACGCCCTCACTCATTCATCATATAAACATGTGACTCACTCCTTATACTTTCGCACGCATTCTCCCAAGTATTTTCACTCTGCCACTTTTCTGTTAGTTTGTGCGCTCGGTTGTTGAACCAACTCATCGCACTTCGCGTTTCGGTTATGCCAAGGACCGCATATATATTTATGATCAAATATATAAGTGAATGTTGAAAATTGATATATTTTTAATTTAGTTTAATAAAAATTGTAGATTGAATTAATAAGAGTGGTTCATATGGCATAATATTTGTTAAGGTTTTGTAAATGGGGTAGGAGGTTGAGTGGGTTTGACTGTGGGAAATAACAATAGTTAAGGTCTCTTGAGCTGGAGGAGTCTAAGTCTAGGAGGTGCGTGAAGGAGTGAAGGGAGATCTAATTGAATAGTTCATATTTGCAATTCTGGAACTATTAAATAAGTTATTTGTTTTTGCTACATGTATTATCCTTTGTTTTCCAATTATAGTTACATTCAACATGCTCAAAATAGTAAAAGGCCTGTCAATCACAATCCTTTGAATAAGTTAATCAAAACCAAATATGAAGCAAGAAAACCAAATAGACACCATCCTTTATATAAGATTTATTTCCTCTAGTTGTATTTCTGTGCAAAATTTTTATAAACTTGGATTTTATATAAGCTTTGTTTCATCTACAAAACTTGTGTCTAAAATAAAATATAAATGTCCATATAATTTTATAATATTTACAATTTACCATTATTCAATATTATATAAAATGAGCAATTTATATAAACAACTTCTCCAATTTAAAAATAATTACATGGATAGCCAGCGATATTCAAGCTTCTCATGCTATCACCGATTTGATTATAGAAATATTCTTGCAATATTTTGAGAATAAATCATTTTGTTATGGTAAATTGTGGAATTAATCATAGAATATTTGTAATTCTAGAACTATATTATAGAAATATTGTTGCAATATTTTTAAAGTAAATAATTTTGTTATGATAAATTGTAGAAAATTTACAAATCTGGAATTATTAAATAAGTTATTTGTTTTTACTACATATATTAGCTTTATTTTCATTTTTTTTTTAATTTAGAATTGCATTCAACATGTTACATTCAATGTGCTTGGAATAGTAAAAGAACATGTCAATCACAATCCTATGAATAAGTTAATTTGGGTTACTATCCTGTTATTATGCCCGTGGTACAAGGCAACAGTCATATATACCTTATGAGAGCGAACACACACGAGGGGAAACTGTCGTGACAAAAACCTCGGAAGGACAACATGACACAACTTGCATAATTTGAATAACTTCATTTGGCTTTGGCTACAAGTTTATTTGAACTGAGTATTAAGGTTCGTGTGAATTGGGCATTAACTAGGCTGCAGGTTTGTGTGAATTAGGTATTAACTAGCAAGGGTGCGGCTTGGGTCTATCAAATAAAGTACCACAAAAAAAATGAGTGTCGACACCCACGGCCACCATGAGATAAAAAAATTTGATCCCCAATATATATTCTCCTCTACATGTTAAAAAAAACCATGACTACTAAGATAATGTCACAGGAGACATTGAAATACAAAAAAACGAATTTTCTAAGCATTTTCCATTGCTCTTCCTCATTGAACTGGTATGCGCAAAAAACTTACAAGGAGTAATTAGGTGGTTTTAGAGTTCTGATGCATAGAACCTGGCAGCATTGTCGCATAATATTTTTCCCAACTGCTGCCTGAGAACATGGAGGTCCCCGCTTGGGCAAAACTCCATGGCCAGACATGATAACTGAGTCTCGTCCAAATGCATGTATAGAGTCGGCAGGAACATATGATCCAACATTTCCAAAATATCCCTCTTAGTCTGGGCCTTGATCATCTTATTCCAACCCAACAGCCTTCTTGCCCATTTCCTTGATCACGAAATAACAGTCCGTTCCCTTAAGCCTGACAAATAAATGTTGTCGATGTCCCGATTGCCCAACTTTTGGAACATCCTAAAATTCGAGAGGCCCTTCAGTTCTGAGTCTCCGTTCCCAGTGAGCATCATTGTAGGCTTTGTGGGGGATTTCTCAACGACTGGGGCCGCTCGTCCCTGCCGTGCAGTTGTCATAGCTCCTGTTGCCATCGCTGCTCCAATTGACATCCACTGGAGAACTGTGGGGATGTCACAAAACCAATCCGTTGGAGAACTGTGGAGATGTCACAAAATCAATTCGTTGGAGAACTGTGGAGATGTCACAAAATCAATGTGAGGGTATCAAGAAACAGTTGTTGCCGCCGCTGCTCCAATCGCCAAAGAATTGTGGAGATGTCACAAATCAATTCGTTGGAGAACTGTGGAGATGTCACAAAATCAATGTGAGGGTATCAAGAAATGGTCCAATAAACAATTCAACAAAATGATTTAGTAGTTATTTTATCGGATGGTGTGAAACTTTTCAATGGTCTAACATTTCATCTAATTGTCTAGATTGGTACAAAATGGCAGTCAGGGAGTTCTTCCTAGAGGGAAACGCCTTACGACATAATAATAATAATAATTACTAGCAATATTAGCTATGTAGCATTAGCTATGTTTGTACTACCTATGTAACTAGTTTAAAGATACCAAATGCCTCTATATTTTGACATAAAAATTCCAATGTATTAACTATTTATTTATTTTTTAAATCTTAGCTCTTCAATTAAAGGAAAAGAAAAAGAGGGAGAATAAAAGGATGATTCACGTAACAATGCAAGATATTCATCATACTTTGTAGAATTAAGTATGTAATTGTATAACATCAATAATTAATTAGTTGTGAGTGCCATTGGATCTGAATAAGGCGGCTATGTAACCAACCACCAAGCCGAGTTGTGCAAGGATGAAGTGGGGCATGGAGAAACAACCCCTAAGCCAACTATGCCAGCAAGGACGAAGGAAGAGATGTGTGAGTATTCGAAATTTAACTTGTTGGTTATTAGTTAGGGCCATGCAACCTCCTAGTCTTAACTTCCTTTTGTTTTTATTCAACATACGTGTTAATTTCTTATGTTCGGTGCTTCTTCCAAAAAAATTATTTCTTTGTTCTGTGGCGATTCATAGCAAGACACTCCATTATCCTCTTTCAAGGTACAATCATCCACTGTATTTTTAATGGTATTTCTTTCCCTGCCATTGTGAGAAATAAGCATCTTTACTTGACAAAATTTCATAGTTTTAATGTGTTTCTTATATGTTCCAGAATTCCTTACAAAAATTCAAATAACTCTAGTCATACATTGTTTCTATAATTAGATTAGATGAATGCATTCTTGTATATTTTTTTTGAATTCCACATATGTATTCTTAATTTCCAATGACATATTGCATAAAAAATAAAATTTTTGGTGTGTTGAATACTTGCTATCTTAGAGAAAACCAAAATGAAGAAATTTTTAGGAAAGAAATTGAGATAATGACCATGTAACCAAGATTTATGACCCCATGAATATAAATGAAAGGTATGAAGCGTTGGTGAAGGATATCCAGTATACTTTAGAAATTTGCAAAACTAAAATTATGAATGAAATGTATGAAGCACTCGTGAAGGCTACCTAGTCTATTCTAACAATTTGCAAACCTAAAATTATGAATATTATTACCAATATTACCATCTTTCATTAACAATGTTACTATGGATTTTGTTCAAGAATAAATAGAAAGTTCATGTGAGTACCACCTTAAAGTCTTCTATGATTAACAACAATGAAAACTTTTAACTCGAGGAAAATAGTTTAGATGGGCATAGGCAATTTCTTGTAGGAATATTTAATGATGATCTATTCAACCAACACATTGACCAAGTGCCAATTTGGAGTTGTGAATGCTAGATCAATATCTTTTCAAAGTGATTCCACTTTGTTCTTATTTCAAGTTATCCAAAAAGTGTCCAACCATGGATTCAACTACAAACATGGTTCAATAGTGACAGAGTCTCATTTTGCTCCTTGTATTTTGATAAATTTTGTGGCATCATGCTCAAGATGCTAACTTTAAAAAGACCCACAAAGTGTAGCTTTGGAAGGTCCCTCCAAGAAATTTTATGCAATATAAAACAACAAATTGGGCTCAAATATAACATGTTTTTGTAGCTTTGCTTTGCCTTAATCATTAATATAAAACAATGCCCTCAGATTGACAATTTGACTCCATATGACCAACGTGGATAGGAACTCTTCTTTGCAATTTAGACGAAAACATATATTTCCATTCATCTTGGTTATTATTCCAATGAAATTTATGTCTAGACTTTCCCAATGGGTAATACACACTCTTTAAATGTTTGTCCATATATGATATATTCTGTATGAATAATGCTTCGAACTTTGAAGTCTATCTTATATCAACTCAGTTAGAAGAATCATATGAGCAAATTTTATGTTGTGATAGAACATTCTACAAATACTCCTAAAAGTTACTAACATGCCAATGTTGCAATCAATAATAATACAAATTGTTCATTTTTCAGATTGGTTGAAGCTAACTCTTCATATTTTCTTCTGCAGGCTTATCCTGACAAGATTCTTACTCACAGAAGACAAGACATGCCCACATTGAGACAAAGAAATTATAAGTTGGCTTAGAAGAAATTCAATTTGCTAATATTTCCTCTCTTATCAATTGAGGATGGAAAACAAAATCCTACAAAACACTCATATTCCAACTATAGGATGACATGGTGCAAACTACAAGATTGTCGGCCCATATACAATGGCTTCAATTCACTGATTTTTTCTTCCCTTTTGTTTTCTATTTTACTTATACAACAGAGAGACAATGTTCTTAATATTTTCTATTCTTTCACAATGTTTCAAATTGTTGAATTGGGTTTGAGTATTCATCGCATCCATGATTTTTTCTCTAGATGTTGCAGGTGACACTTTGATTGTTAATGCTACTCTTTCCTATGCTACTTCCTTATGACAAAAATATTTTTTGATATAGTAGGTGTATTAACTACTACAAAATTAGTGTAATAAGCAGCCGCCAAGGCATTTTCTATTAACATTGATAGATTAAAATCATTGATAACAATATCATTGTTGATATATACATTGAAGTATAGCTCATTCAGTGAGGTACTCGCAATATTGCATAAATGCACCCGAATGAAGTACTGGTAGTTTAGATCCACAGTAAAGCACCACGAAACATTAAAATTTTGGTTTGTTACATTACTTGTAGCCATCTCCTTAGCAGTAGCTAATATGGTTTGGAAAGAATTTGGAATTGTAAGCATGGACTACTATGAAGATATTTTCGAGCTTTTAATGAAACTTTATCAGCATTATGTGAATAGTCAGTTGCATATGTACAATGTATCGTAAATGGATGATTCTTGCAGACTAAGATACTTAATTTTATTATTGTTTTCATACCACATCTTCTACATTGGACCTTAATTTTATTATTGTTTTCATACCACATCTTCTACATTGGACATGCATATCCCTTCTTACACAGAATTCTATTTTCATCATGGTTATGGACCAAACTTACCTGATTTTCAAGATAAAATGGTTTAAGTGTTGTTGAATGATCTCTACAATATTTTAAACTACATGACATGGGTTAGAGTTACTTATTGATAATCTGTTGGATTAAAACAAGAGCACGAAAGATACCAAGGAGATTAGTGGTAAAGAGAAATGTGATCTTTTGAATAGTTTCAAGGATCATGTGAGTCAGCATTCAAAAGAGAAACAGGAAATTTTCTCAAGAAGAGATGTAAGTGATGTTATTCTTGGCATCAATTTCCAGATTGGAGAAATGTGCACCTTTTTTCAAGGGTAGATCTTAGCTCACATAGAAATTCAAATTTTATTTGCAAAATCATTATAGTGCTTTACGGACATATGTTTCAAACTATAATTTTTTTTTGTTTATACTGATTAAGGTTTATCTATAGCAGGAGAAAGTTATCCAGAAGAAATATGGAGGAATTGTACCAAAATGGCCTCTAATTTTGAAGGTAGCAAATCACAATCTATTTCTTTATTTAGAGGAATTCATGTTGGAATAATCAAACAAGGTCTTTAACTTCAACATAGGGCTCATGATTTGTAAGGCTAAAGAAAGAAATATTACAGTAAGATTTCATTGGAGCGTGGTCCTTACCTTTTTTTGATATTTTTTTGTCTTTCAATAGTTGTCAAAGAAGCATTAATTACTTCTATGGTGTTTCCTTTGCAACATTTGGTGAAATTGTGATTGCACCAAATGGTGCAAAGAAAACGCCGTAAGGCATTAGAATAGAAGAAAGAAGTTATTAGTGGTCATTGTAGCTTAAATTATGTGAATAACATACTTGAAATGATTTATTGATTGTATCCAGATGCTTGTCCTTTGCTAGTGGTGAGTTTGGATAGCACTATTGTGATAAAGTTCATTTCTTCTAAAACCATCTGCAACAAAATAGAGTACTCATAGCCAAAAATATAAAGTTATAAAATTAATATTATTATATAATATAATATTACTATTGATAATTATAAAATATAATTTTTATATTAATTATTCATAACAATATGGTCGCAGCCTGGTGTGCCTATCGCTGAGAATAATTCACACAGAAAACATATATTTTAACAGAGATGAAGCATCAAGTTGAGATTGGAGAGGAACATGGTATGATTCTCAATGGCAACGCTTGGAACCACTCTCAAGCACCGAACATCTTTATTTTTACTTGGCCTTTGGCCATCATCGCAACCTGGTGTGCCTTTTTTTTTGTTAGTATGAAAAAAGCTGCATATTAGATAATAAGAAACTGATGGATCATATACATCAATTGTCTTCCATAATGTACACTGTAGTATTCCAGATTTCTAAATAACTTGAAACAGTCAATCCCCTCAAAACTGCACAAAAACCTGGAAATATTCTTGTTGCTTAGGAAAAGAGACTTAAGCAAAAATATCATCCTAGAAATTTTTGTTCCTTTTAAATCATCATCAAAACTAACAAAGAAACAAAAAAATATAGCATCCATATTTACAGTTCCAATAATCTACACATACAAGTATGGAAATAACAGTTTTGTCAAAAAGCAAAATAGAGCGGGAATTGCTGATGTAAAAACTTATCCAGGGAAAGAAAAAACCACAGATTGTGGTTGTTGCGCCTCCATGTAAATTACCATCTGAACCTTACCCATTTTACCCAGAAGGCCCTTCTTTGAGAGCAGATCCGTTGTCTGGTTATATTCTCTTCCTATGTAATTAATAGGAGGGCGTCCAATCTTTGTCCAGAGGCAATCGATTATCCTTAACCATCCCAGAAGGGAGGACTGATTTATGTTGGCATTTCTCTTAACATGATCCACAATAATCTTGGAGTCGCTATAAATATGGATCTTTGGGATATTTAAAGAACTTATAAGCCAAATGATACCCCAAAGTGCCATTGCCTTAGCCTTGTTGTTGGTGCCCGTCCCTGCATTCCAGTATACCCTGTACTGCAAATCGGGTGACATAACCAACCATATACCACATCCAAAAATTTAGTTTTGTGAAGCCCCATCGAAGAAGGCGATCGGATAAACAATAGGAGGAGCAACACTCTTTTTCTGCTTCTGTTTATGGTGAATCTTCTTTTGCTGGATAAAGTGCCATTAATGAAATGATCTTTTCATATGTAACTCCAAAATCTTCAAACCGTTCTCAAAAATACGTTTGTTCCTCCATTTCCATATAGTCCAAAAAACAAATAGAGGAATGTTCCTCCATGCTAGTTTTTGCTTGAGCCACCATCTCAAACAATCTGCAACATTTTGAAATTAAAGGTAAGGAAAATCATAATAAGCAACAAGTTTAAACCAAACCTCAGAAACATGTTGACATGACAGAAATAGATGTAGAAGAATTCACAGAAAAACATATATATGAACATATATCAAAGCGGTAGTATTAATCTCTAGTTATTTTTTGAAATATAATTATATATAATTATATATATATATATATATATATATATAAATTTATATTAACCTATTTTATTATAATAATTTTTTATTTAAAATAATATTTTTTAAATATCATAAAATTTTCAATTTAATTTATTAAATTATTATTTTTCAATATTTTATTTAATTGTTAAATTATCATAGGAATTGATATACTTATTTTTCTTTTATATTTAAAAAATTAATTTATATTGATAAAAACCTTTTATATTTTTTCTAATTTTCTTCTAGATTTACGAAAACAATTTATATAGGTAAAAAGTCTTTTAATTTTTTTAAAACATAACATAAATATATATACACACTCACCCATTTATTATCATAATTTCATATTATCTTTATTTTAGATGTACATGTGAGAGAAGGAGAGATATGATGTATAATAATCACTAATCATTGCCATAGAGTTTAATTTATTTGATGTTTAAAATTATTTACTTTATATTTTTATAATATTTTTTCCCCTTGCATTATTATAATTTTAATGAATTACAATATTAAAAGTATTTATATTAAAAGAAATATGATAAAATTGCAACATAATATATATATTATTATATTGATTTTATTTTTCTCTTTCTTTATATGTATTATTATTTGCATTTTTGGAAAATATTATTCAGCTAAAAAATCAAATAACTCATTAAAAGATCATAAAAGATCTTAAAAGTAGGGCCTTCAATAGTAGATATCAAAACATGATGATAAATAGGTGTAGTCTCATGAATGGGTTTTAGGTGTAGGTCAAGAGCCCGATTCATCTCTTCTAATAGGTTTTAGGTGTAGGTCAAGACCTCAATTCATCTCCTCTAAAGGGTTTTAGATGCAGGTCAAGACCTCAATTCAACTTTAAAAGTGGCTTGGCACAATCTTTGCCCTTTTCTAAATATGTGTCACAACCATGATTCTTTTCCGAATATAACTGACAACTAGGATTCACATGTATCAGGGAATGGAACATTGACAGAGAATTCACTTCCACATAGTGTACTAAATGACACGATATTCTCTTTTAATTCCACCCATTTGCGCTTTTAATTCCACAGATTGTACTAAATGTGATAGAAGGCAGAAGAAGAGGAATTGGGGCATTACTCTGCCTTCGGTGGTAGAACTCACAAATAAAGGAGTGACATTCATTGTAGAAGTTAAGGTTCTCAACAAAATTCCACATTAAGAGTTGCACCCAATATGGAAATGGAGATGTCATCATATGGTTTTATTTTTTTAACCCCTCTACCTCTAATTAAGATTAACCTTAACCATTGTAACCATTTTCCTAAACAATTTCAACATTTACCTACCCAATAGACAACTTGATTAACAATTAAAGCTCGAGACTAATCATTTTTACCATGAAATTTTAATAATATATAATCTAAATGTTATACTATGTCTCAATTTTTGTTTAATATTTTTATTGATTTTGAAAAATAACAAGTATTGTATCATAGTTTAGTTAGAAGAAATATAATGAATACTCAAATATAATATGATTATTAAAGTAAAAAAGATTTAAATTATATGAATAATCATCAGTTAAGTGTTAAATATATTCATGCTATTTATAACTAGCATCTGGATATGTTGTAAAGGAAACCCCATAAGGCATAAATTCAAGAAGAATAGTAACATATAAAAAAATCATTGACAATAAAAATTAGTAAACAAAATGTCATTCAAAGCTAGAAGATAAAGAGAAATCACTTACATTATGCCAAATTGGGAGATTTTATAAGCTTTCCAACATAGATTTCCTCTTAATCTTTAAATATGGTCTTTCATGGTGTAGAGTCAATGTTGTTTTAGATTTTAATGATGAAAACACTGTAATCATAATTCTATAAATTTATTGCAAAAATATTCTATTAATTGTAATCATAATTTTATAAATTTATTGCATAAATATTCTATTTATTATTATAGAGTAATTTGAGATATTTGATATTTTGGAAAGTGAAAATCATTTACTATATACAGTGATGGTTTTAGTTTTTTTTAATAAATTTCATTATAAATTTTAATCAATCAAGAGATTTTTACATCCAATATGGAAATGAAGATTCCAATGGTATGATTGCACATTTATACCCTTGGTGAACACAGAGAATTGTACCCAAGATGGAAATGATATATTGTTTGATATTTTGGAAAATGAAATCATTAATTGTATTATATATAGTGATTGTTGCACATTTTCTGAATTTCATTACAAATTCCAATCAATCAATTGATAGTTACACCCAATATGGAAATGAAGATTCTAATATGATTTTGCATGTATGCCTTTTCTTCCACATTGAGTGTTGCACCCAATGTTCAGATCTATTGTGTAAAGTAATGATGCATATAATGTATAATCAATTTTGATTTTACCAAACAAATTTATATAAGGGGTGTTTAATCGAAGTTAGCATTGTTGAATGACTTTGGACTATAAATAGACATAGTCATATGAAGTTGGAATTACACATTGATTTATGATCTAAGCACTTAGAGTTGAGTAGTCAAAATTATACATCTAGATCTTCTAGTTTGATTTAAAGATGAGTATTGTGTCTTTTTAATGGTCGGTTTCTCTCTTAATATTCTACTTGCTTTTCATTATGAGTATTGTGTTTCATTTGTTATGTAATTGATTATAGTCATGGTAATAAATTGAATGGTACATTGACATTTTAAATTTACCACTCTTATTTGTTGTTACAATCACTTTTACCTCAATTCTTATCTTTCATTAGCAATATTTTAAAATAATTTAATCTTCCAATGATAAATAGAAATTGTAGATAGAATAGTAAATGAAAAGAACAACAAGAGACATGAATTCATACCAAACAATAGATTTTATAATTTTTATATGAATATTTCTTTGTCTTTCTCTTAGAATTTGTATTTTAAGTGTCATCTATATTTATTAAGAGAAATTTGAATTTGAATACTTTCAATTTTATCATTTCAAATTTGTTTAGTTGAATTTGGAATTATAATTATTTTTGAAATAAAGTTTTAGGTAAATACAATATATATGATTGAATTATTTTTATTTGAATTTAGAATTCCAAATTTAATTATAATTTTAGTTTTATTATCAAATTTAAATTTAATTTCATCAAATATTGAAAAATTTAAAGTAATATAAATAGTTTTCTACTTAAAGTAATATAAATAGTTTGCAATGTAGAGGTTGAGAAAGTATTAAAGTCCATCTCTACAAATCTCATGAAATTTTTCAAAGAAGTGTTTTTCTTTAAATTGATTCAACAATTTTGAAGGAAACTTTATTTTTACAGGGAATGATTTGAAAGGAAAATTAGAACCAAGGAGCATGAGTTAACTAATTAGTATCTTTTTTGAAGGATGTTCTATGTTAAAACTTTATTAGTTAAAGGTGAACTCATGAAGATTTTTATTTGGAAATGCATTTGAATTTCCAAAGAAACTTTAGTCACTTGTTCGCAGGTTGTGGATATCATCAATTGGAAAGGCTTGGTATCCTAGTCTAGGATCCTAGTCCTTTCTAATATTCAATGGCTAAATGTTTCCATCTTCATTATTCAAATTTACCGTACTTATGGCAGATTATGGTAATTTGATATTTTCAACATCCTTGAGTTCAAAAGATTCATATTTTGGCTTCAACTTGATCTTCTTATAATTTATCCAAAATTATTCCATGTTGGTCACTATGATCCAGTCCACATACTAATAAAAAACATAATGATACAAATATTTGCTAGAGTTTGCATTGGGGGAACAATTTAAATGGATTTGAATGAAACCCAACAAAGCTATATCAATTACAATAAATCTTGAATCCAAATAAAGTTGGCATATACAAGTAGGGTGTGGATAAATTCAAACCATTCAAGTAGGAAAATACTTCAAACATAAGTGTTTCAAGTGCAAATAAAAATGGATGTTTAACCAAAAGACCAAATAAGGTCTTCTGGTCAATAATTTTACGAATAGAAATATTTGTTATCTCTACAATGCATTAGACATTGTTAACTACAATAAATAACCAAAATGAAAGAACCTTACATTACAAATACTATTATCATGTCAACGATGCAATTCCTAAGACCCTGTCTTTAACTAAGATCCAAAATTCTAGTTACAGCCTTTGGCAACATCTGGTGACACTAATCATGGAAGAGTAACAATTTAATGCTACTCTTTCCTATGCTTACTGTAATCATGGAAGAGTAACAATTTAATTCTACTGGTAACAATTTAATGCTACGCTTTCCTATACTTATGAGGTTTCATTTGCAACATCTAGTGTAATTGCTAGTTTATGGTTATTTGGACATATGGTGTTAGTAATCCATAGTGTTGGTATGTAATATCATAATCTACCATTGGTATGTAATATCATAATCTACCATTGTATATAATGTAATATCATAGTGTTGTATGTAAGATCTGACATAATCTACCACTAAAAAAACATTTAAAGTACTATAACCTAGTGTAGCATTCACCCACTTTAAAAAACAATTAAAAGAAACATTTAAAGTACTATAACCTAGTATAGCATTCACCCACTTTACTCGTACGTTCAACCCATCGCAATCTTGTCGGATCCCCTTTACTCATACCACCTAACTAATTGGATTATTCATCCTCCTGTCACGCTCGCCATTTCCCACGCTCGCCATTTCCCCAACACTTTTCATTAAAGCCATTGATGTACAACCTATCATCATACTATGAGAGATGAGGGTATTTCAAATCCTCCTAATCCAACTATCAATAAAGGACCACAACCCCCAACACTTTTCCTTAAAGCCATTGATGTACCACCTATCATCATAATATGAGAGATGAGGGTATTTTAAATCCTCCTAACCCAACTATCAATAAAGGACCACAACTCCCAACACTTTTCCTTAAAGCCATTGATGTACCACCTATCATGATGGTATTTTAAATCCTCCTAACCCAACTATCAATAAAGGACCACAACCCCCAACACTTTTCCTTAAAGCCATTGATGTACCACTTATCATCATACTATCAGAGATGAGGGTATTTTAAATCCTTCTAACCCAACTATCAATAAAGGATCACAACCCCCAACACTTTTCCTTAAATTGATTGATGTACCACCAATCATCATACTATGAGAGATGAGGGTATTTTAAATCCTCATAACCCAACTATCAATAAAAGGCTACAACCCCCAACATTTTTCCTTAAATCCATTGATGTAGGTCACTTATCATCATACTATGAGAGATCAGGGTATTTTAAATCCTCCTAACCCAACTATCAATAAAGGACCACAACCCCAACGCTTTTCCTTAAAGCCATTGATGTACCACCTATCATCATACTACGAGAGATGAGGGTATTTTAAATCCTCCTAACCCAACTATCAATAAAGGACCACAATCCCCAACACTTTTCCTTAAAGCCATTGATGTACCACCTATCATCATACTATGAGAGATGAGGGTATTTTAAATCCTTGTCACTTTTTTTCCCTATTTTTGAGAAATGAGATGGGAAATCATGAATAATATGGTCATGTTCTTAGCATGTAATGCACGCATTAGACAAATTAAAGTACCTCATCTTTTATTGGTCGAGCCCATTGATGGTGCATAGAGAGATGAAGGGGGATCGTTCTATTTCAAATTGACTTACACACACCCTAAAATTAGTACAAAATGAATTACTTCAACCGTCATGAATAAGAGGAGCAAGTCCTAGCATGCATAAAAGATTTAGCATCATTTTCTCTAGCAAAGATTATAAAAGTTACAACTTGTAGAAGAGGTTACAAATTATGAGACAAGGGTAATATGAATTTTAATAGATTGGGTTGAAAGGATAACTTCGATATAGTAAAATGGCACTCCATGCTCATTCAATAAATTTTTTGAGGACCAAAATCCTCCCAAAATGAGGACGTATGAGCTAGATTTGATGATTATATAAAGTTTCATCTATGTCTTACAGTAGAAAAATTGGAGGGATCAACTTGTAGAATCAAACTTATTAACACTGGGGTCTAAAAAATTCTAAGGACATTCTAAGACTTTAAATGAAATATTTGAGGGATAAAACTTTCTCACTTAACCATGGGACCTTATGAATTTTTTTTACACATAGACACCTTTCCAACCATTGCAAAAATCACAAGGGAGAAGTAAGTAACAATCATAAGAATAAAATTTTGTCAAAACATAATGATAGTGAAAACAAAATTATCTCTTTAATAAATGCATTTGAGATAATAAATGTATTTGAAAAATACATTTCTAACCTACATTAATGATTAGTTATGATTTTCCTTTTATAAGAACTTTACATAATTAATGTGGTCATTAGAATGCATCGCTTGATCTCATAACTAAATTCATCATTCCTTGGATCCCATGCCTAATTTAATTATTACATAGGTGTTTAGTTTTGGTGAAAATTTAATCTTATAAATTATCATATTATAAAAATATAATTTTGCTAAAATCAAAATCTTTGTATGATTTTGATAAAAATAAAATCTTATATCACATCACAGCAAATATATTTTATACATATGATTTGTTTTGAACAAACTCAACATTAATATTTTGATAAAAATAAAATCTTATATCACATCACAGCAAATATATTTTATACATATGATTTGTTTTGAACAAACTCAACATTAATATTGAAAGTTTCCTGTTACAAAATAAAACAAAAGAATACATAAATATTGATTCAATATTTATACCAAAAGAAAATCACCTTAATGAGATTTTTTATCCATGCTCAACTCTTTAATTTGATGAGAGTGAGTGTCTTGCATCTATTTCTTTTGTGTTAGTCATTCTCTTTGTAATAGAACTTTTGTATTACAACCGTATACCATCAAGTTGAAATATGACATGAATTGGACAAGGCATTAATTTAGGTACTAGCTTAAATATATAAATTAAATGGTTTATAAATGTCTTCATTTTTAATTAATCAACTTAATTAGAAAAACAAAAAGGGCTTAATTACTTTTAACATAAATATCAGCCTTTGATTTATAACTACTATTAAGAATATTCTAAAATATTTCATGGCGATTGAATCTTTACCATTTACCTAACAATTATAAATAATTAAATTAAAATTCTAAAAATCTAACATAAATGCTTCATAATTATTTAATTTTTAAATAAATTTTAAAAATCAAAATTTATTATTAATATATAAATAAATTTAATATTTCAGTATTTTATTGTTAAATAATTTTTAATTAAATAAATAAAAAATTATTTTCATTATTTTAAATTTATTAAAAAAATATATTAACCTTTTATAATATTTATTCCCCTACTCATGTTATTATACTATAATAGAGTATATTATTATAATATTTATTCCCTATAGGCATATTATTATATTTTTATAAAATAAATTAATTATAAAAAATTAAATTATTATAATCTTATAATATTCTCTTTTACCTTTATAGAATATCATATTATAATTTTGAAAAAGAAAATCCAATTCTTATAATTTGTAAATTACTATAATATAATATTCCATTTTAGTATAATATTGTCATATTCCTCCTTTAAATTATTGTCATTTTATATATTTTCCTATATTCATATAATTATATGACATTATCATAATTTTATTAAAAAGCACTAATTCATAAAATATTTAAATTTTATAATATTTTCTTTTACACATATATATAAATAATAATAATAATACTATTATATATATTTATCAATTAGGTTTCTATCAAGGACAATACATTAGTCATAATGCCAATAATCTCTCTGTAAGTGCCAACTCAATTGGGTGCTCCTTGTGCTTAACTATAATAGGAAGCTCCTCTACCAAATCATGTGTACCCTAAAATCCTCTCATGTAATGGTTTTATAGTTAGCTGACTACTTGCCATGGAGAATGAAGAATGCAAAGAACTCAAATCCATACCTAGTTTCTCACCCTACAACTTCAATTCTTGGAGGGCCATCTGAGTGCTCTTAAGGGATTCTTAGGAAATCTCAAGCTCATGAGTAAGTCTGTAAACTTCCTCCTATTTCCCTACTAGCGCATCATGATATTCCTCAACAAGCACAAGTATGTTATATCTCTCTGGAAGGAGGTGTAGGTAGTTGGATTTCATCTCTACCAATGCCTTCCTAAGAGTTTGAAAATCTGCAAGTGAAGGCTCTCCTCCCAAACCATCACGTGTCACTACACTTCTCCAACAATAATCTACCACCATTGCCTATGTATCATCAAAATGCCTCAAGGAAGCAACAATCATGTCTTCACCTACCTTCAACTTTCTTGCCAAATGATGGGACTCATGGAGACCATCACCATGCTTCCCAAATTCATCCTCCTCTATGTATCCCTCCATGCCTAAGTCTTGATAAATTGTATCAGCATCCAAATCTTTGTCATTATTAGGTGCCAACTCATCTAAATCATAGTTACTAGTGTTATCAACCTGATAGGATGGTTCTAATGGAGTGCTAAAAGTTTTTTTTTGAACCTCATTGCACACATCCTCAACATGAACCACTGCATGCACATCCAAGAAGTCGTTCATTTCTTCATATTTGATCTCATCTCTTTTCTTCCCAATTGATAAGGGTGGTATAAACCATTTAGGATGCTTTAATAATGTTGTTAAATTCCTTTGATATCCCCGCATAACCTGCAAAAGTTCCTTTATTAGTTCTTGACTTTTCCTCATCTTTCAAGGATGGAGTGGGTTATTTTCCTTGGTGAATTTGGAAATCATCAATTCATAGTCAAAAGATTCCCCTCAAAGCCACCAACTATCCAAGAACATGCTCTGATGCCATTATAACGTTCCCAAACTAAAATTCAAGAAAGGTTATAATATTCCAAACAACTTCAATCAAATGTTTCCAAAAATATTTGAAAATTTCTTTACAACTTTCTACAAACTTTTTTTGTCCATATTCTCGAAAATACTTTCAATAGATAACACAAAACTTTTTTTAAACAACTTGATAGCAAAATTTGAAGAAAAACTTCAGTGAATAATTGAGGCAAAAATATGTTTTTTAATTGAGAGAAAAATTCATTGTTTATAATGCCATTTAAGGCTAACACTTAGAACAAGCTCCATGCTAATAAGGATTATAAACTTTAATGTTGATGACTTGGTAATTACTCTTTTATGCTCAGGGTCAATTCGACCTCTTGGAGAGTAAATTTTGTTGTCCTAAAATAGGCTACTACAAGGTTCCTTTTCCAAAGATAATTCAGTTTGGTCTAAATGTGAAAGGAATGCGACCTCAAGATAATTATAAGACCACTAGAGTTATATAAACTTCTCATCTAAATCTTAGTTGTAAATGCATAAAAAAGAGGTCCTTCTCCTTTGGAAAACACGACCTATTTAGGTGAATGATGCTTCAAACTTTGGTACATGGAACTTGGTCATAAATATTAAAGAACATGGCCCTTCCTCTACAAAACAACGTCTGGAATATTCTTAGATAATTTCTACACAATTTTTGGTGCATAAGGATCTACTCACCCTATGGAAAAATTATGGTGTTGGTGGCTTATGAAATTTGGCCTCCTCTCACAAATGGTTTGGCATTCTTCCTTATAGACTCTTGGTCATAAGATAAATGAAAGTCCTCGTCCTCCTTGGTATTTAAATTCTGAAAGTGATTTCCAACAATCTAAATGTTGTGATGCAAAGGATAAATTCAATTCAACCCTTGGAAATTTGAGAAGCTTAGTAACATAACAAAATACAATTCAACCCTCCTTGTGATCAAGAATTCGGCCCTTAGAAGATTTGACCAATAGTATGATATCTGGAAATTGGAACTTGGCACCAGGAAAAATAATAATCCAGTCCTATGTGATGACAGGAACTATAATTCAACCTCCTCTATAATAATCACTATAAGTGCTCTCTCAAATTCATCCTCCAATTCTGAGTGCAAACAACCAACTCGAACACATGTTTATGGACTGGACTCTTAAGGAAGAATGCTTGTATTGAGAACCTTGGCTTGAGCACTGAAGCTCGACCTTCTTCACAAATGAACTTCGAACTCCCTCGAGACAATAAAATCCATGTTTCCCTGCAAAATCAAAGAGTAAAAGAATACAACAACTTGATTAAATCTTCAGAAACAAGCACTGGGAAAAGATACGACTAGGGTGGCAGTATTGTGCACCGAAGAAGCAGAAATGCTATCTAAGGTGGCAAGAGATCCAACAAAACTAGGGTGAGGATTTTGCTTGAAACCCTCAAGACTAACAATGAGAAATGATTAGATAGAATGAATAGTAAAATTATCTGCATCCTCCTTTTATAAGATGTCAATGAGTTCTCCCCAAAGATTCTAGACTCCTTCTTAATATTATTTTATTGGTGGGGGCCACTATCCACTAAGTGACTTTTTGCCGCCTTTTCTAATAAAATAATATTTTCGCCCCTTTTCTAATAAAATACTATTTTCTGTCGTTTTATAATAAAATATTATTTTCTGCCAAGATAATATTTGCCTCTCTTTTCTAATAAAAATAATATCTGGCCCCTTTTAATTAATATCATCAAAATCAAACAAACTTCTTAGTAACTTCCACACTCACAAAATCAGGGACATTACAGGTGTTGAGTGGTGTTTCTACTACTAAAAATGAGGCTATGAATTTCCTTAGGTACTGTGTCACCCCAATGAAACTCCTAACTTCAGAAACATTAGTAGATACCGTCCATTTCATGATGGCCTCCATCTTGGTAGGATCTATCTTCAGCTCTCCTGCACCTATCAAATACCCCAAATACACCAAATACTACTATCCAAACTCTTCTTGAGGTTTTCTAGTAGTTGGTGCTTCTGCATCAAATTTGATGTGTGTTCCTCCTAGGGAGCATTATATACCAATATATCGTCAAAATAGGAAATAACAAATGAATCTATAAAAGGGCACAGTACATCATTCATTAATCTCATAAACATAGATCGTGCATTACATAGGCCAAATGGCATGCATAACCACACATACAAAAATTTCCTGGTTTTGAAGGTGGTCTTCCATGTATCTTCTTCTCTGACTCAAACCCGGTGGTATCCAAAATTTAAATTCCATCTTAGTGAAGAATTTTTCTTGTTGTAACTGATCCAATAGATCATCTTTCTTGGGAAGGGGGTACTTGTTCTTGAGCATCAACTTGTTCATTGCCTTGTAATCTATACACATTTGCCAATTCCCAACCTTCTTTGGCACAATGACGATGGGTGACCCACATGGTGATGTAATTGGTAAAATGATACCTTGTTCCAGTAGCTATTGCAATTGTTTATTCACCTCACTTGCTTCTATAAAATTACTATTTGTACAACCCAATGTTTGGCAATGGGGAGTTCGGAAACAACTAGATCTCATGCTCTACTTCCCTCGTAGATGTTAACCCTTTAGGCTCCTAGAACACGTCCCTATATGAATGTAGCAACTCTTTGAGTTTTTGTTTCTATTTCTTAGTACACCCTCCAAGGGTTCCCTACCTCTTACTGATTCTTCTACATACTAATTTTCACTTTAAAACAATAAAACATACTTCTTGCTAGAACTCGCCAATTTCTTAGCTTGGTTGAAACTTATCAGTGAATTTTTTTACTTTCTTTTGTGCATGTTAATGGTGAATGATTTTCCATCCTTTACGAGTTGATATTGGTTGGCTCTCCACATGAATATTGAATCTCGTATATACATGTAGGGACTCTGAAACATGACTCTACATAGATCAACGGGAACAATATAAAATTCTACTTCATTAATATAGTCAACATTAATAACAAATCTAATTTTACACTATTTTTTTACCTTCAACTCTGCATCTTTATTTACCCATCCCAATGGATATGGACTTGGATGATCATGAAATTTCAACCCTAACTTCTTGAACAACGTTACTACAATGAGATTTTCCTGCAATCTTGAGTAAACATAACCTAAATCTTTGTCTTCTTGACCTATATCTTTAGATGGAAGAGTTTGGTCATTTCTTTCTCTTCTTGTTGCTAAAGGCTACTCAAATTCACCTCCTTTTGCACTGATGTATATATTATCTTCTTATCCACATCTAACCTACTTTCAACTTGGTTGCTTGAATTAGTGTTCATGTGATTCTTCTTATTATTGTCTTTCGTTTTGTTCTTGTGATTAAGCTCTCGATGCAACTTCCAATACTTCTACTCTATATGACTATCAATGTTGCAGTGGTTGTTGTGATATTTACACTGCTGTGTCATGGGTACCTATTTTTATCTTTTCCCCTTATGCTTCTTCTTCCCCTCCTTTTAAGCACATTTTTGGTCCTTTTACTTCAATCCACTTGATTTAACTTTCTTTTGTCTTATGTTCTCCAGGTAATATGCCTATACACATGCCTTGTCCATCAATATGGACTTGAAAAACATCACTTGGTTAAGCAAATGAATATGTAGAGCCCCCAAATACTTGAGAAGTAAATTTGGGTTCTTTGGGCAGATACCTAGGATTATGGCCATCTTTTTGAACTCTGTGGTGTACTCCTACATGCTTTGCCCCTACTTTTTGTTGAAGTAATGGCACAAATCCACTCATCCTTTACATACCTAATAGGGTAAAATTGTGGCTTTATGATGGTTTTGAAGTCCTCCAACTTAGTCATTGGAGGCTCTCCCTCCAACCTCAAGGTATCTATGTGGATTTCCCACAAAGTTAGGGAATGACCCTCTAAATTCAGCCGCATAAATGAAATATTTTCTTCCTCATCTATATGATGAACACTAAAATACACATGTCGTTGCTTCAACCAATGATTTAGCTTCAGAGTGTTGATCTAGCCCTTGTACAAATTGATATCAACCTTCACTTCCATTTTGAATAGGCACTGTGAATGACTCTTGGAAATCGAACTAGGTTTTATCTTTTTTTGGTCATTTCTTAGATTGGTTCTCCATTTCTTCTCGATCACTTGATCTCCCCTCTGATTCGTCCTTTTCATTAGAACCCCCATATTCTCGGAATATCTTAGGCTTATTGCTTAGGACCATCATATTGAGATTTATGTACGATTTATATTCATGACTTGTTGTTCTAGCTACAAAAGCACTCTCACTTCTGCAGGATCACAAGGGTTATTAATAGATTCGTTGACCATGATTAGGGTTTTAGGACTTTTGGCCCAGCTGATATAGATCCCCTAAATATATCCACAATATACCCAAAGAAACCTTTTCTGATACCAATATTATTTGTAAATTTCCATGGATATTTCACTGGACAATTCGTCACAACATATCAAATAAAATTATATTAAAATTTTGAAATTCTACATTATCAAAATTTTATTTCTCTTTAGATTTATAGATTTGTAGATTACTATTGATAACATATATATGTGAATTAAATTATATATAAAATAGAGAAAAGTGAAATAAAATCACACACACACATTTGATAGAAGATATGACCTCGCAAATCCTTTAGAGAGAAAGAACGAGTTGCAAGGTGAAGTTACTTTGCTCTCTTTCTATGAATAGAAAATGTTTGTGAGTACAAAAAAGTATGGTCTATGTCCGGTGGGCTACCACAATACACAAATCCTCTTTGTGTGCTCTATCTTCTGTCTCCTACAAACCAAATATATAATTAAAATATAATTAATCTGATTCTTTTTATAACAAATTACTTTTTTATTTGTTTAACAATTACATTACAATATATAAAATTAATATTAAAAAATTAATTTATTCTTTTAAATATTTTGATTTTATTTTTATGTATTCAATTAATTCTAAACTTATTGTGTAATAATTATCAATCTCTATAAACCCTCTCAAAACTTTATTCCTAAAAAATGATGTCAACATAACAATAACGTCCATAAACCATATGAACCACCTACATTCAGTTGTTAAACATCCATTAAGTCATTGTAGTTGCAAATAATAAATACATTGAGCTCTTGAACATCCACTAAGTCACTGCAATTGCTAGTGATAAATCAAGCGAGGCCCACAAGTTTACTTAAATCCAATGTTAGGGAATAATAATCCTCATCCTATTGGAACTTTGATATCTATATCACTACCTACTCAAACATAAATAAGGTTTAATGAAATTAAGTTATTTAAATTTGATATAGCTTTTTTAGATTAATCATATTTCAAGATGTTGGTTGACGTTTCAAACCAATTAATGTGATTTATCCTTAGGACAAAGGTGAAAAAATCAGTCTATCAACTTGTTTAAATAGTAGAGATAGCATTTAGAGGAATAAAATATTTTAATTAAACATTTTTGAATGTTTGATAAGGGAATAGGTCAATATATTAATATAAAAAAAAATACTAATCATTTATTTGAAAATATATTATGTTATAAAAATTTAAAAAATTCAAAAGTTCAAAATTATATTAATAAACATTTAATCAATTATTTAATGGAAAAAGGAGGACAAGGAAAACGGTAAAGAAAACAGAAAAAATAAAGAAAAATGAGGAAAAAGGGAATAAACTTAATATTAAATTATTTTATTAGAAAGCCAAAATAATATTAAATTAGTATAATATTATATTAAATAATTAATGAATTAATTAAAAAAATAGGGAGGAAGGAATCACTCAAGAAAAGAGAGCAAGAATCCAACTCCTACTCAATTTCCAACCATCGTCTCTATTGAGATTGACAACATGTTTTTCAATTTCGATGGCTGCCCTTAACTTCCTATGATGGAAGTGATCATTCTTGGCGATCACATGGGAGTTCTCAATGTAGACATGGTGTTTAGATTTCTCATCTTGTTCAGCTATAGCTGAAGAGCGAGAATGATTCTGTTTAATGTTGGTTGCATGCTCTTGAATTCTTTGCTTAATGGGGTGACCCGTTTCCACAATGTAAGGAATCCCACAAGAGCACGGGTTAGAGTAAACCCCTTTGTCAATAGGGTCCTTAATAGATCTAAGGGAATTTATAATGGTATTAAGGGGTTTGAAAATAGCGGAAACATTATTCTTTTTAAGGATAAGAGAAACATTATCAATGGTCCCTTGGATGAACGGAACTTGGACATTGGAAACCTGTTCATCACGGGCATTTTTTATTCTAGATTCCTTATTGGCTCTTTGAAAAGCTCCGAGACTGTGCTTCTTGTTGTATCCATTATTTTGAAAGTATTTCAGAAGATGAGATTTCTTTTCATCCAAGTGATTTTCATCAGAATTCCTTAAAGCACGAGTAGCTAGTGTGTTAAGAACTCCAAAATTTTGGAACGAAAAATAGTGAGAACTAGTATGAAGATATTGCTTTTAATGAAATTTTAGTTTTAAAATTATTATACACCACAAAAGTCTAAAATTAAATTATTTGTAGTTGTTTTAAACCTTCTAATTAACTTTTTACACATGACATTGGATAAGTTACATATTAAAAAAAATGTGTTAAGGAAAAACTTACTTAAATAATATATATATCATTTAAGTAACTTTTATATATATATGTGTATATATATATATCACATTAATATAAATATTAAAATTTCATATTTAAAAAAAAATATTACATATAAAATATTTAAAAATTTTAAAAGTTAAAAAAAATAGAAGTATTTTTAATAAAACATTACCTATTAGATGACATTCTTATTCATAGTATAGATGTGTTCATTTAGTAGCCCACATAATTATATTTTAAAACTAAATAAAAATGATGTGTTTTGGAAAGAAATATTGCATATAAAAATTATTTGAATTTTTATTTTAGAAAAAAAAAACAACAAAAAACATTTTTTATAATGTGTAATTATATTTTAAAACTAAATAAAAGTTATGTGTTTGAAAAGAAATATTGCATATAAAAATTAAATCAATAAATATTTTAGATAACATATTACACATTAATAGTTTTATTTGTTCATAATAAATCTAGGTTAATTTATAAGCGTAGTGTAGTGTTTTATTTTTTTAATTTATTGATGACTAGTTTTTATCTTTTTTATGGTAGGTAAGATTCATAGGGGATTTCAACCGTTGACCTATCATAGGAAATGCCTTAACAATGCACCCATTCACCATCAATCCAAAGCCCCATAAGCGATGAATAGTTTTTATCAATATTAAGAAATATATAATTTTATTATTATCTTTATTTATATATATAGAGATTGATTATTATTTTTTTTTAAATTAAAATACATTAAATAAATTTACAAATAGGAGAAAATTATATTTTTTTTTTTAAATTAAAATAATATTTTATGTTGTTGTTTCTAGAATTCTCTAACTATTATATATGTGTTTGTCACCATTAAAAACACATTTTACGTAATTATTATCACAATTTCATTGATAATAATACAATGATGTTATGTAATTTGTTTTTAAAAACTCTATTAATCATTTTTTAAAATACATAATTAGAAATTAAATATTTATCCATATTAATTTAAATCTATTTTCATTTAATAAATACATTTTATAAAAGTTCACGATTTAAAAGGAGTTTTTACAGAGAGATGAGGGGTTTTAGATGAATTAAACTAATTTCTAATGGATGTTAAATATTGGTATGGTTATTTTAACATAGTTTATAGGTAAAAGAATCATTTTTTTAACTATATATTTAACTTTTTACACTATGAATTAGAAGTATTAAAAGTGATGATTAGATAATAATAATAACAATTTATTTGTGTGGGGTATAGATTTGTTAAATATTATTTAGTTATTTTTCAATGACTTAATGTAAAGAACAAGAAAGAATGAATTAAAAGAATTTGATTTACAAAGTCTTCTTAATTAGTTTTTCACTTATTTATTTTAAATTTAGCCATATTAAAATTAAAGTTTAAATAACATGAATTAGCTATTATAATATTCTTGTTTTTTATACAATTATACTATAATAATCTCAATTTTAGAAGAAAAAAATCTCAATTGATCAAATACATGCACTATGAAAAATCACGGGGTTAATTTTCCTTCACACTCTTAGGGTTAAGCTCTGATATGAGCCCATAGATCTTAACCACATCCCTGGGAAAAAAAAACATTTAAGCTACTATAACCTAGTTATGTCGTAAGGCGTTCCCTTTGAGAAGAACTCCCCTCCCATGCCACTTGTGTTGTTTTGAACCAATGATTTTGGTGTTAGTCAATTGAGTTATCGCCTACTCTTCGATCATAATAATGGTTATAAACATTTCATATGGTTAAGTCATACATTTATGATGTGGCATGGGTCTCCTGGATTTAAATCCCACAAGTGTTTAGATTTTTGGCTGCCGAGAACCATTCCCCATATGCCGTGTATGGATTGGAGTGATTAAAACCCTAACTGATGTAATTGTTTGTCTTATTTCTATCTTGCTTCCGATAGCTTGCATGTTTTCTACTTGTGGGCATGGTTCATTGGAGGAACTCAAAAATCCTTACATTTACTGTAAATTTCACTTCACATCCGACACAAATCTACTATCGTTCTTTCAATATCCTTCAGAATTAGATTCGACATACAACAATGGTTTTGTTGTAGAAAACAATGAAGCCCCATCATTGAAACCCTAAGAATTTGATATTGTTGATGAAGTCTGTGGGTTTCTACATCACAATCAATAGAATCTGATACAAGTAGTTTAATGGTGTACTTCTTTTGAAATTTTATGAGAGGATTTGAGTCGACAAGTTGAATTCATTATGATGCTGGTTTAAATTTGCAATCACACTATTGTTAGCTATCTCATTTGAGTTTTCCTCAAATTTTTAGGCGTGTTATAGTTAGCTATCTCACTTGGGTTTTCCTCTGGCTCGGGGGATTCATTTAAGGAAATGCAACGGTATTTTTGTTAAGTCACATTTAGTTTGGTCTCTAGTAATGTCTTCTATTAATTTTATGCTTCCGTAAGGTTCGAAGGCTTGAGGATTATTCTATTTTATCAGCATTTCAATTCGGTTTTTTTCATTTGTAGTTCTACTATCTCAGGGAGTTCATCCACTGGTTAACCCCTTCTGGGTGTTGTTTTCTAGTAATCACTATAGTTAATTTCTTGGTTCTGATAGGTTCTAAAGAAGGAGGATTTCTGTGTAATTTGGAGGTTTTTAAGAATAAATATGGGAAAGAGGAAGTCATCTAAGAAACCAAAGGCGAAGAAAAAGAAGGAAAATCTCAGTACAACCTTCAGTCTCCCTTTCTGCAACTAAGAGAGTAGTATAGAGTGTCGCATGTGAGTATCTTCCATTTTTCTTTCACATTCAAACCCTAAACCCACGCAAAGTAGGTTTTGGACATTAGCCTGGTTAAAAAAATGGCTAATATTTTTACTTTTTTGGGATTTCATTGATTAACCTAGAATGATCATAGTGGTCGTCCAACTGGATAAAAAGATAAATTAATATTTGAAGATGCGAAATTGTTACCCTTCCTATATACCCTATGAAACTGTTGAATTAGGAAGCCCAATTAGACTTAATTTTCTCTTGTATATTTTTGTTGGGAAGTTTAAAAACAAAGAATTCAATTCTCTATCTCGAATTAGATTTTTTACTTTTTATGATTTTATGACAAAATGTATGAAGAGCCCATTGTTTCAGCTTTCTCAGGAGGTTTTCCTTTCTAAAAATTTACATGTTGTGTAGATTTCTACAGATTGAACTTCAGAATGCATAAGGGGAGTTCTA
Organism: Pinus tabuliformis; assembly: GCA_031772625.1. Taxonomy (NCBI): domain Eukaryota; kingdom Viridiplantae; phylum Streptophyta; class Pinopsida; order Pinales; family Pinaceae; genus Pinus; species Pinus tabuliformis. The sequence goes on along the minus strand of CM062808.1, from coordinate 310,390,503 downwards.
ACTCATAAAGATCAATGGATCACCCAAATCTAAATGTGTTGGCGCAGGATATGTGCATTAAACAATACTATGATAATACACAATGATATTTGTTTCATTGATGGTTGATGGTAATTGAAAGCATTGAGTGACCCCATTGATGTGTAAGCTTTCTAAGCCATATATTTTAGTGTTTGGGTTGTGATATGCCTTTTTCTATAGTAGTGTAGTTAGATAAGATAAATAGCGATATTTATAGAGGTTTGAATTATTGAACAAAGGTTGGCCTTATTGAATTGGCAAAGGATTTTCGTACTCAATAGAGTAATGAACACTCTATGGATGTCTCAATAATTTTAATGTCTGAATTTGTTTGCAGGTATTGTGAATGGATTGATGAATGTGAGTGTATAAATAATTCTGAATAAAATAGATGCATCTGAATATTAGATATCTCTTGAACAATCTACTCGATCCTATGTTTTGTAGGAGCTATTGCGGATATGAAAATTGTTGTAACTAATTCTGAATAAAATGGATACTTCTGCATATCACATATCTCTTGAACAATCTATTCGACCCTATGTTTTGGAGGAGCTATTGCGGACATGAAAATTGTTGTAACCAAAAGTTTCCCATATATAGTATGGGTGACTAAAAACAATCCAAACAAAGGTCAAGAGATTGAGAGCAACTAGTCATGGAATTTAACTCTTCCCGAGCTGCAACAAGTTGGGAAGATCTGGGGACAAACGGGTTCTAAATTTGATAAATTAGGAGTGGGAAATTGCATCACGGGTGACTGCGAGGGGAAGCTGCAATGCCAAGTCTAGGGTACCAACCTGACCACATTGATGAGGTACCAAGTCTACGCGTATTCCTATTTGGATTACTACTATGTCTCCATCATCGATGGCTTTAATGTGTCCATATCCGTCAGTCTATTGAATCCCAACACGATTTCTGAATGCATTACCGTGTCCTGCAAATAAGACATAAACACTATCTACAAGCTAGAGTTGAAGGTGCAAGGAGGTTGCAAGAGCGGGTGTGTGACTTTTACTACTAATGATCACTACTGATGCATCAACAATTATTCTCACTAGTGCTCTCCCAGTACTTACTACCATTTTTTCAAGGCCCAAAGCCCCAACTCCATCGAAGAAGCCAAAAAAATACATCTACATATTTCATATCTCTTGAACATAGTTTTTTGATATATGGATATTACTTTCATGAGTTTCTATCTAAACCAGAGAGCATCTGCAGTTTGGATGTGCATTCCTCATGGATAATGTAGGAACTCTTTTGAACAAATTCACAATATCCTAAATTGGTTTTCATGATCATGTTTTAGAAATAACTATGATGTTCAGTCACATAGGATTAGTTGGATATATAACAATAACATTGGTTGTCAGTTTAAAATATGCCTGAAATATAGGTGTGCCCCTATATTTGTAAGAAAAATCTATTGTGGTTGAAGTAGTTATTTGTTTTTATTTCTGGCACATGGTCCACTGGGTTCACCAAATTGTCATTTATGAAGGCAAGTCGATGACTGAGTGATCCAGGTGGATATTTGTGGCCACCCACAAAGTCCACTTGGACCCCCACCATTGTTTCTTTCAAATTTTCAATTTCCTTAATTGTCGCACAATTTACTATTTTTAATAGTTTTTCGGGTCCTAAACTTCTGGCGCCGTTTTGAGGCCCTAAACAACGTTTTTTGGGAAAACTGGGAGCAACATGGGACCATGGACCAATGTTTTTGTTCCCAAAGTTGTAGTTCTCGAATAGATCTTTCTAACGAGATATTGTACGCGTCAAACAAAGATTGTATGCGAAAGTTACGACCCCAGGAAGTTGATGTACCAATTTACCCAAATGGGGCCCATAGTTTGGCATTTCATCTTTTAGGGTTAGGTTTTTTAATGTTTAGGGTTTTCCCATGTTTGTCAACAATAAATAGGCCTTTGAGCCTCATTGTAACACAGTTCAGAGGCATGTAGCTGCCACATCTCTTCTCAGAGATAAGCTACCATCGCCCTAGCTGGCTTATTTCCATTGCTGTTTGTAAGCATATTTCATTATTTTACATTAATGAAATGAAGTATTATTTCCATTGCATCTCTATGTTTATGGTTATCTTTATAATTTATTGCGTTCCTGTTTAAATCCAAATCAGTGGTATCAGAGCGGTCTACTTTTTCTCTGTTTTTCTTTGCATTTCCCCAACAAGGTCGGGATATAAGGAGTTATGGCTTAAACTGGTCGAACCTTTGCAAGACCAGCCTCACAAATCCTAACGGACTCCCATGGTGGATGAGAAGAAAGACGAGGGGGTAGGAGATCCTATCAAAGTCTTGCTCGAAGAAGCCCTCGAGCGATAAAGGAAAGCAATGATGGACAGGTTTTCCCAGATCCTTTAGCAGCTACCTAGAGGTGATGCATCGACTTCCAGTAGCTACTCTGGAAATGCCATGCCCTTTAAGGTACAAGTTAATTTTGAAATCCCCATATTCAAGGGTCAGATAGATGCAGATGCCGTAGATAAATGGTTAAATCTGCTAAAGGGTTATTTTTTTGTTCATGAATTTTCGAGTCGGGAAAAGATTGTTTTCGCTCTTCTCAAAGCAGCCCCCCACGTCAAGGACTGGTGGGAAACCTATTGTGAGCAGAAGGACGAAAATATCAGGTCATTATTTTTAGCCGCACCCACCTGGAATTCATTCCGGGATGCCATCAAGGAGCAATACTACCCTATCGGAAGCTATGAGGATCAATACATAAAGTGGACCACATTGCGGCAGGGAAGGGACCAAGACGTGCTAGAGTTTACCAATATTTTCCATACCCTTCGCACAAAGTTGGGTATTAAGGATTCGAAGCAGCATTTGATACTCAAATACTGCGGCTGCCTGCACAAGTACATCTAGGAAATATAATTCCTGAATATCTCCTCGCTCGACATGGCATACCGATATGCCATCAAGGTCGAGCAAAAGTTTAAACATAAGAAGCAAGACTTTGGATCTGCGAATATGAAGCAAGCAATTGGTGCCCCCAAATAGCAGAACAAAGGACAAAGCCAAGGCGGGGCAGCCCAAGACAACCCGCCAAAGCTACAAGAAAAGAACAGTGCCACGAAGCCAAAAAAGGACACGGGAAAATGGTGTGAGTTCCATAATAGCTCCACTCACAACACAAGTGAGTGTCGGACCAAGCAGTGACTGGTGGCTGAGCTAAAGTTTTCAGAATCAGATGCATGTTCCAACTCTGAGTCAAAAGTCGACAAGGGGAATGACAAAGGGAAGCAGATTATTGATGCGGATCCCAATGCCATCGTTGCCACCACTAAGAACCAGAAGGAGGAACCCGAATATCTAGAGGAGGAGGAGTGTCTCTTCCACTCCCAGATGTGGGTAAGGGATCCCTGCTACAGTTCATTGTTGACAGTGGGAGCCAAAAGAACCTCATTTCAGCAGAGGTTGTGAAGCAGTTGGGCTTACCAACAACAACACATCCACAACTGTACACCATCGGGTGGCTTTACCAAGGACAGGATCTTCGCGTGAGCCAGCAGTGTCGCCTTCCATACAACATCAAGCCCTTCATGGATGAGGTATTGTGTGCCATTTCTCCCCTTAAAGTTTTTGATGTACTATTTGGACAACCATACTTGTGGAAGCGACATGCTATGTATGAATCAAGGCCCGTGCTGTTATTATTACTTTGGGAAACAAGTTGTACAGGATACCGGAGGTAGCACCACTTACCGCCATCCCTTTGGTTGTTGCAAAACAATGCAGTAAGCTGATTTCGAAAATTGGGAAATTTGCTTTCTTGATGATACGCCCTCAAGGAAAGAAGAAGACGGTGGCCACGACCTCTAGACAGGGCCCCTCCGCACGACAACTACAGATGGACAAGGTCATGGAGGAGTATGAGGACATCTTCACCTCCCCTGCAGGGGTTCCTCTGCACTGTCAGGTCAAGCACTCCATCGATCTGACCTGAGGTGCACCGCTGCCCAATGGACCAATATATCGTCGTTCCATTTTGGAGAACGATGAAATCAAGAGGCAGATTCAGGAGCTGCTGCAGAAAGGTCACATCCGTCTGAGTTCATCGCCCTGTGGGATCCCGATCGTGTTGGTACAGAAGAAGGATGGGACTTGGAGACTCTGTATTGACTATCGGGCGCTGAACAAGATCACTGTCCGTAATAGGTACCCGATCCCATGGATTGATGACCTCCTAAACCAACTAAAGGGGGCAAAATATTTTATCAAGATCGATTTGAAGTCAAGATATCACCAGGTACCAATCAAACCCTCCGATGTGTGGAAGATTGCCTTCAAAGCCAAAGAGGACCTTTTCGAATGGTTGGTTATGCCTTTCGGATTGACGAATGCTCCTGCAACCTTCATGAGGCTAATGGATGACATCCTGTGGCCATTCACCAACTCATTTGTAGTGGTATACTTGGATGACATCCCGATCTTCAGCTAGAGCTAGGAAGAGCACCTCCACCACATCCGGCAGGTTCTTCAAACACTGCGGCAACACAAGTTATGTGCCAATTTGGAGAAATGCACTTTTGGCATGACCCGGGTTCAGTATCTTGGATACATTATTGATGAACAGGGGGTGCATGTGGATCCAGCCAAGATCCAAGTCATTCGGGATTGGCCCTATCTAACCACTCTAATAGAGCTCTGGAGCTTTCTAGGTCTTGCCAACTTCTATCGCAGGTTCGTGTTGGGATTTTCTCATATGACTTGGCCCTTGAGTCAAGTCACCAAGGGAGGAGAGAAAGAAAAATTATTTTGGTCTGAATCTCAACAGAAGGCATTCATAGAGTTGAAAGATCGCCTCTGCTTGGCACTAGTGCTCGCATTGCCAGACTTGCAACAACCATTTGAGGTGGAGACAGATGCCTCTAATTATGCTATTGGGACAGTCCTTACTCAACACGGGCATCATGTGGCATATCACAATGAGACACTTTCAGACACAGTCCGGAAGTATCCCAGTTATGACAAAGAGATGTATTCCATTGTGCAGGTCTGCCGACAATGGAAACATTACATTTTGGGGAAGGAAACGGTCATCCACACAGACCACCGACCCCTCCAGTTCATATAGGCCCAAAGGAAATTGTAGAATGATCGCCATCAGACCTGCACATACCAAACACTCTTGGAGGGGTGGCATGCTCCAGATTGGTATGTGTGGCAACTACTCATACAAATTTGGCTCATGTCCAGTTCGAAACAGATAACATAAATATCTTCATTGAGCACATCCAACATAGTCGCCAGTAGGTCCATGATATTCTGGAGAAATCAAATGCCAAGTACAAGCACCGACATGATCAACATCGGGTGCCATACAAGTTTTAGGTGGGCGACAAAGTTTGGTTGCATTTGCAAAAGGAACGCTTTACCAGAGCCTATCGGAAACTCAGACCACTCCGATATGGTCCTTACACCATTACCAACGCTGTGGGAGACAATGCATTTTAGCTCAGAATTACCCCATTCCTTAGCCTGCACCCAGTGTTCAATGTGGACCACCTTCAGCCATACTTTCCACCATTACTAGACACATCCGACATTGCAGAACAGCTCACACCCACAGAGTTAAATCCATATTGCATGGAATAAGCTACAACTGATCGGATCATGGACACACAGATCAAGCACAATCGCCAGTAGAATATCCATTTGTATCGATTTGTCAAAGCAGGCCAACTCCTTCACTAGGGCAAGTGGCTCACGAGGGACCAATTTCAGCAGAAGTTTCCTCATCTCATGGAGGAACTCAACGTAATGGGGACCATTGCTTCCTAAGGGGAGAGGAATGATCTAGGTGGATATTGGTGGCCACCACAATGTAGTCCTTCCATGGGAATGAGGGTTTGATGCATATTTCAATTTCAAATTTTATAGAAATATTCAACAAACTTCAGGCATGTGCTACGTCCTCCAGATCACATTTTCTTGGGCCAAGCGGGAGGAATTTTTCTTTTTTCATTTTTTTGCAAGAATGTTTTTGGGCGGTGAGTTTGCAGATCAGATCTGAAATTGTTAGTGCAAAAATTACAAAAACAAATAACAGATTTGGATTCCTTGCAAAAAATACCAAAATTCAAAAAAAAATCGATCGAATCGGAGTCTGGATGAGGGAGATATCACTGATTTAAAATCAGCTATGTTGTAGAATTTTTTTTCTGGCGACAGCTAGCGGATGACGACTCTCCTATCATTTTTTGAAGTTTTTGTGCAAAAAAAAAAAAAAATTATTGCAGATCTGAGCTCCTCTTGAAAAATTACCCATTTAAAAAAATAAAATGGGTCGAATCGGAGTTCGGATGTGGGAGACATTGCTTATTTAAAATCAACTATTCTTTTAGAACTTTTGTGACGACGGAACAAATTGCAGTGCGAATCGAAGATTCTAGGGTGTCCAGATAAGGATTTCCAACACATGGGAAGATGAAAAATGGTCCTTCTGCTTCCAAAAATAGGTTATAATAAATATTCTAAGTTATATTGACTGAGTTATGTCCATTTTAATTCTAGAGAAACATTCGGAGTGGGTTCCTGTTGGAGACGTGCCCCCCCACCCCAGGCTATGTAGGCACCTGCTACTTCATCAACAACCAACATCATGGTTATGGGTCAACTGCACAAAATCCTTGTCATCGAAGTCCATTTTCTACGCCGCACACTTTAGTATCACAGTTGGTCACAAGCATTACAGGGTATTTATATCCTCGGATCTTCGTTTGTCATGGTTGTGGGTCATCCACAAACCCACACTTCATCGAAGTCCATTTGCTAGGCCGCACACTGTCAATACCACAGTTGGTCACAAGCATTACAAGGTATCTCTATCCTCAGATCTTCATTCATCATGGTTATGGGTCATCCACAAAACCACACTTCATCAAAGTCCATTTGCTAGGCTGCACACTGTCAGTATCACAGTAGGTCACAAGAATTACAGGGTATCTCTATCCTCGGATCTTCGTTCATCATGGTTATGGGTTAACCACATAAAACCATTCTCTTCAGTGGCTCTTCATATTCAACAAAAGCTTCGCAGGAGGGAACTTCACGCAATGGGGACCATTGCTTCTTAAGGAGGGAGGAATGATTCAAATGGAAAATGGCATCAACTCATGGTATTCATCCACCCATGTTATTCATCCACCCATGGAATTTACCCATGGTATTGTAAGTGACATCCATTCATGGTATTTATCCACCCATGGTATTGTAAGTGACATCCACCCATGGTATTCATACACCCATGGTATTTGCCCATGGTATTGTGACATTCACCCATGGTATTCATTCACCCATGGTATTGTGACATCCACCCATGGTATTCATTCACCCATGGAATTGACCCGTGGTATTGCAACTAAAAACTACTATAAGTAACAAGTCACATTTTGTAAAAGGACAGATGGTCTACCACAATCTAGCCTTTATAGTTATTATCAATTTTAATAAAAAAAAAAATTGTGGTTATTTACTGTGTTCTCTCATTTTATCTTTAGCATTGCAATTCTTCAGATCTTGGGGGCCTCCCCGATAAGATCCATTTCAATATTTTAGATCTTAGGGGCCTCCCCCCAAGATCCGGATCACAAGGTGGATATTGGTGGCCACCCACCAAGTCCACTTGGACCCCCACCATTGTTTCTTTCAGCTTTTCAGTTTCCTTAATTGTATCACAATTTACTAATTTTAGCAGTTTTTTGGGTCCTAAACTTCCGGCGCTGTTTTGAAGCCCTAAACGACGTTTTTTGGGAAAAATGGGAGCAACATTGGTCCATGGACTATTGTTGCTCTTCTCAAAGTTGTAGTTCTCAGATAGATCTTTCTAACGAGATATTGTACGCGTCAAACATAGATCGTATGCCAAAGTTACGACCCCGGGAAGTTGATGTATCAATTTACCCAAACGGGGCCCATAGTTTGGCGTTTCATCTTCTAGGGTTAGGTTTTTGGATGTTTAAGGTTTTCCCATGTTTCTCAACAATAAATAGGCCTTCAAGCCTCATTGTAACACAGTTCAGAGGCATGTAGCCGCCACATCTCTTCTCAGAGATAAACTACCATAGCCCTAGCTGGTTTATTTCCATTGTTGTTTGTAAGCATATTTCAGTATTTTACATTAATGAAATGAAGTATTATTTCCGCTGCATCTCTGTGTTTATGGTTATATTTATAATTTATTGTGTTCCTGTTTAAATCCAGATCACTGAGAACCTTTCAGTTAATTACTTCCATCCAATACAATAAGGAAAGGGAAGGCAACATCATAGGCATAAGCAAGTAAGGTCATTTCTGCTTCTAAGTTTCTTCTCCAAACATTGAGTTTCTAATTTGGCTTGGTCTGGTCAAATTAGAAAAGGCCTCCTAAACAATATTTGGACAAATAGTGGTTGTTAGGGGAGTCACTACTAATCCCTATGGGTTAAAGAATTCATTTTTGTTAGTAGGAAAAGTGTTGAATTAATGCAGTTAGGGTGATTGCTTCCATTTATACCATCCCATCACTATGCGCCTAGTCCAATCAAGTAAGAAGTAAGATACAACTTCGTCCTATGAATGCCTTAGGTTCAAAAAGAAACAAATTCTCTAAAATGGGTGTCTAAAGAAACCAAACCTCACTTCTTTGGGTTCGTTGGCATAAGCTATCCATTGGTTATATAAATTTTAGGTGATTCCTTTCTTCCTTCCATAAATCCAAGAGAAAGGTCTGCTAGTTGTAGTTCCTAAATCCAATAGGGAATCCCTCTCAACAAATCGACCATCCACTCGACTTTATCTCTTTAGTTGGTCCATTTGGTTGATCCCCTAAACGTTCTGAAATGATATTGAAGCTATATTAGATCCCTATCCCTTTGGTTGATTCCCTCTGGGAGTTGTTGCAGGGGTTATTAGGCATATGGATACACCAGGATGAATAAATTTCTTTGATCTTTAGCGAAATAGTGGAGTCCAATCTAGTTAAGGATGTGAAGTAATTCCATAACTCGCCCCGCCCGACCATATTAATTTCCATCAAAGTAAAGGTGAATACAAAGAGTTCAAAGGTTAGACATATTTCATCCTGGAAAAGACTAAATATAAAGATGATTGAACAACATAGTTGTGGGTGTGAAAGTTCAAAGAAGATATATCATCTAGTTTACTAAATTTCCTTTGTCATTAGGAATGAAATGTAAGTGCAACATTTTAGGTTCTTCCTTCCAATCAGGCTGACAACTTAGTTTAGGTGAGTCAAATCCTATCAACTTAGTAAATTCCTTGAACATCTTATTGGATTATTTGGGGTGGTTCCAATTGAATTTCGAACCCTAATGAAACGTGCATTTTTATAATAAAAGGGTGTTTGGAAAGCTGAGTGAAATAAAGATAAAAAATAATGATAACTAAATCTTTCCCAAAATGACATATAGGAGTATGGATAAATAACATATATTAAGTTTCCCAATTAGTCTGTTCACTCATTTATGATTCTGGGCTCCTTCTCTGTATTCAGACACCAGGTAGAAGTGGTTATGGTCAATAAACACTTCTGATATTCATTGTTGTCTATATGAAAACCTGTGTTGTGCGGGGTCCAAGCCATATTCTCCATTTAGGTCGATAACTCTTTGCATTGTTCTATAGGCAAGTAACTCTATTAATTCAATTTCCTAGTTTCCTACTGCTTGGGACCTGAGAACATTCATCCATTGATATAAATAAATAAGGTTTGATAATATAAATTTATTTCACTCGACTGCCTTGCATATTAAGATACCCAAGTTGGGTTGGTCTTACCTTGATCTAACCAATTATCTGGTCCTGATGATGAACCACACTAGTTGGCTCGAAATGCGCTGGCAAAATTTTCTCCTATGCGATTTGTACTAAAAATACTCTTCTTAATGTAATATTGATCATAGAAGCCTGAATTCAAGTATTAGGATATTGAATTTTACATTATTTGTTATTTTCAAATGTTTGGGCACAAGATATTATGATGTGTATCTGCACATGAAACTAGTTATGGTTGAAGTCATTCATTTTTGTTTCGTTTTCTTTTCCCTTTGTGTTTACTAAGTAATGGGATATTGAATTTTACAAGGTTTGTCATTTTGAAATGTCTTGGAATGAGAGATTATTTAGTTTGATTACTCAAGTATTTTCCCTTATAAAATTGTAATATTCTTTTTATGACACTGTTTTATGGATATTATTATTGTTTCAAGTTGATACCATTGGATTCTAAGAATTTTATTTTCCCCATGTATATATGAAAAATAGCGAAACCTGCAATAACTTTTTGATTCTTTAAAGAGCATGCAAGGGTAACCTATTAATTTCAAATGAATAAATTTTATGTATTCTTATGCAAGGGTTATGTTATCATCTTATGCAATTATCTCATATAACAACCAAGACGGATAAAAAATTTGGGTCATCAATTATTTCAATGTGCTTCAATATATATATATATATATATATATATATATATATATATATATATATATATATATATCTATATATATATATATATATATATACATATATATATATATATATATATATATATATGTATATATATATATATATATATATATAGATATATATATATACATATATATATATATATACATCCTTATTTCTTGCCAATAAAGATTGCTTTTTAAGGAATAAAGTGTAAGAAGGGAGTTTTTGACCCCATGGCATTTATGAATAATCACGGGTCTATATGATATGAAATTATTGCTAGTATAATGTTTGCTATAATATTTATGGTTAATAAAGATAGATTAGGAAAACCAGTGTGCACTTTTCAAAATGTTATACCAGCCAATGACTAACCAAAATTGTTAACAAATATTTAAACAACAGGCAAGATTGAGTACCTACTCTAGCTTCCAAGTTAGTGGCCTTATAGTCATTAGAACTATTTGGTTTTGGTGGATTAGACAACATTGATTATTGTAGGTAGTGCAGAAGGCATCATCGTTTGTTGCATGAGCTTTCTTTGGAGAGATATAATTGAAAAAGATTTAGTTTTTTCAAGATAAGATATAATAAGGTAAAGTAATTCTTAATTTTATTAATAACAATATAAATGAAAAATCTTCTTAAATCCACATTAGTTTTCTTGAGATAAAGATACGATAAGATAAACTAATTTTATTAATAGTGTCCATTAATGACAAAAAAGGTTGGTCATGAACAATGGTTAGTGGGATTTAAATGTACAACCAATGACAACATATTGGGGAAGTTCCAATGTTACCCCTTAAAGATTAAAAATGCTAACATGTAATAAAGTATAAGTAATAGATAAAAGAGGAACAACTGCACATAATTAAATATAGATGCAGAAGTAGGAGGGATAAGGAGCATCTAGCACCACCTCCATCATTGTGAAGGTGCAATTGCATTTTTTGATAATGTAATCATGGGAGTCCTTGGGATGGAGAGGACTTTTCTTGGTGATTGTAGGAGGAAACTAAGAAATTTACATAAGAAAGCTTCTTCAATTTTTTTCAATGAAACAGTGATGGGACTACCCATCAGAACTCATCTATATGACTTTTTTTCACAATTTTCACCAACTACAACATGTCTCTAGATATTTGAACCTGACACTTACAGAAACACAATATGTGCTTCTATCACTTGAGCTCAATCCCTTGACAAGCAATTTTCTTCGATTCACTCTAGTTCTCCTTATAGATATAGACAAGTAACCTTCTTAAATTCACATTTTTTTTACCAAGGGATAAAATTATAGAAATTTTCTTGAAGTTAAAGATCCATCCAATGAAGCCCATGGAGTGTAGAATAGAAAGTGGTGGGGGTATTGTTAAGGCGCCCCATGATGTGAAGGTCACCATTTCAAAAATTTGAGGGAAAAAATGAAACCGTGTTAAGGGCTGGTGTGGCCCAGGTCGGGTGCAATCCCTGGGTGATTTTGTAGCTTAGATGCCCATTGATCATTTTTTCTCAAGCCAAAGGTTAAGAGTGTGACTATCTTAAGACTCACACAACTCAAAAAATAAAAATGATGTCCATCCCATGAAAATAACCATTCTTTTAGATACTTTCGATCATCCATACATATATATTGGTAAAAGAAAGTTGTAATTATATTAACAAATATATTATAGATTATACAAAATTGGAAAAAATTGTAGATATGCAAGTCATAAGTGTACAAAATGGCAATATATTTTAGGTAAAAGAAAATCCTCTCAATTATTACCTTAAAAAACCTACCGAGTAAAAGGGCCTATACGCGATAATTGTTTGAATAGGAAAACATAAGAAGTTGGTCAGTTAACTTACCCACATATAAAGGTCTTTTGAACCTAACAAAAACAACCAAGAAAGGAAGTGACACTTCAAAATGTAGGCTAGAATCAGTTATATCTAATGTATTAGTTAGTTGGGGAGGTCTTACTCCTATCTTTACCTTTTTTGGTTATGTGTCGTTAGGGCACAAAAATTTTGAATTTGAATTTGACACCATGTGATAAATTCATGTTGGTTGGAAATATAGACACATGCATCTTCTCCATCGTATAAATATTCTTTGAATTTTCACGTAATAAAGTAAAGATAGAGGTTTCAATTATAAAATGTAACCCAATAACAACAACGTTAAAATTATTATTTCACTCAAATTGTAACATATCACATATGTCTTCATCTATGATCTTCTTCCATATTCTATTCACTTACGAAATTTTCTTTGCAACATCTGGTGCAATTCTCTAGAATCAAGAAGCAATATATGCTCCCATGCTTCCTAGACTCTCTGAAATCAACACAAGTTCCCCTCAATGTAATACCTTGAAAGGTTGTTCCAAACCTCAGAGAACAAAGAAAAAATGGTTAATAGAAATACCCAATATGTTTGGATCATTGATCATGAAATCAAATGAAGTGTTCTTCATAGCGGCAATGCAACTTTCCACCACAATTATTAGAAATCCAATGGCTAAATCAAGGGATACGAGATTTAGGAGATAGGGAACATTTATTGCTATAGTTTTATCACAAGTATAGACTTTGAAAGGGAAAAACAAACCTGGATTCTCCTGCCTACAATAATAGGCCTAACCTCTTCATAGACATGCTCTCCTAGAGTTGCAACTCTCAAGTGGTTGATATTGAGTTCTAGACCTGCAATTATCTAGAACCTAGAAGTAGTGTGTGCCCCGAATCTCACTAGACTCTTTGAAATCAACACAAATACCCCTCCATGTAAAAACTTTAAAGGTTGTTCCAAACCTCAGAGAACAAACCAAAAATGGTTAATAGAAATACCTGATATTTTTGGATCATTGGTCATGAAATCAAATGAAGTGTTCTTCACATCCACAATGCAAATTTCCACCACAATTATAAAATATCCAATGGTTAAATCAAGTGATCTAAGATTCAGGCACAATGGATTCTGTTAACAATGCCACTAGTAAGTCTCACGTTGGTGGCATGAGTTTGAGAAACCAACAATACAAATTAATTGAGGGCTAAGTCAGCTATTAGCTCAATCTCCACTCTTGTAGTTGTTGCTACTCTGTAACTGTACCCATGCTTGTAGAGGAGGCAGTCAATCATATGAGGGGAAACTATTCCATTAAAATCACTTAAGACCACATTAAGAATGGAACCTAGGTGGGAAAACTCTATCAATCTCACCATCAACTATTTGTTCCATACAAAATTTGCATTCTTTGTTATGATATAACACTATTCAAAATAGTAATGTAATGGAAATCATTTGAAAATTTCGAATACAAATCTCTGTGATGTAATGGAGACTACTTGAAAATTTCTACATCTTAGTTAATCTAGAATGCAACATCAAAATTAGTCAGATTCCTCTTACAGGTTCTATTAGGAGGAAAGCTTGAATGGAAAATGACAAAATTCAAGGCTTCTATTTGCTACCCATTGAAAGGGCGAATGAATTTATTAACAGGTTGTTTTTCATTAATATGTGATTGGGTTTGATTAAGTAAACTTCAATAAGATTTAAGTAGCCTATAGAGTTAGCTCCAATGGTGAAAAATATGTCAAAATAGGCCCGTTGTAACAATAAATCACTATGTAAACCCTAGTTTTTTATGCCCATGTTGTTCAATAGAATCGGTGGATAGCATTAGATGGATGAGTTTACCATCCTATAACACTGATGGTCACTATTTCTCACTTGGAAGATGATAAACTCTATCAAATAAATGTCACAAAATGACAAAAAATCTAGAAAAAATCATCGTTAGAAATAAACTGGCCCCGTAAACATGTCAAAAAGAAACAAGGATATCTAGACAAAGCTACGATAGGCCAATTTCATGCTTGATGTAAAATAAAATTTGATTATGTTCATAACAAGTTGTTTCTAAAAAATAGAGCCATCTTTTGTTTCTTTTAAAAAAGCATCAAAGTGTCATTTCCTTGGTGGAAGATCAAGACTTTTATTCGACATTAGTTGAAGTTGGAGAGTCCATTTTTTAAATAACATATTCGTTATTCCACAACATACAAGCAAAACACTCTCAAGCTTTTCCATAGTACTTTTAATTGTAAAGATAACGAACTGTTGTCATTTCCTCGCTGGAAGATCGAGATTTGTATTCAACATTAGTTGAAGTTGGAGATTCCATTGTTTAAATAATATATTTGTTATTACACAACATAGAAGCATGACTCTTTCAGGATTTTCCATATTACTTTTAATTGTAAAGATAATGAATTGTTTTCAAACATTGCTTTGGTTAATAAAAATGTTGCACATCAAATAAGAAAATAGTAGGTTGAAACTTATAATGATATTCACAGATTGATCACGTGACTAAAAATCTAACTCTAATCTCTAAATTTTGTCAATTAAATCTAGCTTACGTGGTTAGGTGACATCATTGTGATCCCAAGTTCAAGTCTGCTAAATTGACATGTCTTACATTGTTGTGTCCTTAAGTGAATTCACTCTATATACTAATTAGATTGACTTAGGCTATAAATAAACTAATTTCTTCATCCAAATAATTCTCCAAGCCTAAAATTTCTTTTTAAATAAAATAATTCATATTTATAATTTAAATATTTAATTAAATGGCAAAACATATCACATTTATTTCTTTAATACTACTCTTCCCTATGTCATTACCTTACGGTGTTTCCTTTGCAACATGTGATGCAATTGCTAATATAACATTCACCCCCTTTACTCGTACCATTGAACCATGGAAATTTCGTAAAATAAAACTCTGATCTTGTGGATGTTCAACCCATTGCGATCTTATCGGATCCCCTTTACTCATACCACTCTAGTAATTAGATTCTTCACAATATTCATCCTCCTTTCATGCTTAAGTCAAGTTTCCAACCTCACCAATTTCCACACTCTGCACGCTGCTCAAAATTTCAAAAGGCCACTGATTACACTATCATTTGCTTTGCAGTTGAGACTGGTGTAGATGTTGATATTGGTGTTTGGATCCAGACTCAACGATGAAGAGTGTATGATTAATTATTAAACATTTAGAGTGTCGGTGCTGTGCAGTTTTCATTCATATCAAAATCATCTCCCTGTTCATTAAAGGGAATCTTTAAAAATTTGACATATTTTTAAAGTTCATTAATCTCATTTCTAATTAGAAATTTTAATTTTGTATTAGAATTAAATTATTATTATATATATTAAAGAATTTTCTAATCAATTTTCAAATAAAAAATAAAATGTAACATAGATTCTGGATACTTTCACTGATTGCAATTCAAATGATGCTACATAGTTTGACTGATTGTGTACATAACCTACTTAATTTGTGATTGTAAAAATGTTTCTGGTCGATTAGGCGTAGGAATTTATTATCAATGGGATGGACACTCGCCACTAACAATTGGTTGTTAAAGAATTGAATTTTGAAGTTTCGTGTTTGAAACTTAAAAGTTTGAACAATTGAGTGAACAAAATTCTCCCTAACCATAAAGAGAGGCCGAAAGTCGCTAATTTGAGTCCCTATCAATCTAATATTTTCTAAATAAATTGAGTGAACAAAATTCTCCCTCAACCTTAAAAAGAAAGTTTGGAAGTAGTGAATTTCACTGATGGTAAATCCGAACGTCTTTGTAATTTTATTTTTTCATGTGAAGAAAATCCATTAAATTCATTAGATTTCACCTACATTCATCAGACTTCACTTACCATGGAGCCTCAATATCCACATTACTTCAAATTAAATAAGGGAACTCTCAATTAATTACTCTCATGTTGAGCTATACAACTACTAAGTCTAAGAAGTATTATTATGACTATTAAGTTGAATCACTAGTCCACAAAGAAGAATATGCACATAGGAAACAGGCATTGCACCTAAACCCCTAAATGGAATTCGAACTATACCTGAAACACTAGAAAAAATACCAACTACTCCTAATGCAAATATTAATAACGGACCACAACCCCCAACACTTTGTCCTAAAGCCATCGAGGTACCACCTATCATCATAATATGAGATGTGCGGGTATTTTAGAGCATTCTCACTTTGTTTAGCTATTTTTTTGCGATGAGATGGGAAATCATGAATAAGATGGTAATGTTCCTAGCATGTAATGCACGGATTCGATAAATTAGAGCACCTCATCTTTTATTTGTCGAGCACATGAAGGGGAATGTTCTATTTCAAATTGACCTACAAACACCCTCAAATTAGTACAAAATGAATTACTTCAACCATCCCGAATAAGGGAACAAAGTCCTACCATGCCCAGAGGACTTAGCATCATATGCTCAAGTAAAGTTTACATAGGTTACAGATTGTAGAAGAGGTTCAAAACTATGAGATAAGGGTAATATTAGGGTAACATGAACTTTCACAGATTGGGTTGATTTCTAGATAAAGAAATATGAGACTCCATACTCATTCAATAAAGTTTTTTAGGACATCAAAATTCTTCCAAAATGAGGACGTATGATCTAGATTGGATGATTATATAAATTTTCATCTTTGTCTATTCGTTTATAGTAGAAATATTGGAGGAATCAACTTGTAGGAGCAATTTTATCAATAGGTCTCAGTTTGGAGAATTGGAGTCTAAAAACTTCTAAAAACATTCTAAGGCCTTAAATGAAATTTTTGGGAGGTAAAACTTTCTCACTTAAACATGGAACCTTATGAAATTTTTCTACAGATAAACACTTTTCAACCATAAAAAAATCATCAAGGAAAGAAATAAAGAACAATGATAAAATGAAGATTGTGTTAAAATAGAACGATAGTAAAAGAAAAAATTATAACTTTTTAGTAAATGTATTTGAACAATAGGCCTAAATGTATACATTACTAATATACATTGATTATTAGTCATAATTTTCAAATTATAGGAATTTTTTATAATATTCATCCATTGATCTCATAACTAAATTCATCCCTTCCACCCATGCTTAATTTAGTTATTACAAAGGTGTTTAGTTTTGGTGAAAATGTATTATTATAAATTATCATATTATAAAAATATGATTTTGGTGAAAATAAAGTGGTGTATGATTTTGATAAAATAAAATCTTATATTACATTGCTACATAGATTTTTGATACAAGTGATTTGTTTTTAACAACAACATTGAAACTCGTTTCTTGTGTAAAAATAAGTTAAAATAATTCATAGATAATGATTTTAGATTCATCTCAAAAGAAAATCACCTTAATGAGATTTTTATTAATGTTCAATTTGTTAATTTATGAGAATGAGTGTCTTAGTTTTATTAGCCTCAAGGGTTAGCTCAATTGGTCAAAATCAGTGCCTTGTTGTTCGGGAGGTCATAGGGTCCATTCTCCCCAAAGCCCTTGGGGTTAGGCCTAGCTAGTGGACCGTGGGGCTAGATTCCCTTTGGGGTCGATCAACCCATATTTTTCCGTGGATGTAACCGCCACCTGTTGACCAGGTTTGTTGACAAGGTTTCAGTGAACCACAGCCAAAAAAAAAAAAAGAGTGTCTTAGCTTTATTACTATAATAAATAACTATTGTAACTATTTTCTCCGTGTTAGTTACTCTTTTTGTTAGTTACTCTTTTTGTAATAACCCATTGTATCATAATGGCATAGCATCAAGATGAGATATGAGAGGAATTTGACAAGGTATTAATTTAATTACTAATGCAACCATATAGATTAAATGATTTGTAATTATTTATTGGCATCACAACCTTTATCTCATGAGATTTTTAACTTGTAAATAAGTTTTATAACAATACCATGGATTACTAATATCACATCCAAAAAACCATAACTCATGTTCATAGACATTATTTTTAATTAGCCAATATAATTAAAAGAGAAAAAAAAACTTATTTATTGTTAAAATAAATTTCAACCTTTGATTTGTGACTACTAAAAATATTCTAAAATATTTCATAGAAGTTGAATTCCTACCATTCACCTAACAATTATTGATAATTAAATCAAAATTCTAAAAATGATACATAAATATTTCATAATTATTCAATTTAAAAATATATTTAAAA
This sequence comes from Pinus tabuliformis, assembly GCA_031772625.1. Classification (NCBI taxonomy): domain Eukaryota; kingdom Viridiplantae; phylum Streptophyta; class Pinopsida; order Pinales; family Pinaceae; genus Pinus; species Pinus tabuliformis. The sequence goes on along the minus strand of CM062808.1, from coordinate 310,371,950 downwards.
AATTTAGATTTATTATTAATATATAAATAGATTTAATATTTCAATATTTTATACTTAAATAATTTCAAATTAAAAATAAAAATAAACATAAAATAAATAAATATTTTTTTCTATTATTTTAAATTTAATAAAAAAATATGGAATCGTTCAATAATATTTATTCCCCATATTCATATTATTATACTATTATAGTTTTATAAATAACACTAAATATGAAAAATTTAATTTATTATAATCTTATAATATTCTCTTTTACCTTTATAGATAATATCATATTATAATTCCATTTAAAAATCCAAATTCAATAATCTTTAAATTACTATAATATTATAATATTCCATTTTATTATAATATTATTATATTTCTCCTTTAAACCACCATCATTTTATATATTTTCCTATATTTTCATGAAATATTCAAATTACTATAATTTTATAATAATTTTTTTTATTTATATAATTATATTATGTTTACAAGGCATGGAATAGATAGTGATCGGGTGTATTGTTAAGTCACTCTATGATGTGAAGGTCACTAGTTTGAAATTCCGTGGGCAAAATACCAACCATGTTAAGGGTGGGTTTTACCTAGGCCGAATGCGATCCATGGGTGATTTTGAAGGCTTAGATGCCCCTAGGCTGTGACTTCTCAAGCCACAAGTCAAGCTTGATGTAATATGCAAAGAATTTGGAGAAGATAAACAAAAATATATATAATAACATTATAAATTTTTTTAATCAATACTTTCTATTATAAAAAACATTAGAATTACATTGTTGTAACAACTCATTATCCTAGGACTTTTTTTGTTCCTCATTGACACTATCATGGCTTTAACATACCAGAAAGAAACACCCCACTTGGGGATGGTTTTCAGAAAGAATTTTCTTTCCTATCTTTCTCACAACCTTGGTCCACCCAACATGAGGTGGGTCAACCAAGTAATTTGTAGATTATTGTTGAGCATTGAAGGAGACTCCTTATCGGTGTCAGAAGATGTTGATTCATGAGCACACTTCGAAATACTCAAAGATACTTCTCTATTTATCAATTGCTTCTTTGCAGGGGTTACTGGGATCCCTGTTGAGTCCTCATGAGTTTGATGAATAATGACAATTTGATCCTAATATTTTGAAATCATAACATCATCAGCACCCTCATCCTCTTGGTTAGAAATAGAAAATTATCTCCCTCCATGGGGTGTGGGACACAAGGTTTCCAAATTTTAGATTTGGAAGTTCTATTTAGATGTTTCTTGTTGGGATTTGACTAGGGGTAGGAAACTCAACACCAAAATGTAGCGTTCTCGTAATCAAAAGATTGAGTCCAATGATAACAACCAAATTTTTAATTTATTCATTCCAGAAACCCTTTTATAATGCCAATTTACACACAAATTCTATTGTAAGCGTACAAGGAAATCTATCCTTGAGAGGGATCTGTAGCAATAAAACGACCCGAGTTTTTAATATCCTAAAAACATAAAAAGTGGTATAGGTGGGCAAGCAGAGTGGGAAGCTGAACCTAGATTGGGAGCTTGGTAATAATTTTTGTAGAGGCGTTGAAATATGAAAACCAAGGGGTTATAAACAAACTTGATTTACCCCAGAACCAAGGCCCACCAGTTAGGTCCTTCTAGTAGTCTTCTAGTTCAATGAAAAGCACTATAAAAAACCTTTTGAGTAGAAGATGACCTTGCATTTCTTGGTCCAGGATGAATGAGTCCACTTATATATATCTTCAGTATTCGGCCGTAAGCCATTGAAGTGGAAAATGCGGCCTCACTCAACGTAGAGTTGAAGGTAGTCCTCCAATTCTATGTGTGAAATTTTCACAGAGGTTACGTCCTCCACTTTATCCACTTGGAACACCCTAGGAGCAGCCCGAGACTCATGAAAGTTGGGGCCTATTTTGAGGGCATCCTTGAAGGACATATATTTTGGTGTCAAATATTCTCCCCTACCCCTAGTTCCACCATTCAAGTAACCAATAAAAGTGATAGAGGCATCCTTCATAATGTCATAGTCTCTGAAATCCAAATCAATCTTATGTTGCCTTCCTTTGAAGAAGATCCTCAACGAACCTACCAGAATTCATGTCAACTCTTGTATTTTGGTTGCGAACATGAATACAACGTCATGCTCATTGACCATGATGAAGAGGGACTCTCCAAACAGAGACCTTACGAATATTGGGAATCTTTGGGGATCAATTTCCCCAATTCCTTCCTCGTTCAGATGATGTCTTTTGTTAAAATCCTTGCATAATTTATATCTTATGCCACTTTCCAGGTGGGATTCACGTTCAAGCTTTTCAACTAACATTTTGTGATCAACTGACCCTTCAATGGCCATTCCAAGCCATTGCTTGACTCCTGCATAAACATCACCACAACATATATACCCATTAACATTTGAGCGAAAGCCCACATAGACATCAACACTAAGATGAAAAACCCCCAAGCCCTTGGGCTCTTGACCGCCAACATCAACTATGATTGTGAAATTGGGATCCGTGGGTGATCGACCCACTACGACTTTTTCACTGCCACCTATACCTCCCAGTGGTTGTTGCAAACTATACCTCTTAGTGGTTATTGCCATTGTCTGTTCCCATCTCCATTTTGTGCCTATTCGTTGAACGTGAATTAATCCATTATCGACAAAAAAAAAAAAAAAAAAAAAAAAAAATCAAACAAACAATTTACAAAATCAACATTATAAAACATTTTTTTTTAATATTTTAATTCTATTTCTTTACACTCGCATTTCAACAGGTATGAGTCTTATTTCACAGTCGCATTTCAACAGGTATGAGTCTTAGGCATTTCTGGTGCCGGATCATGCATTCACAACTATACTTAGTTGGTGCCGGATCATGCATTCACAACTATATTTAGTTAATACAATGTACGATGAGCACTGAGTAGCATACTTTGTTAGTTATCGTTGAAGAGCACACATTTCTAGCAATCATACTTTTCTTGCTTGTCATCTTCATGGAAAGCATGCCACGTGGACTATTATATCGAGCTCCTTTCTTAACGCATACATTATTATCGTGCAGCAGAGATAAAAAATATTCTAAAATTTAATTTTAAAAATTAAAAATTATTATTTTTTAAAAATAATTTAATATATTTATTATTAATTTGATTGTTTTTTTGATTCCATATATTATTGCTCAATGCTTTAAAATTTGTCTAATACATTTATGTTAAACTTTTAAATTGCTCTGTTGCTCAGTACGGATACTGGAAAGACTCAGGTTAAATGCATCCACAGGTCTTTAATTTGATGTATTTTTGGAAGTTCTTTAATTGGAGAATAAAGTTATTATTATTGCATCTTTAAATTCATCTGCTCATCATTTCTGCTCATCATTTCTGAACTTGTTTTGAAGTTATTGTTATTATCTTCTCTTTTAATTCCATAAACTGTACTAAATGTGAAAAAAGAAGAGGGATGGGGCATTACTCTGTCATCCGTTGTAGAACCAAAAAAGAAAGGAGTGATATTGGTGGAAGAAATAAAGATTTTCAATGGAGTGATATTGGTGGAAGAAATAAAGATTTTCAATACAACTTTATATTGAGAGTTGCACCTAATATGGAAATGGAGATGTCATCATATGGTTTTATTTTTTAAACTGTTTATCTCTAATTAAGATTAACCTTAACCATTATAACCATTTTCCTAAACAATTTCAACATTTACTTACTCAATAGACAATTTGATTAACAATTAAAGCTGCACACTAATCAATTTTACCATGAAATTTTAATAATATCTAATCTAAATGTTATAGTATGTCTCAATTTTTGTTTAAAATTTTTATTGATTTTGAAAAAAACAAGTATTCTATCATAATTTAGTTAGAAGAAATATAATGAATGGTCGAATATAATATGATTATGTAAACCTTGCCAAAAGATAATTACTTATAATTAAAGTAAAAAAGATTTAAATTATATAAATAATCATAAATTAAATGTTAAATATATTCATGTTATTTATAACTTGCAATTGCACCAGATGTTGTAAAGGAAACCGCCTAAGGCATAAGTTCAAGAAGAATGTTAAATATTTTCATGCTATTTATAAGTAGCAACTGCACAAGATGTAAGGCATAAATTCAAGAATAATGTTAAATATTTTCATGCTATTTATAACTAGCAACTGCACTAATATTGTAAAGGAAACCACCTAAGGCAAAAATTCAAGAAGAATAGTGAGATATAAAAAATCATTGAAAATAAAATTTAGTAAACAAAATGTCATTCAAAGCTAGAAAATAAAGATAAATCACTTACATTATGCCAAATTGATTGTCTCTTAATCTTTAAAGATGGTATTTCATGATGTACAATCAATGTTGTTTTAGATTTTAATGATTAGAACATTGTAATCATAATTCTATAAATTTATTGCAAGAATATTCTATTAATTGTAATCATAATTTTATAAATTTATTGCATAAATATTCTATTCATTATTATAGAGTAATCAGAGATATTTGAAATTTTGGAAAGTGAAAATCATTTACTAGATATAGTGATGGTTGTACTTTTTTTATAAATTTCAATAAATCAAGATATAGTAACACCCAATATGAAAATGGAGATTCCAATTGTATGATTTCATATTTATACCCTTCCTCGACACATAGAATTGCATGCAAGATGGAAATGATATACCGTTTAATATTTTGGAAAACGAAAATCATTAATTTTATTATATATAGTGATTGTTGTACCTTTTCTGAATTTCATTATAAATGCCAATCAATCAATTGATAGTTACACCCAATATGAAAATGAAGATTCTAATATCATTTTGGATGGATACCCTTTCTTCCACATTGAGTGTTGCACCCAATGTTCAGATCTATTATGTAAAGTAATGATGCATATAATGTATAATCCATTTTGATTTTACCAAACAAATGTATAAAAGGGGGTGTTTAATCAAAGTTAACATTGTTGAATGACTTTGGACTATAAATAGACATAGTCATATGAAGTTGGAATTACAAATTGATTTATGATCTAAGCACTTAGAGTTGAGTAGTCAAAATTAGACATTTAGATCTTCTAGCTTGATTTAAAGATGAGTATTGTGTAGTTTTAATAGTTGGTTTCCCTCTTAATATTCTACTTGTTTTTCATTATAAGTATTGTGTTTGATTTGTTATGTAATTAATTATGGTTGTGGTAATAAATTGAATGGTACATTGATGGTTTTAATTTACCACTGCTATATGTTGTTACAATCACTTTTACCTCAACATAAGATGTGTAACACTCTTCTGTTGCATCATTTTTACTTTTATTTTTACCAAATTATGCAGAACTTAGAAACTTTTAAATTCACTTAACATGTTGTTAAAAGAAGTTAAGGATAAAAAAGACATAACTACTTTGGAAATAAATCTTAATCATTAATTTGTGTATACTACTATGAAAATTCTAGAATATTTCATGGAGGTTAAATCCCTACCATCCACCTAATAATTATTTATAAGAATTCATAAATGGTGAATGTGGACCTCCAAGTGACCCACTATGAGAACATAAGTGTCTTGATCTTAGTTATCACAATATTAAAACCAAATCTTATGTGTTGTTTAGATTTGATTGGTTGCATTGCATTTTAACAAATTTAAAAAATTAGATTCGGTGGCTCTTCACCCACCAATTTCCTAGGGATTTGCGATTATTTCAATTCTAATAAGTTCATCCATAATAAGCTTCTCATTATTTCGACCTCAGATTTCACTTTGAACCTCATGAGAATCAATTATTATTGTGGCAATGTTCATTTTCCTATAATACTGGTCAAGACAGAAAAATAATTATGGTTTTCAACCTGGGATTGATCACCTCGTTATAATACCTTAGCTTTGTTTTCACGTCTAACTCCTTATCTTCCCACAACTTACCCTTAGATTTGTAATTTGTGATTACATTTAAAAGTAATAAATAATTTTAATCATTTGAAAAATGTTAAAATTTATTTTATTTACATTTTTCTTTTTCTTTTTTTAATTTATGTGAGTAGTCAAAATATGATCATGAAGATTTCAATAACTAAAATGATTTTGAGTAAATTAGCTCAGTTAGCATGCCCCCAACAAGGTCAGGATATAAGGAGTTATGGCTTAAACTGGTCGAACCTTTGCAAGCCCAGCCTCACAAATCCTAACGGCCTCCCATGGTGGATGAGAATAAAGATGAGGGGGCAGGAGATCCTATCAAAATCTTGCTCGACGAAGCCCTCGAGCGATAAAGGAAAGCAATGATGGACAACTTTTCCCAGATCCTTTAGCGACTACCCAGAGGTAATGCATCGACTTCCAGTAGCTACTTTGGAAACACCATGCCCTTTAAGGTACAAGTTAATTTTGAAATCCACATATTCATGGGTCAGATAGATGCAGATGCCGTAGATAAATGGTTAAATCTGCTAAAGGGTTATTTTTCTGTTCATGAATTTTCGAGTCGAGAAAAGATTGTTTTCGCTCTTCTCAAAGCAGCCCCCCACGTCAAGGACTGGTGGGAAACCTATTGTGAGCAGAAGGATGAAAATATCAGGTCACTATTTTTAGCCGCACCCACCTGGAATTCATTCCGGGATGCCATCAAGGAGCAATACTACCCTATCGGAAGCTATGAGGATCAATACATAAAGTGGACCACATTGCGGCCGGGAAGGGACCAAGACGTGCTAGAGCTTACCAATTTTTTCCATACCCTTCGCACAAAGTTGGGTATTAAGGATTCGGAGCAGCATTTGATACTCAAATACCATGGTTGCCTACACAAGTACATCTAGGAAATAGAATTCCTGAATATCTCCTCGCTCGGCATGGCATACCGATATGCCATCAAGGTCGAGAAAAATTTTAAACATAAGAAGCAAGACTTTGGATCTGCGAATATGAAGCAAGCAATTGGTGCCCCCAAATAGCATAACAAAGGAAAAAGCCAAGGTGAGGCAGCCCAAGACAACCTGCCAAAGCTGCAAGCAAAGAACAGTGCCACAAGCCAAAAAAGGACACGGGAAAATGGTGTGAGTTCCATAAGAGCTCCACTCACAACACAAGTGAGTGTCAGACCAAGCAGTCACTGGTGGTTGAGCTAAAGTTTTCAGAATCAGATGCATGTTCCGACTCTGAGTCAAAACTCGATAAGGGGAATGACAAAGGGAAGCAGATTATTGATGCGGATCCCAATGCCATTGTTGCCACCACTAAGATCCAGAAGGAGGAACCTGAATATCTAGAGGAGGAGGAGCGTCTCTTCCACTCCCAGAAGTGGGTAAGGGGATCCCTGCTACAGTTCATTATTGACAGCGGCAGCCAAAAGAACCTCATTTCAGCAGAGGTTGTGAAGCAGTTGGGCTTACCAACAATAACACATCCACAACTGTACATCATCGGGTGGCTTCACCAAGGACGGGATCGTCGCGTGAGCCAGTAGTGTCGCCTTCCATACAACATCAAGCCCTTCATGGATGAGGTATTGTGTGACATTTCTCCCCTTAAAGTTTTTGATGTACTATTTGGACAACCATACTTGTGGAAGCGACATGCTATATATGAATCAAGGCCCGTGATGTTATTATTACTTTGGGAAATAAGTTGTACAGGATACCGGAGGTAGCACCGCTTACCGCCATCCCTTTGGTTGTTGTAAAACAATGTAGTAAGCTCATTTCCAAAATTGGGAAATTTGCTTTCCTGATGATACGCCCTCAAGGAAAGAAGAAGACGGTGACCACGACCTCCAGACAGGGCCCCTCCGCACGACAACTATAGATGGACAAGGTCATGGAGGAGTATGAGGACATCTTCACCTCCCCTACAGGGGTTCCTCTGCACTGTCAGGTCAAGCACTCCATCGATCTGACCTTAGGTGCATCGTTTCCCAATGGACCAATCTATCGTCGTTCTGTTTTGGAGAACGACGAAATCAAGAGGCAGATTCAGGAGCTGCTGCAAAAAGGTCACATCCATCTGAGTTCATCACCCTGTGGGATCTCGATCGTGTTGGCACAAAAGAAGGATGGGACTTGGAGACTCTGTATTGACTATCGGGCACTGAACAAGATCACTGTCCATAATAGGTACCCGATCCCATGGATTGATGACCTCCTGGACCAACTAAAGGGGGAAAAATATTTTACCAAGATTGATTTGAAGTCAGGATATCACCAGGTACCAATCAAACCCTCCGATGTGTGGAAGATTGCCTTCAAAGCCAAAGAGGACCTTTTCAAATGGTTGGTTATGCCTTTTGGATTGACGAATGCTCCTGCAACCTTCATGAGGCTAATGGATGACATCTTGCGGCCATTCACCAACTCATTTGTAGTGGTATACTTGGATGACATCCTGATCTTCAGCCAGAGCTGGGAAGAGCACCTCCATCACATTTGACAGGTTCTCCAAACACTGCGGCAACACAAGTTATGTGCTAATTTGGAGAAATGCACTTTTGGCATGACCTCGGTTTAGTATCTAGGATACATTATTAATGAACAGGGGGTGCATGTGGATCCAGTGAAGATCCAAGTCATTCGAGATTAGCCCTCTCCAACCACTCTAATAGAGCTCTGGAGCTTTCTAGATCTTGCCAACTTCTATCGCAGTTTCGTGTTGGGATTTTCTCATATGACTTGGCCCTTGAGTCAAGTCACCAAGGGAGGAGAGAAAGAAAAATTATTTTGGTCTGCATCTCAACAGAAGGCATTCATAGAGTTGAAAGATTGCCTCTGCTTGGCACCAGCGCTCGCATTGCCAGACTTGCAACAACCATTTGAGGTGGAGACAAATGCCTCTAACTATGCTATTGGGACAGTCCTTACTCAACACGGGCATCATGTGGCATATCACAGTGAGACATTTTCAGACACAGTCCGGAAGTATCCCAGTTATGACAAAGAGATGTATTCCATTGTGCAGGTCTGCCGACAATGGAAACATTACATTTTGGGGAAGGAAACGATCATCCACACAGACCACCGGCCCCTCTAGTTCATATAGACCCAAAGGAAATTGTAGAATGATCGCCATCAGAAGTGGTTGACATACCTACAACAGTTCCATTTGAATATCACGTATAAGAAAGGTAGCACCAATAATGTTGCAGATTGCCTCAGTCGACCACCGATCATGGCATTAACCATCGTGCTCAACTCTTGTGGGCACGAGACTTCTGATTGGCCACTTCTCTACAAAAGTGACCCAGAATTTGGCCACACATACCAAACACTCTTGGAGGGTCGACATGTTCCAGATTTTCACCTCCAGGATGCCCTATTATGCCACCTGGGTCACCTTTGTGTTCCTTCAAGTGAGTGTGCCAAGATGATTTGGGAAGCACACTACAGTCGGGCTACTGGGCATTTCGGGGTCGAGAGAACGATGGCAGTACTGGAAAAGTATTTCTATTGGCCGAATCTTCGACAGGATGTGAGGAAGTACATCAAATCATGCACTGCTTGCGCCATTGCCAAACTTACCTTCAAGAAGCAAGGCCTCTATACCCCGCTGCCTACCCCTAGTTGACCTTGGGAATCCATCTCCATGGATTACATGTCAGGCCTTCCTTCCACTAAGCATGGAAACGAATGTGTTTTTGTGGTCGTCGATAGGTTCTCGAAGATGGCCATTATGGCGGCCTGCAAGAAGAATATCACAGCAGAAGCCATTACTAAACTTTTCTTTGAATGAGTGTGGGTACACTTTGGGATCCCAGAGTCTATCATCTTAGATCGGGACAGTAGGTTCCTCAGTACATTTTGGTCCAGTCTCTGGTCAATGCTAGACACCAAACTCACTAAGTCCACAACTTTCCATCCTCAAACTGATGGCCAAATAGAGGTTGTCAAGGATGATTGTACACATTTTGCATATGTACAACTCAAAGCATCCATGCACATGGGATGAGAGCCTCCCTTATGTTCAACACAAGTACAATCGGGCTCTCCATAGCTCCACTAGCCACAACCCTTTTCAGGTGGGCTTGGGATTCCAACCACTATGTCCCATTGATGTGGCCATGCCATTTGCAACTACTCACACAGATTTGGCTCATGTCCATTCTGAAACAGATAAGGCAAATAGATTCATTGAGCACATCCAACATATTTTCCAGTAGGTCCATGAAATTCTGGAGAAATCAAATGCCAAGTACAAGTAGCGACATGATCAACATTGGGTTCCATACAAGTTTCAGGTGGGCGACAAAGTTTGGTTGCATTTGCAAAAGGAACGCTTTACCAGAGCCTATCGGAAACTCAGACCACTCCAATATGGTCCTTACACCATTACCAAGGCTGTGGGAGACAATGCATTTGAGCTCAGCATTCCCCCATTCCTTAGCCTGCACCCAGTGTTCAATGTGGACCACCTTCAGCCATACTTTCCACCATTACTAGACACATCCGACATTTCAAAACAGCTCACACCCACAGAGTTAAATCCATATTGCATGGAATAAGCTGCAACTGATCGGATCATGGACACACAGATCAAGCACAATCACCAGCAGAATATCCATTTGTTTCGAGTTTTCAAAGCAGACCAACTCCTTCACTACGGCAAGTAGCTCACTAGGGACCAAGTTCAACAGAAGTTTCCTCATCTCATGGAGGAACTCAACTCAATGTGGACCATTGCTTCCTAAGGGGAGAGGAATGATCTAGGTGGATATTGGTGGCCACCACAATGTAGTCCTTCCATGGGAATGAGGGTTTGATGCATATTTCAGTTTCAAACTTTATAGCAATATTCAACAAACTTCAGGCATGTGCTACATCCTCCAGATCACATTTTCTTGGGCCAAGCGGGAGGAATTTTTCTTTTTTCATTTTTTGCAGGAATGTTTTTGGGCGGTCAGTTTGCATATCAGATCTGAAATTGTTGGTGCAAAAATTACAAAAACAAATAATAGATTTGGATTCCTTGCAAAAAATACCAAAATTCAAAAAAAAATCGATCAAATTGGAGTCTGGACGAGGGAGATATCGCTGATTTAAAATCAGCTATGTTGTAGGATTTTTTTCTCATGAAAACTAGTGGACTACGACTCTCCTATCATTTTTTGAAGTTTTTGTGCCAAAAAAAAAAGATTGTAGATCTGAGATCCTCTTGAAAAATCACCAATTTAAAAAAAAAAATGGGTCAAATCGAAGTTCGGATGTAGGAGATATCGCTTATTTAAAATCAACTATTTTTTCAGAACTTTTGTGACGACGGAACAAATTGCAGTGCGAATCGAAGATTCTAGGGTGTCCAGATAAGGATTTCCAACACATGGGAAGATGAAAAATGGTCCTTCTGCTTCCAAAAATAGGTTATAATAAATATTCTAAGTTATATTGACCGAGTTATGTCCATTTTAATTCTAGAGAAACATTCGGAGTGGGTTCTTGTTGGAGACGTGCCCTCCCACCCCAGGCTATGTAGGCACCTTCTACTTCATCAACAACCAACATCATGGTTATGGGTCAACTGCACAAAATCCTTGTCATCAAAGTCCATTTTCTAGGCCGCACACTGTTAGTATCACAGTTGGTCACAAGCATTATAGGGTATCTCTATCCTCGGATCTTCGTTTGTCATGGTTATGGGTCATCCACAAACCCACACTTCATCGAATTCCATTTTCTAGGCCGCACACTGTCAATACCACAGTTGGTCACAAGCATTACAAGGTATCTCTATCCTCAGATCTTCATTCATCATGGTTATGGGTCATCCACAAACCCACACTTTATCGAAGTCCATTTGCTAGGCTGCACACTGTCAGTATCACAGTTGGTCACAAGAATTACAGGGTATCTCTATCCTCGGATCTTCGTTCATCATGGTTATGGGTTAACCACATAAAACCGTTCTCTTTAGTGGCTCTTCATATTCAACAAAGGCTTCGCAGGAGGGAACTTCATGCAATGGGGACCATTGCTTCTTAAGGAGGGAGGAATGATTCAAATGGAAAATGGCATCAACCCATGGTATTCATCCACCCATGGAATTTACCCATGGTATTGTAAGTGACATCCACTCATGGTATTTATCCACCCATGGTATTGTAAGTGACATCCACCCATGGTATTTGCTCATGGTATTGTGACATTCACCCATGGTATTGTGACATCCACCCATGGTATTCATTCACCCATGGAATTGACCTATGGTATTGTGACATCCACCCATGGAATTGACCCGTGGTATTGCAACTGAAAAATACTATAAGTAGCAAGTCACATTTTGTAAAAGGACAGATGGTCTGCTACAATGTAGCCTTTATAGTTATTATCAATTTTAATAAAAAAAAAATTGTGGTTATTTACTGTGTGTTCTCTCATTTTCTCTCTAGCATTGCAATTCTTCAGATCTTGGGGGCATCCCCGATAAGATCCATTTCAATATTTTAGATCTTAGGGGCCTCCCTCCAAGATCTAGATCACAAGGTGGATATTGGTGGCCACCCACCAAGTCCACTTGGACCCCCACCATTGTTTCTTTCAGCTTTTCAGTTTCCTTAATTGTATCACAATTTACTATTTTTAGCAGTTTTTTGGGTCCTGAACTTCCGGTGTCGTTTTGAGGCCCTAAACGACGTTTTTTGGGAAAAATGGGAGCAACATTGGTCCATGGACCAATGTTGCTCTTCCCAAAGTTGTAGTTCTCATATGGATCTTTCTAACGAGATATTGTATGCGTCAAACATAGATCGTATGCCAAAGTTACGACCCCGAGAAGTTGATGTATCAATTTACCCAAACGGGGCCCATAGTTTGGCGTTTCATCTTCTAGGGTTAGGTTTTTGGATGTTTAAGGTTTTCCCATGTTTGTCAACAATAAATAGGCCTTCAAGCCTCATTGTAACACAGTTCAGAGTCATGTAGCTGCCACATCTCTTCTCAGAGATAAGCTACCATAGCCCTAGCTGGTTTATTTCCATTGTTGTTTGTAAGCATATTTCAGTATTTTACATTAATGAAATGAAGTATTATTTCCGCTGCATCTCTGTTTTTATGGTTATCTTTATAATTTATTGCGTTCTTGTTTAAATCCAGATCACTGAGAACCTTTCAGTTAATTACTTCCATCCAATACAATATGGAAAGCGAAAGCAACAGCATAGGCATAAGCAAGTAAGGTCATTTCCACTTCTAAGTTTCTTCTCCAAACATTGAGTTTCTAATTTGGCTTAGTCTGGTCAAATTAGAAAAGGCCTCCTAAACAATATTTGGACAAATAGTGGTTGTTAGGGGAGTCACTACTAATCCCTATGGGTTAAAGAATTCATTTTTGTTAGTAGGAAAAGTGTTGAATTAATGCAGTTAGGGTGATTGCTTCCATTCATACCATCCCGTCACTATGTGCCTAGTCCAATCAAGTAAGAAGTAAGATACAACTTCGTCCTATGAATGCCTTAGGTTAAAAACGAAACAGATTCTCTAAAATGGGTGTCTAAAGAAACCAAACCCCACTTCTTTGGGTTCGTTGGCATAAGCTATCCATTGGGTATATAAATTTCAGGTGATTCCTTTCTTCCTTCCATAAATCCAAGAGAAAGGTCTGCTGGTTGTAGTTCCTAAGTCCAATAGGGAATCCCTCTCAACAAATCGGCCATCCACTCGACTTTATCTCTTTAGTTGGTCCATCTGGTTGATCCTCTAAACGTTCTGAAATGATATTGAAGCTATATTAGATCCCTGTCCCTTTGGTTGATTCCCTCTGGGAGTTGTTGCAGGGGTTATTAGGCATATGGATCCACCAGGATGAATAAATTTCTTTGATCTTTAACGAAATAGTGGAGTCCAATCTAGTTAAGGATGTGAAGTAATTCCATAACTCGCCCCGCCCGACCATATTAATTTCCATCAAAGTAAAGGTGAATACAAAGAGTTCAAAGGTTAGACATATTTCATCCTGGAAAAGACTAAATATAAAGATGATTGAACAACATAGTTGTGGGTGTGAAAGTTCAAAGAAGATATATCATCTGGTTTATTAAATATCCTTTGTCATTAGGAATGAAATGTAAGTGCAACATTTCAAGTTCTTCCTTCCAATCAGGTCGAAAACTTAGTTCAGGTGAGGGGTTATTAGGCATATGGATCCACCAGGATGAATAAATTTCTTTGATCTTTAGCGAAATAGTGGAGTCCTATCCAGTTAAGGATGTGAAGTAATTCCATAACTCGCCCCGCCCGACCATATTAATTTCCATCAAAGTAAAGGTGAATAAAAAGAGTTCAAAGGTTAGACATATTTCATCCTGGAAAAGACTAAATATAAAGAAGATTGAACAACATAGTTGTGGGTGTGAAACTTCAAAGAAGATATATCATCTAGTTTACTAAATTTCCTTTGTCATTAGGAATGAAATGTAAGTGCAACATTTCAGGTTCTTCCTTCCAATCAGGCCGACAACTTAGTTTAGGTGATTCAAATCCTATCAACTTAGTAAATTCCCCGAACATCTTATTGGATTATTTGGGGTGGTTCCAATTGAATTTCAAACCCTAATGAAACGTGCATTTTTGTAATAAAAGGGTGTTTGGAAGGCTGAGTGAAACAAAGATAAAAAATAATAATAACTAAATCTTTCCCAAAATGACATATAGGAGTATGGATAAATAACATATATAAAGTTTCCCAATTAGTCTGTTCACTCATTTATGATTCTGAGCTCCTTCTTCGTATTCAGACACCAGGTAGAAGTGGTTATGGTCAATAAACACTTCTGATATTCATTGTTGTCTATATGAAACCCTGTGTTGTGCGGGGTCCAAGCCATATTCTCCATTTGGGTCGATAACTCGTTGCACTGTTCTATAGGCAAGTAACTCTATTAATTCAATTTCCTAGTTTCCTACTGCTTGGGACCTGAGAACATTCATCCATTGATTTAAATAAATAAGGCTTGATAATATAAATTGATTTCACTCGACTGCCTCACATATTAAGATGACCAAGTTGGGTTGGTCTTACCTTGATCTAACCAATTATCTGGTCCTAATGATGAACCACACTAGTTGGCTCGAAACGCGCTGGAAAAATTTTCTCCTACGTGATTTCTACTAAAAAGACTCTTCTTAATGTAATATTGATCATAGAAGCCTGAATTCAAGTATTAGAATATTGAATTTTACATGATTTGTTATTTTCAAATGTTTGGGCACAAGATATTATGATGTGCATCTGCACATGAAATTAGTTATGGTTGAAGTCATTAATTTTTGTTTCGTTTTCTTTTCCCTTTTTGTTTACTAAGTAATGGGATATTGAATTTTACAAGGTTTGTCATTTTGAAATGTCTTGGAATGAGAGATTATTTAGTTTGATTACTAAAGTATTTTCCCTTATAAAATTGTAACATTCTTTTTATGACACCGTTTTATGGATATTATTATTGTTTCAAGTTGATACCATTGGATTCTAAGAATTTTATTTTCCCCATGTATATATGAAAAATAGCGAAACCTGCAATAATTTTTTGTTCTTTAAAGAGCATGCAAGGGTAACCTATTCATTTCAAATAAATAACTTTTATGTATTCTTATGCAAGGGTTATGTTACCATCTTATGCAATTATCTCATATAACAACCAAGAATGATAAAAATCTGGGTCATCAATTATTTCAATGTACTTCGATATATATATATATATATATATATATATATATATATCCTTATTTCTTGCCAATAAAGATTGCTTTTTAAGGAATAAAGTGTAAGAAGGGAGTTTTTGACCCCATGGCATTTATTAATAATCACGGGTCTATATGATATGAAATTAGTGCTAGTATAATGTTTGCTATAATATTTATGGTTTATAAAGATAGATTAGGAAAACCAGTGTGCACTTTTCAAACTGTTGTACGAGCCAATGACTAACCAAAATTGTTAACAAATCTTTAAACAACAGGCAAGATTGAGTATCTATTCTAGCTTCCAAGTTAGTGGCCTTATATTCATTAGAACTATTTGGTTTTGGTGGATTAGACAACATTGATTATTGTAGGTAGTGCAAAAGGCATCATCGTTTGTTGCATGAGCTTTCTTTGGAGAGATATAATTGAAAAAGATTTAGTTTTTTCAAGATAAGATATAATAAGGTAAAGTAATTCTTAATTTTATTAATAACAATATAAATGAAAAATCTTCTTAAATCCATATTAGTTTTCTTGAGATAAAGATACGATAAGATAAACTAATTTTATTAATAGTGTCCATTAATGACAAAAAAGGTAGGTCGTGAACAATGGTTAGCAGGATTTAAATGTACAACCAATGACAACATATTGGGGAAGTTCCAATGTTACCCCTTAAATATTAAAAATGCCAACATGTAATAAAGTATAAGTAATAGATAAAAGAGGAACAACTACACATAATTAAATATAGATGCAGAAGTAGGAGGGATAAGGAGCATCTAGCACCACCTCCATCATTGTGAAGGTGCAATTGCATTTTTTGATAATGTAATCATGGGAGTCCTTGGGATGGAGAGGACTTTTCATGGTGATTGTAGGAGGAAA
This sequence comes from Pinus tabuliformis, assembly GCA_031772625.1. Lineage (NCBI taxonomy): Eukaryota > Viridiplantae > Streptophyta > Pinopsida > Pinales > Pinaceae > Pinus > Pinus tabuliformis. Next base: position 310,355,388 of record CM062808.1, on the reverse strand, counting down.
CCAAGAAATTTACATAAGAAAGCTTCTTCAATTTTTTTTCAATGAAACAGTGATGGGACTACCCATCAGAACTCATCTATATGACTTTTTTTCACAATTTTCACCTACTACAACATGTCTCTAGATATTTGAACCTGACACTTACAGAAACACAGTATGTGCTTCTATCGCTTGAGCTCAATCCCTTGACAAGCAATCTTCTTCGATTCACTCTAGTTCTCCTTATAGATATAGACAAGTAACCTTCTTAAATTCACAATTTTTTTACCAAGGGATAAAATTACAGAAATTTTCTTGAAGTTAAAGATCCATCCAATGAAGCCCATGGGGTGTAGAATAGAAAGTGGTGGGGGTATTGTTAAGGAGCCCCATGATGTGAAGGTCACCATTTCAAAAATTTGAAGGAAAAAATGCAGCCATGTTAAGGGCTGGTGTGTCCCAGGTCGGGTGCGATCCCTGGGTCATTTTGTAGCTTAGATGCCCATTGATCATTTTTTTCTCAAGCCAAAGGTTAAGAGTGTGACTATCTTAAGACTCACACAACTCAAAAAATAAAAAATGATGTCCATCCCATGAAAATAACCATTCTTTTAGATACTTTCATTCATCCATACATATATATTCGTAAAAGAAAGTTGTAATTATATTAACAAATATATTATAGATTATACAAAATTGGAAAAAATTGTAGATATGCAAGTCATAAGTGTACAAAATGGCAATATATTTTAGGTAAAATAAAATCCTCTCAGTTATTACCTTAAAAAACCTACCGAGTAAAAGGGCCTATAAGCGATAATTGTTTGAATAGGAAAACATAAGAAGTTGGTCAGTTAACTTACCCACATATAAAGGTCTTTTGAACCTAACAAAAACAACCAAGAAAGGAAATGACACTTCAAAATGTATGCTAGAATCAATTATATCTAATGTATTAGTTAGTTGGGGAGGTCTTGCTCCTATCTTTACCTTTTTCGGTTATGTGTCATTAGGGCACAAAAAATTTGAATTTGAATTTGACACCATGTGATAAATTCATGTCGGTTGGAAATATAGACACATGCATCTTCTCCATCGTATAAATATTCTTTGAATTTTCACATAATAAAGTAAAGATAGAGGTTTCAATTATAAAATGTAACCCAATAACAACAACGTTAAAATTATTATTTCACTCAAACTGTAACATATCACATATGTCTTCATCTATGATCTTCTTCCATATTCTATTCACTTACGAAATTTTCTTTGCAACATCTGGTGCAATTCTCTAGAACCGAGAAGCAATATATGCTCCCATGCTTCCTAGACTCTCTGAAATCAACACAAGTTCCCCTCATTGTAATACCTTGAAAGGTTGTTCCAAACCTTAGAGAACAAAGAAAAAATGGTTAATAGAAATACCCAATATGTTTGGATCATTGATCATGAAATCAAATGAAGTGTTCTTCATAGTGACAATGCAACTTTCCACCACAATTATTAGAAATCCAATCGCTAAATCAAGGGATACGAGATTTAGGAGATAGGGAACATTTATTGCTATAGTTTTATCACAAGTATAGACTTTGAAAGGGAAAAACGAACCTGGATTCTCCTGCCTACAATAATAGGCCTAACCTCTTCATAGACATGCTCTCTTAGAGTTTCAACTCTCAAATGGTTGATATTGAGTTCTAGACCTGCAATTATCTAGAACCTAGAAGCAGTGTGTTTCCCGACTCTCACGAGACTCTTTGAAATCAACACAAATACCCCTCCATGTAATAACTTTAAAGGTTGTTCCAAACCTCAGAGAACAAACCAAAAATGTTTAATAGAAATACCTGATATTTTTGGATCATTGGTCATGAAATCAAATGAAGTGTTCTTCACATCCACAATGCAAATTTCCACCGCAATTATAAAATATCCAATGGTTAAATCAAGTGATCTAAGATTCAGGCATAATGGATTTTGTTAACAACGCCACTGGTAAGTCTCACGTTGGTGGCATGAGTTTGAGAAACCAACAATACAAATTAATTGAGGGCTAAGTCAGCTATTAGCTCAATCTCCACTCTTATAGTTGTTGCTACTCTGTAACTGTACCCATTCTTGTAGAGGAGGCAGTCCAGCATATGAGGGGAAACTATTCCATTAAAATCACTTAAGACCACATTAAGAATAGAACCTAGGTGGGAAAACTCTATCAATCTCACCATCAACTATTTGTTCCATTCAAAAATTGTATTCTTTGTTATGATATAACACTATTCAAAATAGTGATGTAATGGAAATCATTTGAAAATTTCGAATAAAAATCTGTGTTATGTAATGGAGACTACTTGAAAATTCCTACATCTTAGTTAATCTAGAATGCAACATCAAAATTAGTCAGATTCCTCTTACAGGTTCTATTAGGAGGAAAGCTTGAATGGAAAATGACAAAATTCAAGGCTTCTATTTGCTACCCATTGAAAGGGCGAATGAATTTATTAACAAGTTGTTTTTCGTTAATATGTGAGTGGGTTTGATTAAGTAAACTTCAATAAGATTTAAGTAGCCTATAGAGTTAGCTCCAATGGTGAAAAATATGTCAAAATAGGCTCGTTGTAACAATAAATCACTATGTAAACCCTACTTTTTTATGCCCATGTTGTTCAATAGAATCGGTGGATAGCATTAGATGGATCAGTTTACCATCCTATAACACTGATGGTCACTATTTCTCACTTGGAAGATGATAAACTCTGTTAAATAAATGTCACAAAATGACAAAAATCTAGAAAAAATCATCGTTAAAAATAAACTGGCCCCGTAAACATGTCAAAAAGAGAAAAGGATCTCTAGACAAAACTACGATAGGCCAATTTCATGGTTGATGTAAGATAAAATTTGATTATGTTCATAACAAGTTGTTTCTAAAAAATAGAGCCATCTTTTGTTTCTTTTAAAAAAGCATCAAAGTGTCATTTCCTTGGTGGAAGATCAAGATTATTATTCGACATTAGTTGAAGTTGGAGAGTCCATTTTCTAAATAACATATTCGTTATTCCACAACATACAAGCAAAACACTCTCAAGCTTTTCCATAGTACTTTTAATTGTAAAGATAACGAACTGTTGTCATTTCCTCGCTGGAAAATCAAGATTCGTATTCAACATTAGTTGAAGTTGGAGATTCCATTGTTTAAATAATATATTCGTTATTACACAACATAGAAGCATGACTCTCTCAGGATTTTCCATATTACTTTTAAATGTAAAGATAATGAATTGTTTTCAAACATTGCTTTGGTTAATAAAAATGTTGCACATCAAATAAGAAAATAGTAGGTTGAAACTTATAATGATATTCACAGATTGATCACGTGATTGAAAATCTAACTCTAATCTCTAAATTTTGTCAATTAAATCTAGATTACGTGGTTAGGTGACATCATTGTGATCCCAAGTTCAAGTCTGCTAAATTGACATGTCTTACCTTTAAAATATAGTCAGTTTGTTGTGTCCTTAAGTGAATTCACTCTATATACTAATTATACTGACTTAGGCTATAAATAAACTAATTTATTCATCCAAATAATTCTCCAAACCTAAAATTTCTTTTTAAATAAAATAATTCATATTTATAATTTAAATATTTAATTAAATGGCAAAACATATCACATTTATTTCTTTAATACTACTCTTTCCTATGTCATTACCTTACGGTTTTTCTTTTGCAACATGTGATGCAATTGCTAATATAAAATTCACCCCCTTTACTCGTACCATTGAACCATGGAAATTTTGTAAAATAAACTTTGATCTTGTGGATGTTCAACCCATTGCAATCTTATCGGATCCCCTCTACTCATACACTCTAGTAATTTGATTCTTCACGATATTCATCCTCCTTTCATGCTTAAGTCAAGTTTCCAACCTCACCATTTTCTGTAGGTTTTAACCCTGTACAGAAATTACCTGCATACGAATTCTTAAACAAAGAAAATAAACAATGCGAGAGCATAACCCATAAAACACATATGCACAGAGATTTTTCCATGGATCCCAAAACCGGGACTACCAGCTTGATTTTTCATTATGTTCCTTTCAATGTTACAATACATATTTATACATGCCGAAGCATCCAATACCATGGACCGAAAACCATCGCGTCCAATACCATGGACCAAAAACCATCGCGTCCAAAAAACATGTGCGAAAATCATGCACAAAACCATAGGTGGGTCCGCCCAACCTAACATATGGTCCAAAACCAAAATTTCCCGGGGCGCTGCCCCAGACCCCATAAAGTGGGGTTACGGGTGCCCTTCAAACCCCCTATTAACTACGTGGAAAGAATATAACACAACCCAACAATCTCCCACTTGTTGTTTTCTTTCCACAGGGGGCCACAAGAGAGCTTAGTCATTTTTTCAGCTCTGAGATTCCCATTGCTTCTCTACACCAAGAGAACTTCTCAGAGCTCACAAATTTTGTCAATGCATCTGCAGTATTCTTCAAAGTGTCCACCTTTACCAGCAACACCTTTCTGTCTTCTATCATATCCCTCACAAAGTGATATTGAACATCAATGTGCTTTGTCTTTGAATGATAAGCAGGGTTCTTTGCCAAGAAAATTGCACTTCGGCTGTCACAGTCTATTCTTATAGCTCCCTGTACTAACCCCATACTTGAACACAATCTCTGCAACCAAACTTCTTCCTTGCTTGCATGAGTGGCTGCCATGTATTCTGCCTCTGTAGTTGATAGTGCCACTACAGATTGTTTCTTACTCATCCAACTGACTGCACCTCCAAATAGGTTAAACACATACCCACTTGTAGATCTTCTCTGATCTAGATCTCTAGCCCAGTCTGCATCAGCAAAGCCATGAATATCCAACACTCTGTCCAATCCTGGTCTTCCTTGGTAGCACAAACCATAATCACTAGTGCCACGCAAATACCTGAAAACCCGCTTCACTGCTGTCCAGTGCTCCTTCCCAGGTTTTGACATAAACCTGCTCAATACTCCCACTGCATGTGCAATGTCTGGTCTAGTACAAACCATTGCATACATCAGGCTACCCACTGCACTTGCGTATGGAACATGGGACATGTCCTCTTCCTCTTCTTGTGTCTTGGGACACTGTTCAGCAGGTAACCTCACACCTACAGGAATAGGAACCTTCACCGGTTTACTATCCTGCATATTAAACCTCTAGAGTATTGTCTCGACATACTTCCTCTGGTTTAACCAGAGCTTCCTCTTTGACCGATCTCTTTTAATTTCCATGCCCAAAATATAGTTTGCAGCACCAAGATCTTTCATGTCGAATTTGGAGGACAATTGGGTCTTCAAATCCTGGATAATTTTTTTGTCATTTCCAACCAGCAACATATCATCCACATACAAGACCAGATAAATAATACGGTCACCAATTAATTTAAAAAACACACAATGATCTGCTTTGCTTCTGGTGAAGCCAAGTCCCCGTATAAATGTATCAAATTTCTGATACCACATCCTTGGTGACTGTTTTAACCCATACAGAGACTTATTTAACTTGCATACCAGTTCTTTCTTACCCTTCACCGCAAAGCCTTCAGGTTGCTTCATGTAGATTTCCTCTTCCAAATCCCTGTGAAGAAATGTTGTCTTCACATCCATATTTTCTACCTCAAAATCAAAAGCAGCAGCAACAGATAAAAGTAATCTAATAGAAGTTACCTTGGCAACAGGAGAAAAAATATCACCAAAATCAATTCCCGGCACCTGGGAATAACCTTTTGCTACCAACCGAGCTTTGTATTTCTCCACCTTTCCTTCTGCATTTGTCTTCTTCTTGAACACCCATTTGCTGCCAATGGGTTTCCTTCCAGCCGGCAACTCCACCAGATCCCAAGCCTCATTTTTGTGCAAAGATGCCATTTCATCGACCATGGCCTCTTTCCAGAGTTTTCCATCCACTACTTCCTTCACAGTTCTGGGATCATTATCAGTAACAGACAAAGCAAAATTTGAACTGAAAGCAGATGGACTATACCTTTCTGGCTGCCTTCTTTCTCGAACTGATCTTCTCACAGCCGGAGTTTGTGGCTCTTCATCTTCTGATTCCTCCTCTGCTGCAAAGTCTGATTCTTCCTCCTTTGGCTCAAACTCTATCTTCTCAGGTTCCTTTGGTTGGACTTCATGTTGAATAACATCTTTTACCTCTCTGAACAACACATCTCGGCTGTACACAACCTTCCGTGTGACTGGGTTCCAAAGCTTATAACCCTTTAAACCATCCTTATACCCAATAAAGATGCACTTTTCAGATTTACTATCCAACTTGGTTCGTTTCTCCTTTGGAACATGTACATATGCATCACATCCAATTAACCTTAGATGTGAAAGAGAGGGTGTCTTACCAGTCCATACTTCTTGTGGAGTCTTATCCTCCAACGCTGATGAAGGTGATCTGTTGATCAGGTAACATGCAGTATCCACCGCCTCTGCCCAGAATTCCTGTCCTAACCCGGCACCACTTAGCATGCTTCTTGCCCTTTCCATCAACGTCTTGTTCATTCTTTCTGCGACTCCATTTTGCTGAGGTGTATATGGAGTAGTCTTCTGCCGTGCTATACCACACTTCTTACAAAATTCTTCAAATTCCTTGCTGCAAAATTCTCCACCATTATCTGTCCTCAGCACCTTTATCTTCTTCTCTGTCTGATTTTCCACCAAAGCCTTAAATTCTTTAAACCTGTCAAAGACTTCAGATTTCTTCTTAAGAAAATATATCCATGTATTCCTTGAGAAGTCATCTATGAATGATACATAGTACACAGACTTACCCAGTGATGGAACCTTCACAGGTCCAAACACATCACTGTGCACAAACTCTAATATTTGTTTCGTCCTCTTACCACCAAAGGGGAAACTCACTCGATTCTGCTTCCCATATACACAATTTTCACAGAAATCAAAATCCAGAGAGCTATTATTCATACCTTCTACCATACCTTTACCATGAAGTATTCGAAGGCCCTTCTCTCCAATATGTCCAAGCCTTTGATGCCACAACATGGTCTTCTCTCCAGAGACCACTAGATTCTCTACTCCATTTTCAGGAACCATAGAACTATTGCACCCATCAACAACAGTGCTACCTTGCAGCTTGTACAGAGTTCCAATCCGAACTCCCCGCATTAATATCAGTGCTCCTCGAACCATCTTGCAGGTATCTTTCTCGAACACCATCTTTACACCTGCATCATCCAACTTGCTTACAGAAATCAGATTTATGGCCAATGCAGGAATATGTAGAACACTCGGAAGTGTTCTAACCCTTCCACCTTGCAACTTCAACTTTACTTTTCCCCGACCAATGATTCTAGCCTTCCTATCATCTCCTAAGAAGACATCACCACCATCGTATTTCTCATACTCGCAAAACCACTCTCTATGGGGAGTGAAGTGAAAGGATGCACCTGAGTCAATCAACCATGCCTCGTGATCTACATGTGTACTTGAAGAAGCCAAGTACACATCCCCACCTTCATCTGAGGTGGTTTTCGCCTCTACAGAAGGAGCATCATCAGATCCCTTTCCTTTATCAGGAGCTTTAGATTTACAATCCCTTCTGAAGTGCCCTTCCTTTCCGCATTTCCAGCACACCACCTTTGTAGGTTTTCCTGGAGATTTAGATCTCCCTCTAGATTTAGATCTCCCACTCGATGACTTATTTTTGTTTCTGTTCTGGGACCGTCCTCGTACAGACAAGGCATCACCATTCTGGTTGTCCATATTTTTCCGTCTCATCTCCTCCGTCAGCAAGGCTGAGACTATTTCATCAAACTGCAAAGCAGTTGCATTGCTACCTATTGCAATAACCAGACTATCCCACGAATCTGGTAGAGAACAAAACAGACTGATGCACTTATCTTCATTTGAAATTTTAATATCAACAGATAATAACTGACTTACCACAGTATTAAACGCATTCAAATGCTCTATCACCGAGTCTCCATCTTTCATCCTCAGGTTATACAACTTTTTCCGCAGGAACAGTTTATTCACCAGAGACTTAGATTGGTACAAAGTCCCTAACTTGACCCACAAAGCCTTTGCCGTAGCTTCCCCTGATACATTCAGCAATACTGAATCCAAGACACACAATCGTATTGTGCTCTTTGCCTTCAGATCCAACTTCTTCCATTCTTTATCGGTCACTCCCGATGGTTTAGTACCCGGATCTACTGCGATCCACTGATCTTTATCCACCAACAGATCCTCCATCTTGAGTTTCCACAACTCAAAATTCTGACCATTGAACTTCTCAATCTCTATCTTTCCACTGCTCGCCATCTTCTTTCACCACCAGAATCGATCTCGCAGATCTCCCACTGAACAGGGTCTACCACAGGCCCGAGCGAAACCCCTCAGCAACAAAGGCGTCCCCTTGAAGCCAAAATAGCTCTGATATCAAATGTAGGTTTTAACACTGTACAGAAATTACCTGCATACGAATTCTTAAACAAAGAAAATAAACAATGCGAGAGCATAACCCATAAAACACATATGCATAGAGATTTTTCCCTGGATCCCAAAACCGGGACTACCAGCTTGATTTTTCATTATGTTCCTTTCAATGTTACAATACATATTTATACATGTCGAAGCATCCAATACCATGGACCGAAAACCATCGCGTCCAATACCATGGACCAAAAACCATCGCGTCCAAAAACATGTGCAAAAATCATGCACAAAACCATAGGTGGGTCCGCCCAACCTAACATATGGTCCAAAACCAAAATTTTCCGGGGCGCTGCCCCGGACCCCATAAAGTGGGGTTACGGGTGCCCTTCAAACCCCCTATTAACTACGTGGAAAGAATATAACACAACCCAACATTTTCCACACTCTGCACGTTGCTCAAAATTTCAAAAGGCCACTGATTACGCTATCATTCGCTTTGCAGTTGAGACTGGTGTAGATGTTGATATTGGTGTTTGGATCCAGACTCAACGATGAAGAGTGTATGATTAATTATTAAACATTTAGAGTGTCGGTGCTGTACAGTTTTCATTCATATCAAAATCATCTCCCTGTTCATTAAAGGGAATCTTTAAAAATTTGACATATTTTTAAAGTGCATTAATCTCATTTCTAATTAGAAATTTTAATTTTGTATTAGAATTAAATTATTATTCTATATATTAAAGAATTTTCTAATCAATTTTCAAATAACAAATAACATGTAACATAGATTCTGGATACTTCCACTGATTGCAATTCAGATGATGCTACATAGTTTGACTGATTGCATACATAACCTACTTAATTTGTGATTGTAAAAATGTTTCTAGTCGATTAGGCGTAGGGATTTATTATCAATGGGATGGGCACTCGCCACTAATAATTGGTTGTTAAAGAATTGAATTTTGAAGTTTCGTGTTTGAAACTTAAAAGTTTGAACAATTGAGTGAACAAAATTCTCCCTAACCATAAAGAGAGGTCGAAAGTCGCTAATTTGAGTCCCTATCAATCTAATATTTGCTAAATAAATTGAGTGAACAAAATTCTCCCTCAACCTTAAAAAGAAAGTTTGAAAGTAGTGAATTTCGCTGATGGTAAATCTGAACGTCTTTGTAATTTTATTTTTCCATGTGAAGAAAATCCATTAAATTCATTAGATTTCACCTATATTCATCAGACTTCACTTACCATGGAGCCTCAATATCCACATTACTTAAAATTAAATAAGGGGACTCTCAATTACTTACTCTCATGTTGAGCTATACAACTACTAAGTCTAAGAAGTATTATTATGACTATTAAGTTGAATCACTAGTCCACAAAGAAGAATATGCACATAGGAAACAAGCATTGCACCTAAACCCCTAAATGTAATTCGAACTATACCTGAAACACTAGACAAAATACTAACTACTCCTAATGCAAATATTAATAACGGACCACAACCCCCAACACTTTGTCCTAAAGCCATCGAGGTACCACCTATCATCATAATATGAGATGTGCGGGTATTTTAGAGCATTCTCACTTTGTTTAGCTATTTTTTAGCGATGAGGTGGGAAATCATGAATAAGATGGTCATGTTCCTAGCATGTAATGCACGGATTCGATAAATTAGGGCACCTCATCTTTATTTGTCGAGCACATGAAGGGGAATGTTCTATTTCAAATTGACCTACACACACCCTCAAATTAGTACAAAATGAATTACTTCAACCATCTCGAATAAGGGAAGAAAGTCCTACCATGCCCAGAGGACTTAGCATCATATGCTCAAGTAAAGTTTACATAGGTTACAGATTGTAGAATAGGTTCAAAACTATGAGATAAGGGTAATATTAGGGTAACATGAACTTTCATAGATTGGGTTGATTTCTAGATAAAGAAAAATGAGATCCATACTCATTCAATAAAGTTTTTTAGGACATCAAAATTCTTCCAAAATGAGGACGTACGATCTAGATTGCATGATTATATAAATTTTCATCTTTGTCTATGCATTTATAGTAGAAATATTGTAGGAATCAACTTGTAGGAGCAATTTTATCAATAGGTCTCAGTTTGGAGAATTGGAGTCTAAAAACTTCTAAAAACATTATAAGGCCTTAAATGAAATTTTTGGGAGGTAAAACTTTCTCACTTAAACATGGAACCTTATGAAATTTTTCTACAAATAAACACTTTTCAACCATAAAAAAATCATCAAGGAAAGAAATAAAGAACAATGATAAAATGAAGATTTTGTTAAAATAGAACGATAGTAAAAGAAAAAATTATAACTTTTTAATAAATGTATTTGAACAATAAGCCTAAATGTATGCATTACTAATATACATTGATTATTAGTCATAATTTTCAAATTATAAGAAATTTTTATAATATTCATCCATTAATCTCATAACTAAATTCATCCCTTCCACCCATGCCTAATTTAGTTATTACAAAGGTGTTTAGTTTTGGTGAAAATGTATTATTATAAATTATCATATTATAAAAATACGATTTTCGTGAAAACAAAGTGGTGTGTGATTTTGATAAAATAAAAGCTTATATTACATTGCTACATAGATTTTTGATACAAGTGATTTGTTTTTAACAACAACATTGAAACTCGTTTCTTGTGTCAAAATAAGTTAAAATAATTCATACATAATGATTTTAGATTCATCTCAAAAGAAAATCACCTTAATGAGATTTTTATTAATGTTCAATTTGTTAATTTATGAGAATGAGTGTCTTAGTTTTATTAGCCTCAAGGGTTAGCTCAGTTGGTCAAAATCAGTGCCTTGTCGTTCGGGAGGTCACAGGGTCCATTCTCCCCAAAGCCCTTGGGGTTAGGCCTAGCTAGTGGACCGTGGGGCTAGATTCCCTTTGGGGTCGATCAACCCAGCCATATTTTTCCATGGACGTAACCGCCACCTGTTGACCAGGGTTTCAGTGAACAATAGCAAAAAAAAAAGAGTGTCTTAGTTTTATTACTATAATAAATAACTATTGTAACTATTTTCTCCGTGTTAGTTACTCTTTTTGTAATAAACCTTTTGTATCATAATGGCATAGCATCAAGATGAGATATGAGAGGAATTTGACAAGGTATTAATTTAATCACTGATGCAACCATATAAATTAAATGATTCGTAATTTTTTATTGGCATCACAACCTTTATCTCATGAGATTTTTAACTTGTAAATAAGTTTTATAACAATACCATAGATTACTAATACCACATGTCCAAAAAATCATAACTCATGTTCATAGATATTATTTTTAATTAGCCAATATAATTAAAAGAGAAAAAAAGACTTATTTACTGTTAAAAATTTCAACCTTTGATTTGTGACTACTAAAAATATTCTAAAATATTTCATAGAAGTTGAATTCCTACCATTCACCTAACAATTATTGATAATTAAATCAAAATTCTAAAAATGGTACATAAATATTTCATAATTATTCAATTTAAAAATATATTTAAAAAATTTAAATTTATTATTAATATATAAATAGATTTAATATTTCAATATTTTATTCTTAAATAATTTCAAATTAAAAATAAAAATAAACATAAAATAAATAAATATTTTTTCTATTATTTTAAATTTAATAAAAAAATATGGAATCGTTCAATAATATTTATTCCCCATATTCATATTATTATACTATTATATTTTTATAAAAAACACTGAATATGAAAATTTTTATTTATTATAATCTTGTAATATTCTCCTTTACCTTTATAGATAATATCATATTATAATTCCATTTAAAAAAATCCAAATTCAATAATCTTTAAATTACTATAATATTATAATATTCCATTTTATTATAATATTATTATATTCCTCCTTTAAACCACCATCATTTTATATATTTTCCTATATTCATATAATTGTATCACATTATCATGATTTTATGAAAAAATAAGAATTCATGAAATATTCAAATTACTACAATTTTATAATAATCTTTTTTATTTATATAATTATATTATGCTCACAAGGCATGGAATAGATAGTGATCGGGTGTATTGTTAAGTCACTCTATGATGTGAAGGTCACTAGTTTGAAACTCCGTGGGCAAAATATCAACCATGTTAAGGGCGGGTTTTGCCTAGGCCGAATACGATCCATGGGTGATTTTGAAGACTTAGATGCCCCTAGGCCGTGACTTCTCAAGCCACAAGTCAAGCTTGATGTAATATGCAAAGAATTTGGAGAAGACAAACAAAAATATATATAATAACATTATAAATTTTTTTAATCAATACTTTCTATTATAAAAAACATTAGAATTACATTGTTGTAACAACTCATTATCCTAGGACTTTTTTGTTCCTCATTGACACTATCATGGCTTTAACAAACCAGAAAGAAACACCCCACTTGGGGATGGTTTTCAGAACGAATTTTCTTTCCTATCTTTCTCACAACCTTGGTCCACCCAACATGAGGTGGGTCAACCAAGTAATTTGTAGATTATTGTTGAGCATTGGAGTCTCCTTATCGGTGTCAGAAGATGTTGATTCATGAGCACACTTCGAAATACCCAAAGATACTTCTCTATTTATCAATTGCTTCTTTGCAGGGGTTACTGGGATCCCTGTTGAGTCCTCATGAGTTTGATGAATAATAACAATTTGATCCTAATCTTTTGAAATCATAACATCATCAGCACCCTCATCCTCTTGGTTAGAAATAGAAAAATTTTCTCCCTCCATAGCGTGTGGGACACAAAGTTTCCAAATTTTAGATTTGGAAGTTCTATTGAGATGTTTCTTGTTGGGATTTGACTAGGGGTAGGAAACGCGACACCAAAATGTAGCGTTCTCGTAATCAAAAGATTGAGTCCAATGATAACAACCAAATTTTTAATTTATTCATTCTGGAAACCCTTTTATAATGCCAATTTACACACAAATTCTATTGTAAGCGTACAAGGAAATCTATCCTCGAGAGGGATCTGTAGCAATAAAACAACCCGAGTTTTTAATATCCTAAAAACATAAAAAGTGGTATAGGTGGGCAAGCAGATTGGGAAGTTGAACCTAGATTGGGAGCTTGGTAATAATTTTTGTAGAGGCGTTGAAATATGAAAACCAGGGGGTTATAAACAAACTTGATTTACCCCAGAACCAAGGCCCACCAGTTAGGTCCTTCTAGTAGTCTTCTAGTTCAATGAAAAGCACTATAAAAAACCTTTTGAGTAGAAGATGACCTTGCATTTCTTGGTCCAGGATGAATGAGTCCACTTATATATATCCTCAGTATTCCGCCATAAGCCATTGAAGTGGAAAATGCGGCCTCACTCAACGTAGAGTTGAAGGAAGTCCTCCAATTCTACGTGTGAAATTTCCACAGAGGTTATGCCCTCCACTTTATCCACTTGGAACACCCTAGGAGCAGCCTAAGACTCATGAAAGTTGGGGCCTATTTTGAGGGCATCCTTGAAGGACATATATTTTGGTGTCAAATATTCTCCCCTACCCCTAGTTCCACCATTCAAGTAACCAATAAAAGTGATAGAGGCATCCTTCATAATGTCATAGTCTCTGAAATCCAAATCAATCTTATGTTGCCTTCCTTTGAAGAGGAGCCTCAATGAACTTACTAGAATTCATGTCTAACTCTTGTATTTTGGTTGCGAGAATGAATACAACGTCATCCTCATTGACCATGATGAAGAGGGACTCTCCAAACAGAGACCTTACAAATATTGGGAATCTTTGGGGATCAATTTCCCCAATTCCTTCCTCGGTTAGCCGGTGTCTTTTGTTAAAAACCTTGCATAATTTATATTTTATGCCACTTTCCAGGTGGGATTCACGTTCAAGCTTTTAAACTAACATTTTGTGATCAACCGACCCTTCAATGGCCATTCCAAGCCATCGCTTGACTCCTGCATAAACATCACCACAACATATATACCCATTAACATTTGAGCGAAAGCCCACATAGACACCACCACTAGGATGAAAAACCCCCAAGCCCTTGGGCTCTCGACCACCAACATCAACTATGATTGTGAAAATGGGATCCCTAGGTGATCCCCTGTCAAACTCCTTCACATGCGCACTACAACTTTTTCACTGCCACCTATACCTCCCAGTGGTTGTTGCCATTGTTTGTTCCCATCTCCATTTTGTGCCTATTCGTTGATCTCTGAAATACTATTTCTTCATGCTTATTCGTTGATCTCTGAAATACTCTTTCTTCGGGAAAAATACCCTGTAATATTATAATATTATTAGAAAGAACAATTTATAAAATATTTATATTATTTCCATTTACACTATTTTCTTATATTTAGGCCGATAGGCCTTCCTATGCATCAACTTCTTTGTCAACACTTTCACCCTGCTCCATTGGATCAAGTGAGACACTTTCAACCATTGATTTGAAGTGTGATTGTTTTTTCGAGCCTGACAAGATATTTTTACTGCTTTTTCCTAGTACTCTTGAAGATATTTTTACTGCTTTTTCAGTTTCTTTGGTGTGCCAGTTGTTGTTGCTGTTCTTCTTTCCTGGCTTTTGGCAACCACTATTCTTCTTCCCTGGCTTGATTCTTGCCAATACTTTCTTCCTTAAACTGGTATGGATACCCATACTTCTAATTGGGTTCACTCTTCGCTTGATACCCTGAAATGCTATAATGTGTTCTGCTCGCTGGTGTGGTTTGTTCTGGGCGCAGTTTTGCATTTATGTTGAGCTCACTATATTCCGCCGAGACCCATCTAACTTAACAGAATTTTGTTGTTGTTCTAGGGGTTCTACACTGGCCCCTCAACCTATGTCAGCTTCCATCTTCTCCTACGATAGAAATCTCGGCTCGATTTGCAGGCCATTACCCGACAGGTGCTTATTTTCCTTCAAATTGTCGTAAACACGTGTTTTTGTTCTCTAGATAAGAGTTGTTAAATATATATATTTTTTTCTCTATTTCTTTCTACAAATGGTAACTGAATTCATGTTTTTGGACTGCAGGGGTATTGTTTCACCTACACGCGGGTTCTGGCAGTCAGAAGGCTCAGGATTTCACCAAAAGTTTTGGCTGTTCGGCTCTCGGGTTGATTCCAACACAATATATCGATTCTTACCAATAGTTTCTTCCTTGAACTCGTATGGATACCCATAATTCTAATTGGGTTCGCTCTTCGCTGGATACCCTGAAATTCTCTAATGGGTTCTGCTCGCTGTTGTGGTTTGTTTTGGGCACAGTTTGTTCTTGGCAATTATTTTGACGATCTCGAAAGAAAGGAAGTGAATTTGAACCCTCCGGTACTGCATGTTGATCCGTTGCTTCCCTCTGGTTTTTTGAACAATGAACATTCCAAGGACATGAGAGTTGGAACGAGCATTTGGATAGAATGTGACTGTTCTGAGTGGCTGGATGCAAAGCCTAGTCGTTCGGTTCTATACGTTTCCTTTGGGAGTATGGTTCATGTGACTAAAGCTCAGCTGGAGGAAATAGCGATGGGTTTGAAGGACAGCGGGCAGTTGTTCCTCTGGGCTCTTCGTCCGGACATAGTCTCTTCAACAGTCTCAGACAGCTTACCCCACGGTTTTCTGGATGAAATAAAAGGGCAGGGGCTCGTTGTTCCATGGTGCAATCAGCTGCAAGTGTTATCCCATCCGTCCATTGCGGGATTCGTTACTCATTGCGGATGGAACTCAATGCTTGAAAGCATAGCTGGTGGAGTTCCCATGGTAGGGCTTCCATTTTGGGTGGATCAATTCACCAATAGCAAGCTCATGGTCGATGAATGGAAAATTGGATACAGATTGAGCGGTGGGAAAGGACTGATACTAAAGAAAGAGATATCCAGAACTATCAGAAAATTGTTCAGTGACGAAGGGACGGAGGTAAAGAAAAATGTCGAGGCTCTAAGAGACAGTGCGAGGACTGCGGTGCGAAGAGGAGGATCTTCGGATATAAACATTGAGAGCTTCCTAGAAGGTTTGAAGGGGAACCGTATCCGTAAATAACTGCATGATAGTGAACCATCTCACACATGTTTATCACTCGTATGACGCATGATGTTTGAGCTGAGTTTATAAATGTTTTAGTTGAATTTATACAAAAATTCTTTGTATAAATTGGAAGTTATTTAAATTCGGAAGGGAAAAAAATTGAAATTGAGCGCTATTTGATCCTGTCTTTATGTCTGGTTTCAAAAAAATAAAACGACTTTAATTTAATTTCGTGGTATTCTAATATGTGCTTCGTTCCCTTTCAATCTAAGTAGAGGTTGATTTAATCGATTACGCTGAATTTTACCCTGAATTTTACCAGTGAATCATTATAACTATTTTAGTTTATCATAAGCGTAAAGTTCTATATAATTTTTGTTTTTTATTTTTTTAATAATGATGGCAGTTATTCACATCATTAAAATAAATAAATAAATGGATATTTATTTATTTTACCATTTTAGTTTTGTATTTACAAAATTTAATATAAGTGTTTTAAAGAAGTATATTTTGTTAGGAGTTAAAAAGTTAAATAAAGACGTTAAGAGAAAATGTTTTCCCAAAAACTCTGTGGGTTCCCTTAACCCTTGGATTTAGCAACCATTACTCCTCCATTGAGGTTTAACCAAAAAGGACATCAAAAAATATATGGAAATTGTTTAATTATGTAGCCATTGACAATTACTTGCATTGATGCTTGCTCGGAATTCTAACCAAACAATGTTCATATATATAATTCTAAGACATATGGATCGCCATAGAACATAAGAGAACTAAACATAGCAAATACAAAAGTGAGTGACCAAGTGACATAATAGACTATTAGTCTAATATTATGACTTGAAAATGAGCATTGGAGTTGCCTTGGTTTCGAGTTGACGGTGCAAAGCCACTGAATAGAGAAAGTGAAGTCTTCTTTTGCGAAACTTCCTAGGCTTGGGAGTCCACTTGAAGATGTTTCCAATGATTTCAATATCAAAGAAATATGGTCTGCCACCAAATTCCCTTGTTCCCAGTTGAAGGATATTGTTCCTCACTTTAGGTGGAATAGATTCAAAATGGTAAGTGACAGAGTTCTAGCCAAATAAACACCGACATCAAGAAGTGGATGCTACACCGACATCAAGAAGTGGATGCTCTTGTCGCACCACCCCGACAACTACCTTGACGCAGCCTCAGAGCCATGAAAGGACTTATAATAACCAAAGATGACCAAACTAGTGTATGACTAGACATAATTGGTGTTACCCATAATGGAACATGTGGTTTATAATAATGGCGAGGTGAAAATATAGGTAGATAGGGATTGGAATTTGAGTGAATAGGCCATGTTAGAAAGGCGTCGTCAACCACTAAAAGGATGATTGGCCTTAGATATTGTTGTAGGTATTCTTCTTCTAAACACTGGTGTTGTTGGTAGGGAAGGCATATAGAGATGTGCAAAATATTGTTAGGAAGATTAGGCATGTGATTTTTACAGAACCAAATGGAAAATGTGCCTCAGTACGAGACACCACATAGTTCATGCTTTTGAAATTTTACTCAGAGAAAAGAAAAGATGGATTTAGTATTGCATATGAATGAGATCTATTCTTCGTATATGCTTGGCCATCTATAGAGGTTTCTTGATTTTGGGTAATTAACTTAACTTCTTGATTTTGGTTTATTAAGTTACTCTAAAATGAAATATGACATTCAATGTGTTCTTTGTAATATAGATATAAACAAAACATCTAAAGAAAAATAATTGTACAATGATCCAGTCCAAAAAAACAAAGTTTTCCACAAACCAATTAACTCTTCTAGAAAAATTCAACAATTCCAATTTAATAATCCTATCGACCTCTCTTTGTACCTTTTGGGACAATTGCTAGTTATATAATTGTATAATATTATAATAGTTTCATTAAAAATATACAAATTTATAAAATATTTAAATTACTATTATATTATGATATTCTCTTTTACATATCTAATTGTATAGTCATAGTCTTACTGAACTTAATTCTATTTCTTTACACTCGCATTGGTTCAATAGGCATGAGTCTTATTTCACAATCATGATTTCTGGTGCCGGATCACGCATTCACAACTATATTTAGTTAATACGATGTACGATGAGCACTGAGTAGTATACTCTGTTACCGTTGAAGAGCACACATTTCTACCAATCATATTTTTTTGGCAGCGGTTAACCAGTTTGTTATAGGGCATTAAATGCTCGGGGAGATGTAGGCTGGATAGCCCGGATACACCCGAATTCGAAAACTGGGCACTAAATAAAAAATGGGAATTCAAGTGTATGCAGGCTATCCATCTGCATCTCCCCGAGCATTTAATGCTCTATGACAGGCTGGTTAGCCGCTGTCTACTTTTCTTGCTTGTCATCTTCATGGAAAGCATGCCACGTGGACTATGACATAGAGCTCCTTTCTTAACGCATACATTATTATTGTGCAGCAGAGATATCACATTCCGTATTTGGTCAAACCAATATTACTTTGGGTGCAGCAGAGATATCACATTCACAACTATATTTAGTTGGTGCCGGATCATGCATTCACAACTATATTTAGTTAATACAATGTACGATGAGCACTGAGTAGCATCCTCTGTTATCGTTGTGGAAGAGCACACATTTCTAGCAAACATACTTTTCTCGCTTTCCATCTTCATGGAAAGCATGCCACGTGGACTATTATATCGAGCTCCTTTCTTAACGCATTATTATCGTGCAGCAGAGATATCACATTCTGTATTTGGTGAAATCAATGTTACTTTGGGGTGGGATAAAAAAATATTCTAAAATTTAATTTTAAAAATTAAAAATTATTATTTTTTAAAAATAAGTTAATATATTTATTATTAATTTAATTTGAAACCGTTTAAGGTATAAATTCAAGAAGAATGTTAAATATTTTCATGTTATTTATAACTAGCAACAACACAAGATGTAAGGCATAAATTTAAGAATAATGTTAAATATTTTCATGCTATTTATAATTAGCAACTGCACTAATAATTTAAAGGAAACCGCTTAAGGCATAAATTCAAGAAGAATAGTGATATATAAAAAATCATTGAAAATAAAAATTAGTAAACGAAATGTCATTCAAAGCTAGAAGATAAAGATAAATCACTTACATTATGCTAAATTGAGAGATTTTATAAGCTTTCCAATATAGATTGTCTCTTAATCTTTAAAGATGGTCTTTCATGGTGTACAGTCAATGTTGTTTTAGATTTTAAAGATGGTCTTTCATGGTGTACAGTCAATGTTGTTTTAGATTTTAATGATTAGAACATTGTAATCATAATTCTATAAATTTATTGCAAGAATATTCTATTAATTGTAATCATAATTTTATAAATTTATTGCATAAATATTCTATTCATTATTATAGAGTAATCCGAGATATTTGAAATTTTGGAAAGTGAAAATCATTTACTATATATAGTGATGGTTGTACTTTTTTATAAATTTCAATAAATCAAGATATAGTTACACCCAATATGAAAATGGAGATTCCAATTGTATGATTTCATATTTATACCCTTCCTCGACACATAGAATTGCACGCAAGATGGAAATGATATATTGTTTAATATTTTGGAAAACAAAAATCATTAATTTGGAAAACAAATTGATTTATGATCTAAGCACTTAGAGTTGAGTAGTCAAATTTAGACATCTAGATCTTCTAGCTTGATTTAAAGATGAGAATTGTGTAGTTTTAATAGTTGGTTTCCCTCTTAATATTCTACTTGTTTTTCATTATAAGTATTGTGTTTGATTTGTTATGTAATTAATTATGGTTGTGGTAATAAATTGAATGGTACATTGATGTTTTTAATTTACCGCTGTTTTATGTTGTTACAATCACTTTTACCTCAACATAAGATGTGTAACACCCTTCTGTTGCATCATATTTACTTTTATTTTTACCAAATTATGCAGAACTTAGAAACTTTTAAATTCACTTAACATGTTGTTAAAAGAAGTTAAGGATAAAAAAGGCATAACTACTTTGGAGATAAATCTTAATCATTAATTTGTGTATACTACTATGAAAATTCTGGAATATTTCATGGAGGTTAAATCCCTACCATCCACCTAATAATTATTTATAAGAATTCATAAATGGTGAATGTGGACCTCCAAGCAACCCACTATGAGAACATAAGTGTCTTGATCTTAGTTATCACAATATTAAAGCCAAATCTTATGTGTTGTTTAGATTTGATTGGTTGCATTGCATTTTAATAAATTTTAAAAATTAGATTCGGTGGCTCTTTGCCCACCAATTTCCTAGGGATTTGAGATTATTCCAATTCTAATAAGTTCCTCCATAATAAGCTTCTCACTATATATATATGTGCATATTTTATTTGGTAAAATGGTCCATTACTTTTAATAAATTTAAAAAATTAGATTTGTACCACAAATTTCCTATGGATTTGGGATTATTCCAATTCTAATAAATTCCTCCATGATAAGTTCCTCTTTATTATTTATAACATTCATTTATATATAAGAAAAGTTTATTTAACAAAATGGTCAATTTTACCATAAGATGAAAAATGTAGACAATGCAACCAATTTCAAAATAGGACTCCTTCGGTGTAAATATATAAAATTATTATATACTAGTGTTTTGAGAATTTATCGACCTCAGATTTCACTTTTAACCTCATGAGAATTAATTATTATCCTGGCAATGTTCATTTTCTTATAATACTCGTCAAGACAGAAAAACAATTATGGTTTTCAACCTGGGGTTGATCACCTCGTTATAATACCTTAGCTTCGTTTTACCGTCTAACTCCTTATCGTCCCACAACTTATCCTTAGATTTGTAATTTGTGATTACATTTAAAAGTAATAAATAATTTCAATCATTTGAAAAATGTTAAAATTTATTGTATTTACATTTTTTTTTTTAATTTATGTGAATAGTCAAAATATGATCATGAAGATTTGAATAACTGAAATGATTTTGAGTAGATTAACTCAGTTATATAAATTAAATGACTAGTAAAATTCAATAACATCAATTCATGATAAACATCAAAACACTTAATGATGAATTTAAAAAGTTGCGAAAATTAACAAAATTATTATTGTTATTATTTATAAAAAAATTAATATATGAGTTAAACATATAAATTTGAAAAATGTTAAAATTTATTGTATTTACATTTATTTCTTTTTAATTTATGTGAATAGTCAAAATATGATCATGAAGATTTGAATAACTGAAATGATTTTGAGCATATTAACTCAATTATATAAATTAAATGACTACTAAAATTCAATAACATGAATTCATGATTGAACATCAAAACACTTAATGAT
Organism: Pinus tabuliformis; assembly: GCA_031772625.1. Lineage (NCBI taxonomy): Eukaryota > Viridiplantae > Streptophyta > Pinopsida > Pinales > Pinaceae > Pinus > Pinus tabuliformis. Next base: position 310,333,569 of record CM062808.1, on the reverse strand, counting down.
GAGTTTAAAAAGTTGCGAAAGTTAACAAAATTATTATTGTTATTATTTATAAAAAAAATTAATATATGAGTTAAACATATAAATTTGAAAAATGATGTAACAAGATTCTTAACCATAGAAATTTAACCCACTTTACCATAAAGATTCCTATTTTGTAAATAAACTTTGTTACGATACAATACCCAATACTATGACAAGCATCAAAATTACATACCCAAAAATTCTAACTTATTTCATAGTCAAAATATTTTACATAGAATATAATTTCATTTAATTTTATAACATTTTTTAATTAATTTGAAAAATAAAAAAATTACATAATGACTTTTAAAATAATTCTCAACTTTCTATATTAATTATTATTAAAAATGTTTTATAAATATTCTATTAAAGATAAATTGATTCAATAATTTTATTAATTATTAATAACTAAATTTCCAATTATAAAATAAAAACATTTATCTATATAATTATAAAATATTAAAAAAAATTCATTAAAACTTTAAAATTGAATTCTACCGAAATTTACAAACAAACACTGTTTTTATTTGAAAAAAAACAAACAAAAATATTTCACGGCTTTATTAAAAACTTAGAATTGAAGTCCTTGTTAATCAGCGGTCTCCTGCAGAATATCATAGGAGACATAACTAGGGGAGAAGATAATAAGTTTGATAAAAATAGAGTGAAATTCAGAACTTTTTAATTTTATGTTGAGAATTTTGTTTTGTTTTTTCTTTAGAGAGAGTTCCTTGTGTTAAATGTTTGGATTTATGGTAATCCTTTTATAGGAGTTTCCTTAGTGTTGAATGTCTAGACTTATGGATAAGCTTTATTTCAATTATAGACTTTTGGAACTCATTTATATAGTATGCCTAGGCTCTCCTCTCTATTTTTATTTAGATAGACACATTTGTGTTCGGAAAACCCTTCTTATTTGGAAAACCCATTTTGTACTTTGTAAATTGTAACATGTGGAATTTATTGATTGTCCTTATGCCACCTAGAGACATGGATCTCAAACTAATCAATTACAATGCCTTAGCCAGATCGTGAAAAACAAATTACTCTCAGTAACCTTTTTACTAGAGTTTCTTTAGCATTGAATATTTGGATTTATGGGTAAGTTTTGTCTCAATATAATACCATAAGCCAATACCATGGATTACTATAATACCACATGCTCAAAAAATCATAACTCACGTTTATATGGCATTTTTTTAATTAATGAATTTAATTAAAAGAGGAAAATGACATAATTACTTTTAAGATAAATCTTGTGATTACTACTAAGAATATTCTAAACTAGCAATTGTCCCAAAAGGTAGAAAAAGAGGCCGATAAGATTATTAAATTAGAATTGTCGAGTTTCTCTAGAAGAGATGTTGGTTCAACCCTACAAGGAGCAAAGAGAATTGATGTCTGGAGTTCTATGCTTTTTAGACACCATATTTCTTTAAATACAACTTAATTTTAGAAAAGTTCAAGCCCAATGCAGTTCTGCCATGTATACATACACTTAAATCGCTATTTTGCTTATGATATTAACAAATTCAAAGTAAAATGGTATACAAGATAATGTACCAAGCTAAACCACAAGTTACACATCTTTAGACCTGAAAAAGTACATAACAATGGTTTGGCAAATCAATAGCGATATCATAATTGCTTTTTGTTCCACATACATACAATTGCTCCAAAGGCAAGGACAAGAAAATTTTCAGCTCTAGTGAGCACCAGTGGGTCACTAAAACGAGTGACCACTAATGGCTTTCACATTTATACAAGGAATTGGCAAGGGACTTTACATGGACCCCACTCAACTTTAGACACAACTTCAACCAATATGCAGAGTGATTGAAATTGAACACAGCTAAGTAGTGACATTGGCTCACAGTAATACACCAAGTATAAAATATTGAAGCTTTTACAGAAGCAAGGAGTAAGAAAAATTATGAAGCTTGGAGAAGTAGATTTAAATCAATCAAAGCTTGTTGAACGACTATAATGTCCATAGAAATAATCTTCCAAGGTTCTGCTCTCATGTACAAGATTTACACTTTGATCTGGACTACTGTTTGATACCAAATCATCATCAACTCCAAGCATTGCAAGTGATAGATGAGTTTGGATGTCACAACTCCCAGAGTTTTCTCCAAATTCATCCTCAATCAATTCATTTAATTCCATGGACATTGTCAATTACCTCTTGGTCCAATAAGGTAGTTCATCTCCTTCTCCTCGTAGTAATTTCAAAATCTGCAATAATAAGTTATAGACAAACAATGAGGAAGAATAAGTTCATATTCTTACATTAACATTTATCCATTGTTTGAAATTTGACAAATCCAGTTTAATGCAAAGGTAAGCCACTTTATTTGGGGAAACCAAAGCTTTCAATTGAAATCCTATAATCTAGATTTCAGCTAGGATAGTGATTCTCAGGAAAGATATATACTCTCTTGATATTGGAGCAAAAGCAGATATGTTGGCTCTTCTTGCCTATTCAGGGAGGGGTGATTTGCATACTAAAGCTTTGGTTTGAGATATGATGTAATCTCTTTTGCTAATATTCAAAGAATATTATATTTCATTAATGGAAAAAGAGATTATTGGCAATTGAGGCTTCAAATATTTTGCCATAATCCACCATCAAAATTCATGCCTACCTTGTTTAAGGGTGATGATTTTACAAATTGAACCATGAACAAATGTTTAGATTACAACCCTAAACACTAGATCTAAACACCCTTAACTCTATGTCAGAAGGATATCAACTCGATATTTCATGTGCCATTCTTCGTTATGGGCAAAAACAATTCTAGCACTAACTCCTCACAGGAAAGGAAATGTCTTCAAGCAACTAAATTTGACATAAGATCAAAAACTGAAACATATATACGCAACTAAAGAGAATAAGAGTAATTACTCTGTTCATTCGAGGTCGAAACTGAGCTGCCTGTCTCAGACAACATGCTACACCAATGACCATTCTATTCATCTTGCTCATGTCATAAGCATCTTCCAAAAGTGGATCTACAAGTTCTTTTACAGAGTCAGCTGCCAGTAATGGCCTTGCCTAAATTTTGAAATTTACAAGAGATTAAGATTTTGAACCAAGACGAAGAAACCAAAAGAATCCAAAATTATCAAATACAAAACAAGCAAGGAAACTAGAGCCCTACCCACAGAACTAGGATTTCTTGGCCTTTAGGATTCTTGTCATTGATTGGTTTTCTTCAAGTTATTAGCTCTAGAAGAACTACTCCAAAGGAACACACGTCCATCTTCTCATTAACCTTGCCATACATGAAATATTCTGGAGCCAGATACCTGAAATATGATAGCGGCTAGTTTTATGAAGTCTTGATTATAAATGACATTTATTTTCCTAAAGAAAGAGCTGGTGTAAAGAAAGAAATGGATATTTACCAAATGTACCTACAACATCACTACCTATTGTTGTTTCTCACCCCCTCTAGAATATATTCACTAATGGATTCCCACAGTCTGAAATAGAATCCAAGGCATCAGAAGGTAAACCGAGGATACCCACTTATTCAAGACATGTTCTCTAGAGACTGTCACTTTGCATTTAAGTAATTTCATTCATCCTTTTATGTAGATCTCAACAATTTTCCTTCAACCGATCATTTTGGGTACCTACTTGAGGTACTGGAGAATAACGAAGATGAGCCTAAGCAGGACAATGACGATCAAGAAAGGTAGAGACCATCATCCACAGTCTGCAGTTCTGTAAAATAAAGAACATGACAAAGATGTTACTTAGAAAACAAGCTGTCAATAATGGGTTCCTGGAAGTATTTGAATAGAAGCTACTTTGTTTTGTTTTGGTAATTATTATAAAAAGGTAATGATCAGTGAGTTTCTTTCCTTGCAACAGCTATGGACATAACCTTCCAAAGAGTCCATTTTCAAATCTTAATGGATCCAATGATATTAAAACGGTATTATATACTTCAGAGAAAACAGTGGGGAACATGCCCACTATTTCCAAAGCTTTAACACAAGCATGATCAACATCTGTTATCGATAAGGAACTTACTTGTTCTATATGCCTAGGTACTTAGAATATTCGTTTTTTTACATTGTTATTTCAATGATTTATCTGTATTCTAACAACAGACAACAAAATCTGAAACTTCTACCCATAAATCTATGTGCAGATGCCGTTGTGGCGCCGAAGCAATTAGCGTGTAGCCACTTATTTTGTTTGAAATGTGTGCCAAAGGTGAGATAAACCAAGCACTCATTTGCATTATTAAATCAATATATTTTTGAAAGAACATATATCATTGATTCAGGCTGCCATTTCTGTGAATTCTGTTGGTGCAGATAATTAAATTGTCTGAGGAATGCCCTATCTGTGTGCAACACAAGGGCAACCAGGTCTTTAAACTTTCTAGAAGGAGAGATTTACAATTTGATTATTACCCTTGGGAAAGACAGCCAGTCCCACACCAAATGTGTGGTAGTTATACAAAATATACATCATGATACTCAACTTGGTCCATTTCTCACATGGCACCGGGTCTAAAATATAAAATAATTTGAAAATGGTGCAAATGCAATCCTTTGTACCTATATGAAGATACAGATAATGTACACAGTGCCCCGGGATGCATCAAGGTTCTGCCCTGGGGACTGAGATCTGCATCCCCACTGAATTGGGATTTTCAAACTGAGCAGGCAGCCAGGAAATTTGTCTACATATAACTACAGAAAATTCAGAAGATACCAAAAAAATAGAGTTTACAGGAAAAGTGTTGGGTATTTTAACCTAGGGAATAATTATTACCTAGTCTAACGAACTACTGCTGTTACTACTACTATTACTTGCAGTTATAGAAAACAACTATAGTTGTGATCAAGCTGTAATTCTTTAGTATAGAAAAATGTGTATAGAAAACAAAAAAGCATAGAAGAATTATGGGCGAGCTCCCTTTCATTGTGGATCAAAGTATCTTTTGTTATAAAAAGTCTTTGAATAGTACAATGAATGACGAGAAGATTTTTCACATTATGTGTATACAGCTTTCATACATTTGGTGCTGATGGTGATTTTTATGTGGATGAATCATATTTGGTGATATATTATTTGTTTGATTGGACTTTGTGGGACACATATATAGAAATTAGATTCTTCAATTCACAGTCCAATTAACACACGTACAGTTATCGCATGCTGGGTTGACCTGCAGGAGGCCCGCAGGCACCACAATGTGTAGGGCAAGAAAAAGACATTGTACTGCACGGTTCTCTTTTGAAACTTGCCGTCATTGGGTTTGCTGCAGAAACTGAATGCGTTAGTAGAACTACAAGTATTGTCATGATATTTATCAACGAGTGAGTGTGTGGTGGAAAAGGCATAGTTGAGTTGAGACTGTAGACCTCCCTCTGGTTGTCACAAAACACCCGATGACTAATGCACATTGAGCACCTTTGTTACATGGTTAAAACGATTGGTAAATTAATTGTCGTCCACTTTTTGCAGCCACTGAAGGGACAAAATGAATCTCAACATCTCTTCTGCGTACCATCTGACCCACCTTCCACAAAGCATTCTTACCTTGATGATACCGCACAATGGCACTTCTGATAGAGTGGCCAACTTTGTCCTTGATGACAGACAGGCCCACTCTGGACAGGCATCTTAATGGGGGACCAAGGAGTCGGATGGATGGAGAAAGAGATGCTTGGAAAATAGTTAATCAATGCGCTAGTACTTTGTATTCATAAGTGTCACTCTAGTGAGGCGCTCACAGTATTTTGACAAAAATATGCAACAAATAATTACACACCATTCTGGCAATCCTTTGCTGTAACTTGGTGTAACAAATCTTTTGGCTTTATCAATTCAATCAATTTTGGATTTCCTTTTTAGGCCATAAATCTGTTCAGAGAATTAAAAAACCCCAAGACAATTGAAATCGGCCGGCAGGGAAGGTTTCCAATGCGATTTATCGTCAGATTCGAGGAGGTAAGTCGCTTTAAATGTGATGGAGAGAGTTCAATTGGTTGCATTTTTATCTAGTCCTTTTCAGTTTCTCGGTAATTAGAGCTGGGCATGGAAGGATAGTGTGGACTTGGCTAGCCATGGTGAGAAATGTGTACCTTTCTGGCTCAGGCGTAATAAACTCTTGTGTTTTTTATCAACGCAGTAGGTTTTGGATTTTTTTCCAAGTTACAGATCGCTTCACATACTCTGAAATTCTAGTATAGTTGTGTGTGAACGGGGAATGTTTTCAGTGTGGAATTGGACATTTATGGCCTACAAATCGGTATATAATGAAATATTGTGGAGTAGGTAACATAAATTTTTCGCCACAGATTTAGTTTGCAGGTTGAACAGGACAAAATATATGCAACAGAGTTTTATTTCTAAATATATTTCATGGAAAAGCAAACTAAAAAATCAGCTTAAAATGCAGTTTTTCTATGGGTCTTCAAAACATGGGCTTCAACCTTTCATATTCTCTGCATGTAGGCTTGGATTAGCCAGGCGGATATTTCCTATATCAATTACTGACAGCCAAAAACACGCAACCCAAATCTGAAACAGGTAGGTGGCCAGTTCCTAAAACACCATGGATGGAAAGGAGTTGCTATCTCTATGAGAGTACAAACATTGAGTATGAAAATCACTTCGTCTTAGAGTGCCACGCGTACAGCCACATTAGCTCTCAGTTTCATAATCTTTGTTGCAACACTGAGCTTCCTCGTCTTTTATGGTGTCAAAATTATAGTGAGCTCAGGAGGCTTCGCTCCAAGCTTTTTTAACATAGGAATAAAATCTTAAATCAAGCTAAATAATTCGTTTCTTTAGGTCAGATAGACCAAAGATTGGTCTCAGTGGACGTTAACCACCAACATCATCATCATCATCAAAAAAATACCAATTCATACAAGCTTTAAATGAATATCATCTTGTAATATTATTTTTGTAATATAATTTTACATTATATAATTACATTAAGATAATTTTATTAAAAATACTAGAATATTTAAAACATTTATATAAGTGTAATTATGTTGATAGACATGTCTATTTTAGAATTGAGATTTCAATTTTTTAATTTAATTATCAATAATTATTAGGTGGATAGTAAAATATAACCTCCATTAAAAATTAAAGAATAAGATTTATTGCTAAAGTAGTTACGGATATCTTAGATTTTAATTAAACTAATTAATTAAAAAAAATGAGAATGTGTCATATGAATGTATTATATTTTTTTGGGGATGTCAATTAGTAAGTCATAGTATTAACCCGTGGTATTGTAAGAAAGAGCATTTACAACTTAAGAAGCCGGGTGATAAAATAAAGGTGAATCTCAATTATTAAGCATCTTGTTACATATTTTTTAAAATGTAGATATGTTTAATTCATATATTAATATTTTTTATAAATAATAATAATTCATAATAAAGTTATAATTTTGTTAATTTTTATGATTTTTTAATTTTAAAAATGTGAGATATATTGTGAAGTAAATTTTTTGATATTTATTGACATTTACTAACCATTTAATTTATATGGATAAAATCCCCGGATGCGGGTGATTGCAATGCGATATAAGTTGACAGGACAGGGGCTGGGCAGGGTAGGATGCCACTTGCCCGACCAGTACAAGAACCGTGGAGTGGTTATGGCACTTGTCGCACGGCACAATCGCTTGAACGGTTATCAGGATACGCAAGGCCATCGGCTCAACTGGAACACCAGGTCTGCAGTGAAGAAGTTAAGCTTCCCATGCACCAGCATGCAGCAGAGAGCACGAGCCATCAAGGGAGCAGTTATGGGAGGAGACTCCGGAGACAAGGTAGGGAACGTTAAAGCCAGAGAAAGGCCTGGGGGGGTGGTCATTTCGTTGGCTCTGTCGCTTCGCCAGCATACCTTCGATCCAGAAAAGAACTTCAGGGAGCATGAGGGGAATTGGATCCTGGCGCTGATGGTCTTGGCCTTCCCTGCGAGGCTAGTTATTCTCCACCCAGGGTATCGCTCCCTCTCATTCACATTTCTTGGCAACTGATTTCTTTGCTTGGTCTTGGGTCTCACACACGCCCCTGGATTCGACACACCAAAGGGAAGGGTCCAAGCTCGGCAAAGGAGGCTCAACAAGTAGGCAACGCCGCAGCCATGATATCGCTCTGCAACTACAATCCCGGACTAGTGCCATCGTTAATTGTAGGATGCCTCGACTGAGACCAAGAATGGGTAGCCGCAGGGGGCAGCCGAGAAGGGCCCCAACTGAATCGTCCTATAGCGACTTGTCAGGGAGGCGCGGGCTATCTTCTTGCAGCAGAAGAGGAAGATCTCGTGCCTCTAGCTCTCTGCCCGGACCTATCCCTACCTCTGGCTCCGCCATATTTACCTTTGACAGCGCTCTAAATAGGCCCAGGATCACAGCATATTTTACAGTGGTTTTTTAGGAAGAGAGTCAAGCTGATGATCTAAGGACTCAGGCAGGAAATTCGAGGGCAATCCCGGATCCCTCTTCATCATTTCAGCTGGCTGCGGAAAATGCCCCTCAGCAGGAAACAAATGAACAAGGGGGCAGAGCACAGGAGGCAATGATGGTAGATCTTGGTCTTGAAGCTCAGAATGCGACTCAGACAAAGGAATTAACTGATATGGGCTGGTGTTGAATCATAGAAGAGCCCATTGATGAATAGCAAATCCACCCACGCTTCTTTTTTTGGTAGGATGCCCCTCACCACTGGGCACAGTTGTAAGGCGACTTGGTTCTGGGATCTCTAGTATCCCTCAATTTATTTTGAGTTTTTGAATTGTCTCATGTTTGAGAGATCGTTCCCCTGCGTGGGAAACAAAATTAGACAATTTTCAAATGTGCTTGTTTTGGACAGATCTGCCTCGAGTGCTTGACTTCGGTCATGATGTAAATTCACTATCTCCCTGCTAATATAATAAATATAGTTTTACGTAGAAAAATTTATATGGATAAAATAATATTTATCTATAATAAATTTAAACTATCTTATATTATTTTCCATACAATTATATTATCATAATTAATTAAAAAAAATATATTTAAAATACTATTATCTTATCATATGCATGTCTTTACTTATTTAAATAATTCTTATTATAATATTTTGTTATCATTGGGGAAAAAAATATTCAATCACATTAAGAAAACAGGGCGAACATCATTTAGTTGACATGAAAGTTCCACAACCTCAAAACCTAAAATACAACATGTCTTAGTTTATATAATGCAATGTATTGTCAAAATTTGATTTATCTCCAATAATTTTATTGGAGAAAACATAATATTATTTATTTGTGAACAGAGACGGAGCGCTCGACAGTTCTGGCCAAACTTGTACTTTCGCCTATGCCCTGAGAAACGATGTGAACAAAACAATAACGTCCATCAAAAACCAAATACATTTACGTGTTAAACATCCACTAAGTCCAAGAACCAAATGCAAATGCCAAATACATTTGAACATCCACTAAGTCACTGCAGTTGTAAGCGATAAATCAAACGGGGCCCACAAGTTTACTTACATCCGATGTCAGTCCAATTGGAATCTATACATATATATATACCCCGACTAAAACGTAAATAGGGTTTAATGAAAATAATAATTTCAATCAAGAAATTACTTTTTTTTTGTTTTGAACTTTCTAATTATTTTTTTCAAATCTACGTGGCATTTGAGAAGCTACATGTTCCAACAAAAATGGGTTGAGAATATATATGTATGTAGGTGTGTATTTTAAGAAAATATTATATATAAAATATTTTAAAAATTCAAAGTTGATAATAAAAATTGAAAGTTGATATTTTTATTTATAGATTACATGTTAACCAATAACATAATTATGAATGAATATTTTAAAAATATTTTTATGTTTAAATTACACATGCATTAAATAAATTTATAAGTTACTTTCGATTGGGGTGGGTGCCGGAGGTAGGTGAGGACACGGTCAGAGATGGTAGTTATGTTATGTAAGGGAAGGATACTAGCCACCGCCCCCCACACGTTTATGGCGATGGGTGTGGTGGCTTCCCACATGTTACCTGACAGAAGACATGGGAGAAGTGGCAGGCAGGGCTAGGGCAGAGAAGGAGGTGAGGCAGTTAAGGCAAGACCGGTGATGCAACAGAGCAAGGTGGAATGGGATTATGAAAGAAGTCGAGATAAAGAGAGGAGTATAGTCGAAATTATGGGAGGAGGGAGGAGTGAGGCAGAAGACTATAGAGCTACCAGCAACGACCTCTGCGAACCATTTCCGAGTATGTTTCCTGGCCTTACAAGCTCATTACTATGGTTACTTTGTTAATTCATGGCTAGGGGGTGCAGGAGATGACAGGGGAGGGAAATTGGGGGGAAGGTTGGGGAGACCAGCGTAAGCTCAGGGGGATGGTGATCGCGTTTGGGTGAGAGCCGGGAGAGAAAACCAGGGCTAGGACCTTGAGAAACCTCCTGTGAGTGAACGAGATAGTTGGTATACCAAAGAGGGTGGGGAGGCTGCGGCTAAGCATGCGCAATGGCCGTGGGAAGACCAAAGAAGAGAGGCAGCCCTTTTCAGCAGAGATGTGAGGCAGCAAGACTGGGCAGAGGGGTTTGGGAAGGAAATTCAAGTGGGAGTGACAGTAACCTGGCTCAATGGGCTGGCGGTAAGAGCCGTAAGCATAAATTGGGTTTGGCACTGAGACATCGCCCTTGTGAGTAGGCAAGAGCATTGACATAACCAAGGGGGTGGTGAGAAAAAAAAATCAGAGGCAAAATAGTGGTGCAACCAAATCAGGCAGAGGACAAGCACTACATCTTGGGGTAGAGAGGCACCTAGGCAGAGGCAATTGTGATGGGAAGCATGAGGGGAGGGGAACCTGCATCAATCCGGAGAGGCATGAGACCACGTCCTGAGAGCTAATGCATCTCGTGTGTGAATAGGCACGGAAAAGAAAAGAGATGACTCGACCTGCACGTGGAAGAGGATGTGGCAGAAGGTGGAGGGAGTTGACTCGAGCAGCAGACCCAAGCACTTCAGAACCTAGGCGTGGGAGGGAGCTTGTAGAATGCCTCATCGGCGAAGCGGAAGCAGCTTACATGGAACGAACGGATGCAGGCATCCATAAGATTTTGGATGAATGGGAGGAAAAGATAAAACAAGAGGAAGAGTTCGAAGAGGAAATGGAGAATTGACGGGTTGTAATCCCGGATCCTGGGAGTACCAGGGGAAGACTCTCCCAGTTTAAATAGACGTTATATTGGTACTGGCTCATGAAGAGCCTCATGGGGAAGGCAATGGAGCAAATCTCAGTGGGGATGGCTATGACCCTCCACGACATGCCCAATTACAAAAAAGACTTGCAGAGAATCCAATTTCAGCTGTGTAAGCAGGACATCCGCCTTGATCGAATCCAAAGGCACATCTCTTGCATTATTGAGCTTGCTGACATGCCTGGAGACTCAGCCAAAAACCTAGCTCTGGTGGAGTCTACCTCAGAAGAACAACAGGATTAGTCAGTTTTTTGGATTTTTTTTGTTTCTTGCAGGTAGCATTTACTTTTAGAGATGCATGCTTATGATAGATAGACACATAGACTCTTATCATGATATTGATACGTACATAGCTTGGTTAGATTGACTGAAACTATATTATTTTTGGATGGCTTATAACGAGGATAGGTGGCCAACAAACTTGGTTTCCCACTGGGCAAGTTGAGGCCACCTATCTCATATATGTGGTGTAAACTTATGTTTTATAAATAGAAAAAAAAAATCATACCAAACTTAACCAAAAAAATAAAATTTATAAATTAAAATATATATATAAATTAAAATAAATAAATAAATATATATATATATATAATTATTTTTTAATATCAAAAAAAATATTATATATGGTTGTTAAAGGCCTTGCCTATCTATTATATATTTATTTGTGACAATTAAGAACACATTTTATATAGTTATTATTGCAATTTCATTGATAACAATATGATGATGTCATATACCTTTGACTTATTTATTTGATAATCTTTCAGGTCGTGGAATTATTTGGTGGCCCCCCCGTACCAGAGATTGGGAGTTTGGATCAGTCAACTTCGGGTAGGGGTACGTTAGTGACGTCCACCCTTATAGAAATGGACGGGAAGCAACTAAATGCTGTTCGAGCCATTGCTACCTGTACGTAGTCATACCACTATTATATATTAATATGTGACCATTTAAAAAACATATTATATATTAATATGTGACCATTAAAAAAACATTTTATATAATTATTATCATAATTCATTGATAACAACATAATGATGTCATGCAACGTGTATTTAAAACTCTATTAATCATTATTTTTGAAAATATATAATTAGAATCAGATGTTTATCAAGATTAATTTAAATCCACTTTTAAGGTTTACAAATTAAAAAAAGTTTCTACTGGTCAAATATTTGAGCGATCATGGTTTAGATAAATCAAACTGACTTTTAATGAATAAAACATTGATTATTTTATTTTAATAAAGTTTATATGTGAATGAATTATTTTTTTAAATTATATATTTAATTTTTTGCAACATGAATTAGAATGAATTAGAAGTATTAAAAGAAAGAATAATAATAATAATAATAATTTATTTTTGTGTGGTCTAGATTTGTTAAATATTTTTTAATGGTTTAATGTAGAGAATAAATTAAAAGAATTTGATTTACAACATTTTCTTAGCTACTTTTTCACTTATTTATTTTAATTTAGCTATATTTAAACTAAATAACATAAATTAATTATTATATAACCCTTGTTTTTATACAATTATATTATAATAATTTCAACTTAAAAAAAAACAAAAAACAAAAACAACCTTATTGATCAATTAGTCAAATATTTATTACTTAAGCACGGGTCAATTTTCCTCCACGCCTTTTAAGTTAAAATCTACCTAATCTACCCATAACCATTTTAATAAACATAATAAACTACATTAAAAAAATAAAATAAAAACCAACTCCCATTAAAAAAACATTTAAAGTACTATAACCTAGTATACCATTCACCCACTTTAACCAACAATTAAAAGAAACATTTGAACTACTATAACCTAATATAGCATTCACCCACTTTACTCGTACGTTCAACCCATTGCGATCTTGTCGGATCCCCTTTACTCATACCACCTTACTAATTGGATTATTCATCCTCCTGTCACGCTCGCCATTTCCCACGCTCGCCACTGAACGCTGTCATTTGCTTTGCAGTTGAGAGAAGAGTGTATGGTTAAATATTAAACATTTAGAGAGTCGCTGTTCAATAAAGGGAATCTTTTACAGATTTGATTTTTTTTTTTTTTTTCCGAAGGTGGCAAAACCTATCCTTAAAGTGCATTAATCTCCTTTTTCCATTAGAATTTTTAATTTTGTATTAGAATTAAATTATTATTCTAATTATTAAAGAGTTTTTTAATCAATTTTCAAATAACGAATAGCATGTAACATAGATTCAGGATCCTCTCACTGATTGCAGTTCAGATGATGGTACATAGTTTCACTGACTGCGTACATCAACTACTTAATTTGTGATTGTAAAAATGTTTTTGAGTTTTTAATTTGCTCTTCTTATCACTGGGATGGACACTCGCCACTAATAATTGGTTGTTAAAGAATTGAATTTTGAAGTTTGAACTATCATGGTTGTCCTATCAATCCAATATTGACTGAACAATTTAGCGAACAAAATTCTCCCCTCGACCTTAAAAATAAAGGTTGAAAGTAGTTAATTTAAAAATAAAGGTTGAAAGGTTGAAAGCCAAACGTCTCTGTACAATTGTTGTGCACGCAAAAACCTCTTCGCCCCTATATATATAGATATTGATCCACAACTCATCTCGTCCACAATTAGATCTACTTTGTCTGAGATAAGCATTCAAGGGTTCTTCCTCTGCTGTAATGGCTCCTGCAAGTGCAAACTCTTTCGTGAACCCAAAGTGGGGCAAAGTGATTCCCGTGGAGAGTGTGCAGGAGCTTGTCAAGAATCATGCCCACTCACATGAAGCTGTTCCCGGCCGATACATCAGGTCTCAGGAAGAGAGACCCACCACGTCCTCATTACTGGTTTCTCTTCAAACTGCAATTCCTGTCATCGACATGAAGAAGTTGAGCAACTTACCTGCACAAGATTATCAGAGACAACAAGAAATGGTGAGGCTTTCCATGGCCTGCCAAGATTGGGGCTTCTTCCAGGTATGCAATTGCCATAAACAAACCAGGTTGTACTTTGCCAGTGGGGAGATCTTATTAATCTGGGTCATATTTGTTTGGATGGTAGATTTTTGAATATTTTAGAAATTTGATTTATAAAAATTAAGTTTTTTTGTTTTTTTTGTTTGTTTTTTTTTTTTTTTTTTAAAGAAATTTGATTAATAAAAATTAAGTTAAGTGTTTGACATGGCTTCTATCTGTTTTAAATCAAATTTTTCTAAGCGTTATCTATAAGGATATAAGCAATATGAAAGCAAGTACCATCACCAACTCTGGCTTCTGGAATTTTGATGTTTAGAATCAATTTGCAAATAATCCCACCAGTGTATAATTACTAATTTTTAGTTATCAAATTTTTTTATAAATATAGGTTTACTAGATGTCTGCTAGTTATTAGTTTGGATGTCACTTCTGAATGCCAGAGAAAATTATATTTGTACTGATTTTCCTGTTTATATTTGTACTGATTTTCCTGGATGATTGCTGTTAATGCAATGAATTCTCAGATTGTGAACCATGGGATTCCTCATTCTTTAATTGATGAGATAAAGGGTGTAGCTAAAGAGTTCTTTAACCTTCCATTACAAGAAAAACAGAAATACGCTCCCCAAGAAGGAGATGTTCAGGGATATGGTAAGACGTTCGTGGTAGCTGAGGATCAAACGTTGGATTGGGGTGACTTGCTTGCTTTGGCACTTATGCCTGATAGCCTGAAAAATCTCACCCTCTGGCCCACCGTCCCCACAAATTTCAGGTAACTAAAATTATAATTATAATCGGACTGATGGGTATTGTCAGCACATTAATTTATTGTTAGTATTGATCAGAGTGATGGGTATTGTTATAAAGAGCTTAATTGGTTGATGGGCAGGGATAGTGTTGAGAGGTATGCAATAGCGGTGGAGAGAGTCGCTCAAGAGCTGCTGAGTTTATTCGCTGAAAATTTGAATCTGGAGGCTACTGATTATTTCAAGGAAAAGTTTGGGTCAGAGCCCATGAATTTGATGCGCATGAACTTGTACCCTCCTTGCCCTACACCAGAGCTTGTTCTGGGTTTGAGTCCTCACTCTGATGGAGGGGGGCTAACATTGCTCCTGCAGGATGACGAAACAGTAGGCTTGCATGTCCGGAAAGATAATCAATGGATTCCTGTGCAACCCATTCCATATGGCCTTGTTGTAAACATTGGAGACTTGCTAGAGGTAATCATCTCAATACCTGGGGATTTTGGCATTCTGGATTGCTTAGATTTTGTTGCAGACATTAAAATAATTTTTGAAGGTTTATTCATGGTACTACTCCTTTGATTACGCAGGTAATGACAAACGGGAGATATAAAAGTGTGGAGCATCGCGCAGTCACAAATGCAGAGAGAGCCAGACTTTCTATTGCGCTGTTTTACAATTCAGGTATGGATGCAGAGGTGGCTCCAGCATCGAAACTAGTGGATGAACAGCACCCGTGCTTGTACAGGAAGTTCAAACACGAAGAATACATTCGCTATTACTTGAAGAGACAACTTAAAGGGAAACACCCGCTTGCAGACTTTGCCAAACTTGACATCAGCAATACTTAAGATCAGCCGCTGTATTTTAAACAGATCAGGCTGTCCAATAATGTTGTCATATGCTGGTTTGTGTATGTTGTCTTATGCTGGTTTGCTTTTCCAAATACCAGCTCATTACATTAAACTAATTTAAGAGTAAAACAAAATAATAAAGTTTCAAGTTTCTTTGTAATGGGGTTATTTTAAATCTTGCCCATTGCTTGTGCTTAAATCTTTTCCTTATCTTTCCATAAAAACATGAGAAGAAATTTCATTCAAGAGACTTCACCTGCATTCATCAGACAGCCATGGAGCCTCAATATCCACATTACTTAAATAAAATTAGGAAATCCCAACTACTGAGCTACACAACTACTAAATATACGGACTGCTATTATGATTATTAAGTTGAATTACTAGTCCATTAAGAATATGCAAATAGCAAACAACCAGTCCACCTAAACTCCTATGAGGGTATTTTAAATCCTCCTAACCCAACTATCAATAAAGGACCACAATCCCCAACACTTTTCCTTAAAGCCATTGATGTACCACCTATCATCATACTATGAGAGATGAGGGTATTTTAAATGCTTGTCACTTTTTTTTTCCCTATTTTTGAGAAATGAGATGGGAAATCATGAATAAGATGGTCATGTTCTTAGCATGTAATGCACGCATTAGACAAATTAAAGTACCTCATCTTTTATTGGTCGAGCCCATTGATGGTGCACAAGAGAGATGAAAGGGGATCGTTCTATTTCAAATCGACTTACACACACCCTCAAATTAGTACAAAATGAATTACTTCAACCATCATGAATAAGAGGAGCAAGTCCTAGCATGCATAAAAGATTTAGTATCGTATGCTCTAGCAAAGTTTATACAAGTTACAATTTGTAGAAGAGGTTACAAATTATGAGACAAGGGTAATATGACTTTTTATAGATTGGGTTGAAAGGATAACTTCGAGACAGTAAAATGGTACTCCATGCTCATTCAATAAATTTTTTGAGGACCAAAATCCTCCCAAAATGAGGATGTATGACCTAGATTTGATGATTATATAAAGTTTCATCTATGTCTTATAGCAGAAAAATTGGAGGGATCAACTTGTAGAATCAAACTTATTTACATTGGGGTCTAAAAAATTCTAAGGACATTCTAAGACTTTAAATGAAATATTTCAGGGATAAAACTTTCTCACTTAAGCATGGGACCTTATGAATTTTTTTTACACATAGACACCTTTCCAACCATGCAAGAATCATAAGGGAGAAGTAAAGAACAATCATGAGAATAAAATTTTGTCAAAATAAATGCATTTGAAAAACAAATTTGTAACTTACATTAATGATTAGTTATGATTTTCCTTTTATAAGAACTTTATATAATTAATGTGGCCATTAGCATGCATCGCTTGATCTCATAACTAAATTCATCCTTCCTTAGATCCCATGCCTAATTTAGTTATTACATAGGTGTTTAGTTTTGGTGAAAATTTAATCTTATAAATTATCATATTATAAAAATATAATTTTGCTAAAATCAAAATCTTTGTATGATTTTGATAAAAATAAAATCTTATATCACATAACAGCAACGATTTTTTACATATGATTTGTTTTGAACAAACTCAACATTAATATTGAAAGTTTCTCGTTACAAAATAAAACAAAAGAATACATAAATATTGATTCTAGATTTATACCAAAAGAAAATCACCTTAATGATATTTTTTATCCATGCTCAGCTCTTTAATTTGATGAGAGTGAGTTTCTTGCATCTATTTCTTTTGTGTTAGTCATTCTCTTTGTAATAAAACTTTTGCATTACAGCCGTATACCATCAAGTTGAAATATGACATGAATTGGACAAGGCATTAATTTTAGGTACTAGCTTAAATATATAAATTAAATGGTTTATAAATGTTTTTATTTTTAATTAATCAACTTAATTAGAAAAACAAAAAAGGCTTAATTACTTTTAACATAAATATCAGTCTTTGATTTATAACTACTATTAAGAATATCCTAAAATATTTCATGGAGATTGAATCCTTACCATTTACCTAACAATTATTAATAATTAAATTAAAATTCTAAAAATCTAACATAAATGCTTCATAATTATTTAATTTTTAAATAAATTTTAAAAATCAAAATTTATTATTAATATATAAATAAATTTAATATTTCAATATTTTATTGTTAAATAATTTCAAATTAAATAAATAAAAATTATTTTCATTATTTTAAATTTATTAAAAAAATATATTAACATTTTATAATATTTATTCCCTCTACTCATATTATTATTTTTTGCTCAAGCAAGAATCAAACTTTCTATTCAAATTAAGCAACAAAGAGGTTACATAATATACATACACCCTAAGTTAGGGAACCGGGCCACATGCACAAGAATGTGGCTAAGGGTCCACAAAACTATACAACCCACAAAGCCAAAGACCGGACCCAATATAGAAAGAGAGACCCAATGGTGGTGGACAAGCACGACAAAACAGAGCCATCAATCTGCATCCGCCATATCCAACGACTGATAGGGATATCGGGTAGACAAAAAGCACTAGGATTACCCACTCGATGAGGGTGGTAATCACAAACAACTAGAGAACACATGTTACATGGACAGTGGCATCAGAGGCTTTTCCGAAAATCTGCTTATGGTATTGCCGACGCCCAATAACCAGGGAAGCTGTAGCAAAACCGTCGTGGTCCCACCACCAACAAGCCCAACAAACCTCAGCCCTAGATCTACTACATCGGGCAGAAGAGAAGATCAGGAGATACCTAACCGATGAAGGCGGTATTCTCTTTCTTCCTAGCGCCACGTGTAATTCTGTTTGTGGCATCGAAGACTTTTGAGTAAAACCACTCCTGGCACAATTGGACCTCCGATAACCCTGGTCACTGCTGCAAAACCACCACTTTCTGGTTTTACGCTCTTTTTCCTCTACCTTTCATTCCTCTACAAGATCCAAAACTTGGGCCGCCGAGTAATTAAAACCAAAGACTTCCGTCAACTTAGATTACTGTTGGTTGTTTCCCCTTGGAGTGTTGATAATGATCCCTGTCTTCGTGCGCCAGATTGTTGTAGTCCTCGTGCAGTTGTCCATTCTTAGCGAACTCCCACAAGCAGCACTTGTTTTCTCTTGCGCAAATCACCCCTTCATTAGCTAGCATGTCCGCCACTCCGTTGGCATCTTTGCACACGTGAACAAAGCTCAAAGTTCTAAGTGTTCTGAGATGAGATTGAACTTGATGAAAAACTTGCGAAAGTTGCCAGTGATTTGAAACTTTGTCCGGTGTTGTGCTGATGCTTATCCTTTTGATTGAATTAATCACTAATTCCGACTCTGCCTCTATGATTGTATTATGTAAATTGTAGTCCATCAGGATTTCTAGGCCTTGCTCAATGGCCATGAGTTCTGCCATATTGTTGGTAGCCTTCACCAAATGACTGTGAAAAATGACTTTGATATTACCCTCTGCATCTCTTATGACTCCCCCGTAACCCACGTCCCCTGCGTTCCCTTTCAAGGCTCCATCTATGTTGAGTTTCAAGAAGCCATGGGGAGGGGGTTACCAGAAAGCCTTGCCATTTGATCTATGCCTTGCTTTCTTTTTGGTGCCTGAAAGGCCATAAGACTGATGTCCCAACTATTCAAGGATGTGAGTGTCCCTTTGACAAGGGGGTTTTTCAGGGGGATGCTTCAGAAAGACATTAACTATTTCTCTAAGCTGATTTAGAATCTGCGCCATGATGCCTTGAGTTGAACCAGATTTATCTTTGAAGATCCTGTTGTTGCGTTATTTCTAGACATCCCAGATCAAAAACCTGGAATCAGTGTCCAGGCTACATTGGCTATCTCATTATCTGAGAAGTCTTTTCTCCAATTCTTTAAAGTTACAGTAATGTCATCGTACTTTCTGACTTTTGGTTGAAGATCGAGGTGACCCAATTCCATATGTCGGAGGTGAACGTGCAAAGGTTGAGAATGTGATCCATGGTCTCTTCTTGCAAACCACATAAATGGCATTTTGAAGGACCTTCAACTCCTCTTTTTCCAAGATTTTCCCAAGTCATAATCTTTTTATGCTGAACTAGCCACATGAACAGTTTGATCTTCATCCAGTGAGGGTTGCTCCAAAGGTTTTTCCAAGTCTTGTCAAGATTTGGATGGTCAAATCCGGTGATTAGTCTTTTGGCTTCTTTGAGATTGAAGTTGCCCTCATTGTTTCTACCCCACCTTAGTAGATCATTCAAGGTTGAAGTTAAAATTTTCCTCTTTTCTAGAATCTCTTCAAGAACTTTAGCTTGGGCTTTCAAAGGGGTCTCTGCACTGTAATCTGGAACTTCCAGATTCTCCATTTCCCTTCCTCTCTAGACTGATCCCAAAAGTCCCTTACACTTTTTAGTCCTTTGTTAAGGGTGTCATTTTTGATGCTGTCTAGTCCTTCTCTGTAGAGATTTTGTTCCTGCTGCCAGTGGTCCTCCTAGCACTAGGCGTGATTCCCATTTCTTATCTCCCAGAAACTATGTTTTTGAACTAAGGCTCTGTTCTCCCAAGCCTTGTTCCAGATATGAGAACCCCTGATGTGCCCTGACATTCGAATGTGGTCCTTTTCCTACCAATCCATTGCATACTTTTGTTTCCATAGCTTGGTCCATGGATTGTTGGTTTCCTTTAGCCATCTCCACCAAAGTTTTTCCCCCAAGACTTTGCTTAGGGTGTCCGGGTCGTGGAGACCTAAACCACCATGGGTTTTGGGTTTGCAAAGCTTCTCCCATGCTACTAGGGCCCATTTCTTTTTCTCTTCCCCTTTGCCCCAAAGAAAGTTTCTTTGAATATTCCTGATCTGTTGTAAAACTCCTTTTGGGACAGGAAGGGCTGAGAACATGAAAACTGGAATGGTTTGTAGAACAGCCTTTGTAAGAATTAGTCTTCCTGCTAAATTCAAAGATCTGCTAGTCCAGTTATTGACTTTGTCCTTCAGTTTATTTGTAACTGACTCCCATACTTCCTTATTCAGAGGTTTGTCAGTGAGAGGCATTCCCAGATATTTAGAGGGAAGATTCTCTCTTTGAAATCCCAGAATTCTGGAGAGATGTCTTTGGATGGAAATATCTATATTAAAAAAGAAAACTTTTGATTTTGTGAGGCTTACCTCCGTGCCAGAAACCATTTCATGCAGGATTTGTTTGAAGGCTTTGGGTTCCTTGATGGTGGGTGTACTTTGCAGCATAGTATCATCCACAAATTGTTGATGTGTCAATGTGTCTCCATTCTGAGTGAGTTTTAGCCCTTGATTCTTCCTTCCTCCTTGGCTGAGTTGATCATTCTGCCCAATCCTTCCATCATGAGGATGAAGAGGAATGGGGAAAGAGGATCCCCTTGCCTAAGGCCCCTTGAAGGCCTGAAGGTTCTTGAAGGAGAGCCATTGAGAAGGATAGAGCAGCTTGCTGAGGTAACCAGGGCCATGACCCACTTTATCCAGTTGTAGTCAAAGCCATAAGCTTTAAGGATTTGCTTTATGTAAGGCCAGCTTAGCTTGTCATAAGCTTTTACTATGTCTAGCTGTATTATCATCCCTGCCTGCTTATTGGTCTTGAGGGAGTGCACCACTTCATGAGCTTGGATGATATTGTTGAGAATTTGTCTGCCTTCCACATATCCTATTTGTTCCTCTGACATGAGCGTTGGTAGTAGAGGTTTGAGTCTGTTAGCAATAACTTTGGAAATGATTTTGTACACCACATTGCATAAAGCTATGGGTCTAAATCTTTTTGGTGTCATGGCGTTTTCCTGTTTAGGGATTAATGCTGTGAAAGATTCATTAATCGCTCTAAGAACTGTTCTAGATTTTCTCGAGTCCTCCACCACATCTAGAATGTCATATTTGACTATTTACCAACATGTTTTGAAGAAGTATACATTGAATCCATCTGGGCTTGGAGCTTTCCTATTGCGCATCTCCTTGATTACTTCATTGACCTTTTCCTCCATTACTAGCCTGTTGAGATTATAGTTATCTTCCCTGGTCACCAATTTTGGAATGTTCTTTCTGAATCTCTTAATGAATTGAGATCTGTCTGCAATTATTTCCTCTGCTATGCTTTGAAAATGTTGCACCAGAACAGATTCCATTTCTTTGTGAGTATTTAACTCTTTCCCTTGTGGATCTAAGAGTTTCATGATTCTGTTATCAGCCCTGTGTTTCATGGTGGACTTGTGAAAGAATCTGGTATTTATCTCCCCTTCCTTAATCCAATTTACTCTAGATTTCTGTCTCTAGAAGATTTCCTCCTGCTAACATCTTTTGTCCCATTCTTGCTGCAGAGAGTCCGCCTATATTTTCCTTTCCTCTATGAATCCTTCCTTGATGACAATTTGATTAGTCTCTTGTAATTTTCTTTCTACTTCTCTTTTGGCTTCAAAAATGTTGCCAAACTCATTTCTGTTCCATTCTTTATGTAGGATATTTTTCTCCATTGAAATATTCTCCAGGTCCTTACTCCTCCCATTTTATTCCGCATCTTCTTCTAAAATCTCAAAACTATTGTGAATCGGTAGCTTGTTCTCATTAGGTTTCTTTTGGTGCTTTCTCCCCCCTCCTTTCCCCCTGCTTGCCACTTTGGTGTATCCTTCAGGGTCTTTTCCAATGTTGCTTTTCACGTTGTCCTCTCTTTTATTGAGTGGGCATTCTCTGAAGAGTTTCCCATGTTCATGACATTTGCGGCATCTGAATGGGATATGTTCATAGTCGATCGCCTGAACCGTTTCCTTATCATAAAATTCCAGGATGATTTCATCCCGGAGTGCTCCCAATAAGTCCATTTCTACACATATGCGGGCGAAGGAGGTGAATTTGCCTCGCATATTCGCCTTTGATATCTTTATAAAATGTCCTAACTTGTTACCTATAGCTTTTAAGGATTCTGGCAAATAGTAATCTAAAGGTAAGGAATATAATCTAATCCATACCGGGACCAATGTGAACATTTCTTGCTTCGAACAAAGTTCATCGTCCCAGGTCGCATGTAGAGGCCTACAGAAGCATAGAAGTATGGTTCTCCTTCGAAAATTCTATCTTTATCCTCCAAGTTCGTGAATACCACGGTAAAAAACCCTTAGACCCAAGATGTATATTTATCTCTCCTTTTGGTTTCTAGGTGTTTTTTATCCAAGTGTATATCGCTTTGTCCGTGAGCCAAATGCCCATAAACTTGCATATGACCGCATAGGTTTCCATGTGATCTCTGTGCACCTGTAGAGCAGGATCATTCAGGACCACCCGTGGTTTAATATTAGACTTAGGATTGCAGGGTCCCATTGTAGCTTTACCCTCCGTCCTCTAACCACCATCTCTAGCTTTCATATCCTTTCGAACCTCCTTGTCTGTCCCTTCCTTTTCTTGGGGTTTGCTGCCTTCCATCTTTAGGGAACCATTAATTTTTGTCTCATTCTCCGAAGAATTTTGGAGCCTATTTCGACTCGTCCCTTTGCCTCTGTTCGAAACTACGTTACTATAGGAGGAAGTGGAGCTCATTCCTCCTTGCCCCTCCATAGTTACCAACTCGCTTCTGTCGCCCCCTGTTTCAAACCCTAGTTTTCCTTTAAAACCCCCCTACTCATATTATTGTACTATAATAGACTACATTATTATATTATTATAATATTTATTCGCTATAGGCATATTATTATATTTTTATAAAAAAATTAAATTATTATAATCTTATAATATTATCTTTTACCTTTATAGATAATATCATATTATAATTTAGTGAAGAAAAAAATCCAATTCTTATAATTTCTAAATTATTGTAATATAATATTCCATTTTAGTATAATATTGCCATATTCCTCCTTTAAATTATTGTCATTTGATATATTTTCCTATATTTATATAATTATATGACATTATCTTTTTTTTTTCTGAAGCAAGAGACGATCCTTCTATTTCAGTAAAACAAAAATAATGTTACAAAATATACAAAAACCGTTCGATTTCATGGACTCAGGAGAAACAAGGGGTAACCTGCCATAGACCTGACCCCCCCTACAACCGTCATTATCAAACTCTCAAATTACACAAAAAGTTGGACTAAAAGTTTCTCCAACCACGTGGCAAACTCCGGTGCCTTCCACCCCCCAGCTCGGACAATCAACAACAGTCGCCACCGACCTTACTTCGCACGCCAACCAGCGGTAGAGGAAAAAGGCGCCCCAATAAGACTCGTGGAGAAAAATACCTGGCCCCACCAAAATAGCACGACCGAATCTGACCGTAGATCTCGACGGCTATATCCAATGGCCAGGAGCGATATCGCGCTGCTTAGATGACCGAACTTTAGTGTGCGATGGGGGGCGGTATTCCTTACCACCCCCCTGCCACGTGTAGGAAGCCTAATGGGATCACTTCCAAAAATCCAATACCACTTACCACTCTAGAGCCCTGCGATCACCTGGAAACTGCTTTGTACACGGTTTTCCATTCCAAAAGTGGATTGAAGGGAGATTGCCACTGCCGGAAAACCCGCCAATCTAGACCAAAAAACAGTACGATCAATCACGGCCGTCGAATCGCTCCGCATGATCTGACGGCTGAGGATCAAATCGCACCACCTAATAACACTGAGAATTAGCGCTTCCCGCCAACTAGACCGGTAACCTGCACATTCAATCCCTGTCGTTGAAACGCATCGCATGATCCGACGGCTGAGGATCATTTCGCACCGACTAATTTTACTGATCATTAGTGTGCGATGAGGGCGGTAATTTAGCCGACCCCACCACCATGTGTAGCCCTCTGTATGGAATCACTCCAAATTCGTCAAAACCATTTTCTGCTTGTGAGGGCCGCGATCACCTGAAAACCTCTCCTGGCCCGGTAAACTGATCCTGGACGGAAAACCCCTGCTTTTGCGGTTGCCTAGAGTTCCCAGGATCCTTCTTATATTTTCTTTCTCTCTGCCTGAAACTAGTAAGGACGAAACTCCCGCCAAATAGTATTTTTTAGACGAACCAGGGCCGCCCGACTGAGTGTCCACTGGAATCTCAAAAACAAAGCTGACTCGTTTTACTATGGTCGAAAAGGAACTGCAACCCCCTGAAGACCTGAAAGTAGAAAAATAAGAAACATAGAACACCTGAATCAACTGGATTCCATCTCCATGGCCCTACTCCGAAACACAATCCTGTCTTCATCTGCCTAGTCATAACATTTCACTTTTAACCTACTCTGAGGCATTTCTTGCCAGCTGAATGCAACCCTGTTCTCTGTACCGATCGCCCCTTGATTGGCAAGAAGATCAACTAATTTGTTTTCCAATCTTCTTACATGTTTAAAACTGATAGTCCGAAGGCTCTAGAGGTGCTATTGAATCCATTGAAAGCCCTGGATTAGACGCCAGTTCCTTGAGAATTTTTCTGGCTTTGTGCCCCAACTGATCCTCTTGACTGATTCGATGATTAACTCTGAATTAGCTTCAACAATCACATTTGTCGGTTATCCTGTTTCAGGAAATCTAAGCACTTCTCCATAGCCATCAATTCCACCATGTTATTAGTGGCTATTCCTAAATGATAGTAGAAGATGAAGAGTACTCCACCATTCTCATCCCTTAACACACCTCTGTAACCTGCAGAGCCCGGATTGCCCTTTTAAGGCCCATCAATGTTGAATTTCAAAAAGCCCTTTGGGGGGGATGCTAGAAATCTTGCTTAGAATCTAGGGAGATAATTCTCCTATCCCATCCCTGAGGTATAAGGCCCTGCAGACCCAAATCACCAAGAGTTTTCAAATCCTCAGCCGAAGGAGGGTTCTTGGAGAGATTTTGCACAATAGTGCTAATCGTTTCCTTGATTTGTTTTAAGATTTGTTCAAAAAGGCTTTGGGATGGCCTCTTTTCATTCTTGAAGACTCTGTTGTTCCTTTCTTTCCAGACATTCCAAATAATGAAACCTAGCATGATGGCCCATGCTGAGCTAAGAATATCATTGTCTGAAAAGGTTCTTCTCCATTTGTTTAGGGTATTGATGATGCTCCCTTTGTCCTTGTTAGACTGTTGGAAAATGTTGGAAAAAGAATCTCATAAATTGGATGTGAAGATGCACTTGTTGAGGAGGTGCTCCATAGTTTCCTCTTGGGCTTCACAGAGCTGACATCTAGAAGGCCCCAGGACACCCCTCTTCCTAATATTATCCCAGGTGAGGATTTTCTTGTGCAGAACCAGCCACATGAAGAGTTTAATCTTCATCCATCCTTGATGTCTCCATAGGTCTTGCCAAGTCTTATCTGGAGCATGTGAGTTAAAGTCAAGGAGAATGAGTTTTTCTTCTTTGAGATTAAAGGTACCCTCACTTTTGTTGCCCCATCTTAGCTGATCTTGCTCCCCTGATTTCAAAATCTTCCTTTGTTCTAACATATTTTTTAGAGTCTCTGCTTTAGCCTTCAGGGGACTTTCATTCCTGAACTAAAAGTTCCTGCAGGTTCTCCATTTCTCAATACTGTTGGTTTGGACCCAAAAATATTTTACTTTAGATAACCCCTTAGAATCTATATCTTCCTTGAGATCCCTCAAGTCTTCCTTTAACAAAATAAGTTCTTGTTGCCATCTGTCCTCCTAGAATAGGGCAAGGTTTCCTTCTCTGATTTCCCAGAAGCTGTTTCCTTGGACTATGCCCCTGTTGTCCCAGGCATTATTCCAGATATGAGAGCCCTTATTATATCCTGACATTCTTATTAGATCATTGTTTTGCCACATGTGTGCATATTTTTCTTTCCATATCTTTGCCCATTGTGCCTCAGGATCTTTAACCCATCGCCACCATAATTTAGCTCCTAAAGCCTTACTTAGAATCTTAGGATCATCCAGACCAAGTCCTCCATAGTTTTTGGGTTCGCAAATTATTTCCCATGCTACCAAGGCCCATTTCTTTTTTTCTTCCCCCTTGCCCCAAAGAAAGTCTCTTTGCACTTTTCCAAACTGCTGCAGAACACCTTTGGGAGCTGGGAGAGTTGATAGCATGAATACTGGGATTGATTGAAGGACAGCCTTGGTTAGCACCAACCTACCAACCAAATTTAAAGATCTAAAAGTCCATTTCCTAATCTTATCTTGCAGTTTGCTAATCACTGGCTCCCAGATACTCTTGTGAAAATACTTGGTCGTTAGAGGGACTCCCAAATATTTTGAAGGGAGGATCTCCCTCTGAAAGCCCAAAATTCTTGAAATATTTCTTTGAATAGAAATGTGAGTATTAAAGAAAAAAATCTTAGATTTGGAGAGATTAACTTCCATACCTGAAGCCATGGCGAAGTCTCTCAGGATTTTCTTATAAGCTAGAGCTTCTTTGACCATGGGGATGCCCTGTAGCATGGTATCATCCACAAATTGTTGATGTGTTAAGGCTTGACCATCTTCAGTAAGTTGGATACCTTTGACTTTACCAACTTCTTTAGCATGCCTGATAGATTTGCCTAACCATTCCATCATGAGAATGAAGAGAAAGGGAGAGAGTGGATCTCCCGGCTTGAGGCCTCTTGAAGGAATAAAAGTCTCCAAAGGAGAACCATTAACAAGAATTGAAAAGCTAGGAGAACTTACTAGGGCCATTACCCATTTAATCCAATTGTGATCAAACCCAAAAGCCATGAGAACTTTTCTGATATAGTTCCAATTCATCGTATCATAAGCTTTGGCTATATCCAACTTCATGATCATTCCAGCTTTCCTCTTGCTTGTTAGCGAGTGCACCACCTCATGAGCTTGAATAATGTTGTCGAGGATTTTCCTACCTTCCACATTTCCAGATTGTTCCCCCGACACCAGGGTGGGGAGAAGAGGTTTGAGTCTTCTGGCCACAACCTTGGATATTATCTTGTAGACCACATTGCATAGGGCAATGGGTCTGAACCTATCAGGAGTTAGAGCTGAATCTTGTTTAGGGATCAGGGCAATAAAGGTGGTATTAAGTGCATTCAGAATGGTTTTGTCCCTCCTGAAGTCTTCCACTACATTCAGAACATCATGTTTTACAATATTCCAGTAAGCTTTGAACAAATCAACATTGAAACCATCCAGACCTAGTGCCTTATCATTCTGCATTTCTTTTGGGACCTCACTGATCTCCTCTTCCGAAGTTGGTCTATTAAGGTTGAAATTGTCCTCATTGGAAACCAGTTTAGGTATGTGTCTTGATATAACCCTAATAGATTGTTCCCTATCTAAACAAGATTCCTGAGCAATACCACGAAAGTTTTGAACCAACACTACTGCTATTTCTTCATGAGAATGAAGTAAATTACCTCTTTCATCCTTGATAGAAGAAATATTGTTGTGAGCTCTGTTCGCCAAAGTGGATCTATGGAAAAATCTGGTATTGCGTTCTCCTTCTTTTAGCCATTGCACTCTGGATTTTTGCCTCCAAAAAATCTCCTCTTGTTTGCAAAAGTTCTCCCATTCTTGTTGATACTTGGTTGCCTGCTCATTTCTATCCTTATGAAAACCCTCCCTGATGAGGGTTTGGTTGAGTTCTTTCATTTTTCTCTCAACAGATTTTTTTCCTTCAAAAATATTACCAAACTCCTTCTTGTTCCATTCCTTGAGCCTGAGTTTGATATGTTTTAGTCTTTTTTGAAGTATGAACATGATTGTGCCCTGAATGTTTAATTCTTCAGCCCACCAAATGGCTATGTTGTTGGTGAAATCTGGGTGGGAAAGCCAGATGTTTTCAAATATGAAAGGTCTATTCCTGGGGGTACCAATACCCTACATTTCTAGTTGCACGAGCCAGTGATCAGAACCTCCAAAGGGGAGTACTCTTGCAACTATGTCCTTGTCCTTGAGCATAAGATCCTCTGAGATAATGAATCTATCTAATTTGGAAGCCACCTGAGACTCTCCTCCTCTTTTATTGTTCCAAGTAAAAGTTCCATTACTCATAACAATATCCACTTACTTCATATTGTCTATGAAAGATTGAAAAATATAAGAATCTTTATTTAGAGTTCTGGTGCCCCCTTTTTTCTCCAACAAAGATTTTATCATATGGAAATCACCCCCCAAGATCCAAGGGATACTTGCATGTCTTTCCCTGAGATCCTACAGGGAGTCTAAAAGCTTGAGTTTGCCATCCATTCTTTGGGGTCCATACACATTCATAAGTAGGTAGACCTCCTTATCTCCCACTGGTTGTATGACCACTAATAGATAATCCCTAGCTGCCTCTGCATCTACAATGTCAATTTTTTGGGGGTTCCAAAGCGTGGGAATACCACCTACTGTATTCTCTGCTTTGACTTCTAGAAACTCAAATTTATTGAGCCATTTACGGTGAATCTATTTTATTTTCTGAATGGAACATTTAATCTCCTGGATGAAGATTACATCCGGTGATGCTTGTTTCATTCTATTACTAAGTAACCTTTCTTTTCTTTTATTGCCTAGGCCTATAATATTCCAAGAAGTGAACTTCATTATTAAAGATTTGTAAAGGAGTAACTGGATAGGTCTTTCATCTTACCTGAGTCTATCATTAGCTTTCCACATTCCATCAAAAGCTCGTTCTGCTTTTTCCTGCCTCTTTTCTTTCCTGGGTATCTGGGTGCCAAGCCTGGTGTGGTTTTCATAGCTTTCACACCTTTGCTGCTCTGCCTTTCATGATTCCCTTGATTTTCTAGCCCTGTGGTCTAATTTTTCCATAAGAACAGCTATTGAACTCTATTGAACTCCTCTGGAGGTAACAAATCCACTCCCTCCCTAGTTCCTTGTTTCAGGAATCCTTCTAGATCTAGATTCTCTTTCTCAAGAATCTCCTGTAGTTCGTGGTCTTCCATTTCCATCTCACTCTGGGTCATTTCCAGATCCATCTCCAATTCTGTGTCACTTGTCATTTCTTCTTTCTGTTTTTTAATGTTTTGTGTTTTCTCCTCCTCTTCTTCGTTCTCCTCATTCACTGGAATGTCTCCTTTGGCCTGATCTGCTTTCGTTATCCCCTCTTCCTCTTCTAGTGCTTGAAATCTGTTTTGACTAGCTTGTTGCCTTTCATTTTGATGTGTCTTCAATCCCCTCTTGCTCCTTTTTCCTTTCTGGACCACTTTGTGAAAGCCTTCATTGTCTTTCATGGTATTTTTTTTACTAGTATTTTCAGTTTTACTAAGAGGGCAATCTCTGAATAGATGCTCATGCTCATGAAATTTACGACATCTGAATGGGATGTGCTCATAATCCACTATTTGTATCCATTCTTCATCAAACACTTCCAATATTACCTTATCCGGCGGAGCTCCAGAAAGATCCATCTCCACAAATATTCTTGCAAAGGATGTGTATTTTCCCCTTCTGGTGGCTTCAGAAGCTTTGACAAAACGTCCTAACTTATTTCCTATGGCAGATAGGGATTCCAGTTGCCAGTAATCTAGAGGTAGAGAGTAGAGTCTTACCCAAACCGGGACCGAGGTAAAAGTTTCATGTTATGGGACAAAATTCATGATCCAAGGTCTCATGTACAGGCCTGCTGCTGCATAAAAGTAGGGCCCTCCTTCGAACACTCTGTCCTTATCTTCAATGTTTGCAAAGACTATAGTAAAGAATCCCTTTGACCCAAGATGTAGTTCTATGCTTCCTTTTGGTTTCCAGTGGTATTTAATCCATGTCTGTAATGCTTTTTTAGTGGGCCATAAACCCATGAACTTACAAATGATTGCATAAGTCTGCATGTGGTCCCTATGCGCCTGCAGAGCAGGGTCATTCAAAACAACTCTAGGAGTGATAGTAGTCTTGGGTTTGCATGGTCCCCTTCGTGTTTTGTCTTTTGTGCCCTGTTCCTTGTCCTCTTCCCTGCTTTCTTTAGTGTTGTTATTCTCCTTAGATTTAGAGCCCTCCTGCTCCTTTTCTCTGTTTCTTTGCCTTTCAGCTGAAGGATCTCTATCCTCTTCTAATGGTTTTTTTCTCTGTTGGCCACTATCTACTTGTAGGAGGAAGTGGAGCTCCCTCCTTTACGGCCTTCCATGGAGAACGAACTCTACTAAACTATAACCCTAGCTCCAAAATCGCCCTCTCGCGTCTTCGTCGCGGGTGGAAAAATCTTCATTTTGTTTTTGATGTGATTCATAATTATATGACATTATCATAATTTTATTAAAAAGCACTAATTCATAAAATATTTAAATTTTATAATATTTTCTTTTACTTATTATATATATATATATATATATATATATATATTTATCAATTAGGTTTCTATCAAGGACAATACATTAGTCATAATGCCAATAATCTCTTTGTAAGTGCCAACTCAACTGGGTGCTCCTTGTGCTCAACTATCATAGGAAGATCCTCTACCAAATCATGTGTGCCCTAACATCCTCTCGTGCAATGGTTTTATAGTTAGCTAACTATTTGCCATGGAGAATGAAGAATGAAAAGAACTCAAATCCTGCACAAGATTATCAGAGACAACAAGAAATGGTGAGGCTTTCCATGGCCTGCCAAGATTGGGGTTTCTTCCAGGTATGCAATTGCCATAAACAAACCAGGTTGTACTTTGCCAGTGGGGAGATCTTATTAATCTTCATCATATATATTTGTATGGTAGATTTTTGAATATTTTAGGAATTTGATTAATAAAAATTAAGTTAAGTGTTTGACATGGCTTCTATCTGTTTTAAATCAATTCTCTCGAGGCCATACCCATAAGAATATAAGCAATATGAAAGCAAGTACCAACTCTGGCTTTTGGAATTTTAATGTTTAGAATCAATTTTCTTTTAAAATCAATGTTTCAAGTTTCTTTGTAATGGAGTTATTTTAAATCTTGCCCATTGCTTGTGCTTAAATATTTTCCTTATTTGTTCATAAAAACATGGGAAGAAATTCCATTATATTCATGAGACTTCACCTGCATTCATCAGACAGCCATGGAGCCTCAATATCCACATTACTCAAATAAAATTAGGAAATCCCAACTACTTATATGGCATGAGTTTTGTTGAGCTACACAATTACTAAATCTACGAACTGCTATTATAATTATTAAGTTGAATTACTAGTCCATTAAGAATATGCAAATAGCAAACAACCAGTCCACCTAAACCCCTACTTAGTATTGTAATTATACGTGAAACACTAGATAAAATACCAACCCAACTATCAACAAAGGACCACAACCCCTAACACTTTTCATTAAAGCCATTGATGTACCACCTATCATCATACTATGAGAGATGAGGGTATTTCAAATCCTCCTAATCCAACTATCAATAAAGGACCACAACCCCCAAACCCTTTTCCTTAAAGCTATTGATGTACCACGTATCATCATAATATGAGAGATGAGGGTATTTTAAATCCTCCTAACCCAACTATCAATAAAGGACCACAACTCCCAACACTTTTCCTTAAAGCCATTGATGTACCACCTATCATCATACTATGAGAGATGAGGGTATTTTAAATCCTTGTCACTTTTTTTTCCCTATTTTTGAGAAATGAGATGGGAAATCATGAATAATATGGTCATGTTTTTAGCATGTAATGCACGCATTAGACAAATTAAAGTACCTCATCTTTTATTGGTCGAGCCCATTGATGGTGCATAGAGAGATGAAGGGGGATCGTTCTATTTCAAATTGACTTACACACACCCTAAAATTAGTACAAAATGAATTAGTTCAACCGTCATGAATAAGAGGAGCAAGTCCTAGCATGCATAAAAGATTTAGCATCATATGCTCTAGCAAAGATTATACAAGTTACAATCTGTAGAAGAGGTTACAAATTATGAGACAAGGGTAATATGAATTTTAATAGATTGGGTTGAAAGGATAACTTCGAGATAGTAAAATGGAACTCCATGCTCATTCAATAAATTTTTTGAGGACCAAAATCCTCCCAAAATGAGGACGTATGAGCTAGATTTGATGATTATATAAAGTTTCATCTATGTCTTACAGTAGAAAAATTGGAGGGATCAACTTGTAGAATCAAACTTATTAACATTGGGGTCTAAAAAATTCTAAGGACATTCTAAGACTTTAAATGAAATATTTGAGGGATAAAGCTTTCTCACTTAAGCATGGGACCTTATGAATTTTTTTTACACATAGACACCTTTCCAACCATTGCAAAAATCATAAGGGAGAAGTAAGGAACCATCATAAGAATAAAATTTTGTCAAAACATAATGATAGTGAAAATAGAATTATCTCTTTAATAAATGCATTTGAGATAATAAATGCATTTGAAAAATACATTTCTAACCTACATAAATGATTAGTTATGATTTTCCTTTTATAAGAATTTTACATAATTAATGTGGCCATTAGAATGCATCGCTTGATCTCATAACTAAATTCATCATTCCTTGGATTCCATGCCTAATTTAATTATTACATAGGTGTTTAGTTTTGGTGAAAATTTAATCTTATAAATTATCATATTATAAAAATATAATTTTGCTAAAATCAAAATCTTTGTATGATTTTGATAAAAATAAAATCTTATATCACATCAATACAAAGATTTTTTATACATATGATTTGTTTTGAACAAACTCAACATTAATATTGAAAGTTTCCCGTTACAAAATAAAACAAAAGAATACATAAATATTGATTCTATATTTATACCAAAAGAAAATCACCTTAATGAGATTTTTTATCCATGCTCAACTCTTTAATTGGATGAGAGTGAGTGTCTTGCATCTATTTCTTTTGTGTTAGTCATTCTCTTTGTAATAGAACTTTTGCATACAATTGTATACCATCAAGTTGAAATATGACATGAATTGGACAAGGCATTAATTTAGGTACTAGCTTAAATATATAAATTAAATGGTTTATAAATGTCTTCATTTTTAATTAATCAACTTAATTAGAAAAACAAAAAGGGCTTAATTACTTTTAACATAAATATCAGCCTTTGATTTATAACTACTATTGATGGGACCCAGCCCACTTGGCGTAGCTTTTGCGCTTTATATGATATTTGGTCCGTTGACGTGGTGGTGAACTGTTGTCTTTTCCGCAGCTCTGTAGTTGTGGTAGCTGTGCATTGAATGCAAACGTAAATGTGACAGTACCCTGCCTTGGTAAACTATACAACCCTAATCTTCACGCGCCTTCTCGACTCTTCTCTGTTTATCGTTCTGTTGGCTCCGAGGGTTTGCGAGCTCTGTGTATGGAAAAATGATGGGTGCGCTGTGCTATGGTTCCTTCGGCTTTGTAATGCAATTTTAGGGCAGTTTACGGTGTTTGAGCTGGTTCTGGTTGCTGGTAATGTTTTCTGGGTTCCTTCGCCTTCTGGTAACGCTGCCTTGTCTGTGGCTGCAAGCACAGGAATATCCGGGAAGCGACTTCAGTTTTTGATACAGGTAAAATGTTTCTCCATGCTTCAATTTTTACTTGCTCCTCGTTCTGGGTCTAACCCCAAATTGTTCCTCCTCTCTTCAGTTGCTCTGTGGCGTACTCTGCTTCAAAAATATGGCTTCTCCTCTCGCGTTCTCCAGGTAAGGGTTTTCTTTTTTTTTTCGTTATCAGTCTTTATGTAGATTTTAGAGGGTTTCGTCCCTCTGAGCTTTTCTGTGGCTCGAACTCATTCACACCTGGTTCTTGCAGGTCCTCTCAGGCGACCTGGACGGCGCAAGCCCCTGTGTTCAACGACATTTGGTTGCGTATCTTTTGGTAGGCCTGCAACTTGTTCTGTTCTGTTGAATATGGTCACTGTTCGAAGGACGGCCCGTCCAATAGTTGGTTGTCCGGTCACTGTGTGGTCCTCTGTTTGTCGTTGTCATTCTGAGTTGAGTCCTATGTGTGGAAATGTGGCTTCAACGTAACCCTATTACAAATCTGTTTCAAACCCTAACCTAGGGTTTTATGCTTGACCTGTATAATTGTAATTTCTGGTTGAATTTTCACTCGCCGTGACTATGTTGGTCTCTGTATATGTGAGGGAACTCGACCCTATCGATTCTAGCTATGAATTGCTATTCTGGACAATGTAAATGAAATTCGTTTTTAATGAAAGAAAGTTATGGTGATTGATACATGTGATGTCTTCGCTTGTCTTTCGGTTACGTTGCTGGGCATTCAATTTGTTTGCTTGTCTTTCATTTAGTGGCTGTGCGTTGAACATATTCGCTCATCCGTAATTGTATTGTTGTGCGCTTGTATGTAAGCGTGACTGCTTGTCTTGTGGCCTGGAATTTATTTAAGATTCTCTCTGCTTGTCTACAATTTAACTGTAACTCGTACTTGTACAATAGCCATGACAGTGTGCTTAGTTTATAATAATACAAAGGTCTGTTAAATGATGAAAAACATAGGAATGAGAGATCAACAAATAATTTAGAAAGTAATTTTGATGGACAGTACTTTTCTGGTTTTGAATGCTTGACAATTCTATTAGTAAATTTACTCAACTTATTCTCTTCTGAACTTACTCTTTTCCAGTACATGTATTTTTGGCTTTATAGCCTCTGTCTTCAGTTAAGGCTTACAGTTTGTCTTTTTCTGTTACAAAGACAGTTACATAACTTTTGTTTCTATCCGTAACTATAATCATTTTGACATTACAAGACTTGTAGGACAGTTAAGAGTTATTTCTCCTAATTACATAAACTACCTTTTAATCAACAATGAAACTACAGTAATCCTAAACTGGAAAAGTAAAGACATCTAACTGTTGCTGATTTGTAAAATAAAGTAAAAGAAAAATTATTCCCAATAGAACTTTAACAGTTCAGTTCATCGCTTGTGAACCTGGTTGGAGTCCTTTCTGCCTCGTCACTGTGAGCTGGATGCTCCTGCATCAGGCTCCCGGGGTGAGAAAAGATCATGAATCCGGTTCATGAGCTCCTCCACTGATGTCCCTGTTCATTCAATCTGCCTGGCGTCAAGCCATGAGCTGTCCTCAATCGGACGGTTCTTCCACTTGACCAGGTACTGAAAATAATTTTTCCGCTGAGTACGCCTAACTACCTGAGTTTCGAGGATGCTTTCGATCTCAGGAGGTTGGACATAAGGCATTTGTTTCTTCCAACTTTCTCCGTCTTCCTGGGTGTTCCACGTGGATTGTCCGGGTTCATCCTTCTTCTCTTCCAACAGATCGCCTGTATACGGAAACAAATCTGCCACATTGAAGATAGGTGATATGCCTACTCCAGGTGGTAGTTGTATTTCGTAGGCATTCGCTGAAAACTTCCGCAAGATCTTACAAGGACCTATCTTCTTGTATTTCAGTTTATTGTACGTACCTTTAGGGAATCGCTCCTTACGTAAGTGTACCAGAACTTCATCCCCTACCTCAAAATGAACTTCTCTTCTCCTCAAATCTGCATGTCCCTTATACTTCGAGCTGCTATCCTGTAATTTTGCTTTCACCTGTTCGTGTAAATCCCTCATTGCATTTGCAAAATCTTCTCCATCCGCACTCCGTCGTTCCTATAAACCAAGATCCCGAAGCTCATGCACTCCACGAGGGTGCATAACATAAAGAATCTGGAAGGGACTGAGACCCGTGCTACGATTCAGCGAATCGTTGTAAGCAAACTCTGCTTGCGCTAGCACTCGGTCCCACATTCTAGAATTTTCTCCGACTAAGCTGCGTAACAGATTTCCTAGACTTCTGTTCACAACTTCTGTTTGCCCGTCGGTCTGCGGGTGGTAAGCAGAACTGTAGCTTAATTGGGTGTTCATCTTTTTCCACAAGGTATGCCAAAAATGTCCCGTGAACTTCACGTCTCTGTCTGATAGGATGGTTGTTGGTAACCCGTGTAATCTGACAATCTCATTAAAAAACAAGTGGGCCACGTAAGTGGCATCACTAGTTTTCCGACAAGGTACAAAATGTGCCATTTTCGAGAAACGATCTACCACTACCATTACCGAATCATATCCTTTCTGTGTTTTTGGCAGTCCCAACACGAAATCTAAACTCACTGAATCCCAAGGTCTGCCTGGAATAGGCAATGGCGTATACAATCCTGTGTTCTGGCTATGCCCCTTCGCTAGTTGACACACCTTACACTTAGCCACAAAACGTTGTACGTCCCGTCGCATTCTTGGCCAAAAATAGAAGTGACTAAGTTGCTCCAAAGTCTTGTCAATACCAAAGTGTCCAGCCAAACCCCCACTGTGTTTTTCACGAATGATGTTCTCCCTCATAGAACAGCTGGGGATACACAGTTGTCCTCCCCTAAAAAGCAATTTCTCCTGTATGTTATAGTCCAACCAAGGACTATTCCCTCTTATCAAAGGATTTTGGCACGCCTCATAGGCTTCTCTGAAATCTGTGTCTGTCTTATAAAGATCCCGTAAATGTTCAAAGCCCAAAACCTGTACAGTGCTTTCCTGCAATAGTAAAGCTTTTCTGCTCAATGCGTCGGCTACCTTATTCGCTTGCCCGCTGATATGCTTCAGCACAAAATTAAAACTCTGTAAGTACTCCACCCATTTGGCATGTTTATGATTAAGTTTGTGTTGCTGCATTACATATTGTAATGCAGAATTATCTGAAAACAGCACGAACTCGTTCCCCAACAAATAATGCCTCCAGTGCCTTAGCGCCTGTACCACTGCGTAGAATTCATTGTCATACGAGGAGTACTTCTGCCTACTCTCATTCAGTTTTTCACTGAAAAATGCCACCGGTCTGTCCTCCTGACTGAGTATAGCCCCGATTGCCGTTCCACTAGCATCACAACGTACCTGAAATAATTTTTGAAAATCTGGTAGCCTGAGAATCGGTCTTTCTGTTATCTTCTTTTTCAATAGCTGAAAGCTCTTTTCTGCTGCTTCTGTCCATCGAAAAGGTTGGCTGGCCTTTTTGATGGTCTCCAACATAGGAGCACAAATTCCGCTGAAATTTTTAATAAAATTCCTGTAAAAACTCGCTAATCCGTGGAAACTACGTACCTCAAACAAATTCTTCGGTGACGACCAATTTATGATTGCTGTCACTTTCTCCGGATCCATCTTTAATTCGTTCTCCGCTATCACAAATCCCAGATAAATTAACTCTTTTTGCAAAAACGTACATTTCTTCAAATTGATCAATAACTTGTTTTGCTGTAGCTCCTCCAACACTTTACGCACATGTCGGAAGTGTTCTTCTCGTGTCTTACTAAAAATAAGTATGTCGTCTAAATAAACAATTACAAACTTCCCAATATATTCCTTTAGCATCTCATTCATGAGTCTCATGAAGGTGTTGGGCGCATTGCTCAACCCGAACGGCATGACCAGCCATTCATATAAGCCCTCATTGGTTTTAAAAGCTGTCTTCCACTCATCTCCCTCACGTATCCGAATCTAGTGATATCCGCTCTTTAAATCTATCTTAGAAAAGTAAGCTGCCCCACTCAGACAGTCCATCATATCATCCATACGCGGTAACGGAAACCTGTACCGTATGGTGATTTTATTGATGGCCCTGGAATCAGTGCACATCCGCCATTCTCCTCCCTTTTTGGGGGCGAGAACTGTTGGTACAGCACATGGGCTCAAACTCTCCCTGATCAATCCTTTGTCCAATAACTCCTGCACCTGTTTTTTGATTTCTTCATTATCCTTGGGGCTCATTCGATAAGCTGCCTTATTTGGTAAGCTGGCTCCTAGTATGAAATCAATATGGTGACTAATGCTCCGCTTGGGAGGTAACTTATCCCGCAAGTCATCCACTACTATATCTGTAAACTCTTCCAACATCTGTTGTATTTCTATAGGCAAATCTGTGATTTCTGTGTGCAACAAAACTGTCCTTGTCTTTCTGACTACAGCATAATTCATCTCGTTGTTTTCAACCTGCTTTAAAAATTGTTTTCCGCTCATAAGCAACGCCTTAGGTTCATTTACTTCAGCTGCCTCTTTCTCTTCCCTGATAGGCACAAGGGTATGCCTAACCCCATCTTTTTCGAACTTATAACAGTTCAACACCCCATCATGTGTCACTTTTCTGTCATATTGCCAAGGTCTGCCCAACAAGATGTGGCATACGTCCATTGGCATAATGTCGCAAATAATTTTGTCCTTATAACGTCCTATCTGAAATTCCACTTCACTCTGCTCATCCACCAGCAACTGGTGTCCCTTCTGTAGCCATGAAACTCGATATGGACTGGGGTGTTTCAGACGCTTCAGTCCTAACTTCTCCACCATCTCGACTGACACCAAATTGTCAGTACTTCCGCTGTCAATTATCATTTTACAGCACTTACCTTGCGATTTACAAACTGTCCTGAACAGAGCTTTCCGTTGCGTCTGCTCAATACTCTCATCAACTGGCTTCAACAACACCTTATGCAGCACTAAAGCTTCTCCTGTTTCTGGGGCATTTTCTGCCTCTTGAGGAGGTGCTGCTGCTTCCTCCGGTTGCGCCACATATGCGCCTCGCTGTCCAGTTGAATCTGTTTCTGGGCACTCAAAAGAGCGGTGCCCCCACTTGTGGCATCTGTAGCACTGGTAACCAGCTCCCCTTCCACGGCCATTTCCTCTACCACGCTGAAACGATCTGCCACCTCTCGTTCCATCTCCTTTTTCTGTTGTTCCCGAAGTTCTCGAACTGTTGGCTTCCTCACTGTTGCTGGCAGTTCGGCCCCTGCCATAGGATTGGCCTCTTCCTCTGTTAGACCCTCGTCCTCTCCGGGCATTCTGCCTCCGGTTAAGTTTTTCCTCTGCTTTGACCGCGCTCTGGTATGCCTCCTCCATATTGTTGGGAGACAAAATGCTTATTTCATCCAAAATCTCCATCCTCAGCCCATTTACATATCTGGCTGTCCTTTCTGCTGTATCCTCTGTGTATCCTGCTCGCAAATTTACTCGATAAAATTCCTCCGTATACTCTTTCACCGTCAGACCCCTCTGTCTCAAATTCTGAACCTGCCTATGTAACGCAATTTGGTAATCTCTTGGCAGAAATCTGCCCTTCAATTTAGCTACCATCCTCGTCCAAGTCTTTATCGGAGGTTTGTTCAATCTCTTCCTCTCATTCTGGACACTGTCCCACCACAGGGTTGCGTGTCCTTTCAGCTTTGTTGCTGCAAATTTGACCCTACGGTCTTCACTAATTTCCTCGCATTCAAAGTACTTGTCCATCTCGCTAATCCAATCTAATACAACATCAATCGATAAACTGCCATCGTAGGTTGGTAATTCTGGTTTTGGTTTGCTATTTGACAATAATACAGACTTCAATAACTTCACTTCTGGTGAATCACCTTCAGCCCCATCTGCCGCTACTTCCACTTCTTCTTCACTCACATCACCTAACTCTAGATCTCTCCTCCTGCCTGCCTCTACTGCTTCCAATCGGGCAGTAAGAACTCTGAGTTCTTCTCTTAACGCCTCATCTGCCATTCTACGGGCACCTCTGCCTTGTCCTCGTCTACCTATATCCATTTCTCCCAAATCTCTTCAACTCAAACTGCTCTGATACCACTCTGATGGGACCCAGCCCACTTGGCGTAGCTTTTGCGCTTTATATGATATTTGGTTCGTTGACGTGGCGGTGAACTGTTGTCTTTTCCGCGGCTCTGTAGTTGTGGTAGCTGTGCATTGAATGCAAACGTAAATGTGACAGTACCCTGCCTTGGTAAACTATACAACCCTAATCTTCACGTGCCTTCTCGACTCTTCTCTATTTATCGTTCTGTTGGCTCCGAGGGTTTGCGAGCTCTGCGTATGGAAAAATGATGGGTGCGCTGTGCTATGGTTCCTTCGGCTTTGTAATGCAATTTTAGGGCAGTTTACGGTGTTTGAGCTGGTTCTGGTTGTTGGTAATGTTTTCTGGGTTCCTTCGCCTTCTGGTAACGCTGCCTTGTCTGTGGCTGCAAGCACAGGAATATCCGGGAAGCGACTTCAGTTTTTGATACAGGTAAAATGTTTCTCCATGCTTCAATTTTTACTTGCTCCTCGTTCTGGGTCTAACCCCAAATTGTTCCTCCTCTCTTCAGTTGCTCTGTGGCGTACTCTGCTTCAAAAATATGGCTTCTCCTCTCGCGTTCTCCAGGTAAGGGTTTTCTTTTTTTTTTTCGTTATCAGTCTTTATGTAGATTTTAGAGGGTTTCGTCCCTCTGAGCTTTTCTGTGGCTCGAACTCATTCACGCCTGGTTCTTGCAGGTCCTCTCAAGCGACCTGGACGGCGCAAACCCCTGTGTTCAACGACATTTGGTTGCGTATCTTTTGGTAGGCCTGCAACTTGTTCTGTTCTGTTGAATATGGTCACTGTTCGAAGGACGGCCCGTCCAATAGTTGGTTGTCCGGTCACTGTGTGGTCCTCTGTTTGCCGTTGTCGTTCTGAGTTGAGTCCTATGTGTGGAAATGTGGCTTCAACGTAACCCTGTTACAAATCTGTTTCAAACCCTAACCTAGGGTTTTATGCTTGACCTGTATAATTGTAATTTCTGGTTGAATTTTCACTCGCCGTGACTATGTTGGTCTCTGTATATGTGAGGGAACTCGACCCTATCGATTCTAGCTATGAATTGCTATTCTGGACAATGTAAATGAAATTCGTTTTTAATGAAAGAAAGTTATGGTGATTGATACCTGTGATGTCTTCGCTTGTCTTTCGGTTACGTTGCTGGGCATTCAATTTGTTTGCTTGTCTTTCATTTAGTGGCTGTGCGTTGAACGTATTCGCTCATCCGTAATTGTATTGCTGTGCGCTTGTATGTAAGCGTGACTGCTTGTCTTGTGGCCTGGAATTTATTTAAGATTCTCTCTGCTTGTCTACAATTTAACTGTAACTCGTACTTGTACAATAGCCATGACAGTGTGCTTAGTTTATAATAATACAAAGGTATGTTAAATGATGAAAAACATAGGAATGAGAGATCAAAAAATAATTTAGAAAGTAATTTTGATGGACAGTACTTTTCTGGTTTTGAATGCTTGACAATTCTATTAGTAAATTTACTCAACTTATTCTCTTCTGAACTTACTCTTTTCCAGTACATGTATTTTTGGCTTTATAGCCTCTGTCTTCAGTTAAGGCTTACAGTTTGTCTTTATCTGTTACAAAGACAGTTACATAACTTCTGTTTCTATTCGTAACTATAATCATTTTGACATTACAAGACTTGTAGGACAGTTAAGAGTTATTTCTCCTAATTACATAAACTACCTTTTAATCAACAATGAAACTACAGTAATCCTAAACTGGAAAAGTAAAGACATCTAACTGTTGCTGACTTGTAAAATAAAGTAAAAGAAAAATTATTCCCAATAGAACTTTAACAGTTCAGTTCCTCGCTTGTGAACCTGGTTGGAGTCCTTTCTGCCTCATCACTGTGAGCTGGATGCTCCTGCATGAACTATTAAGAATATTCTAAAATATTTCATGGAGATTGAATCTTTACCATTTACCTAACCATTATTAATAATTAAATTAAAATTCTAAAAATCTAACATAAATGCTTCATAATTATTTAATTTTTAAATAAATTTTAAAAATGAAAATTTATTATTAATATATAAATAAATTTAATATTTCAATATTTTATTGTTAAATAATTTCAAATTAAATAAATGAAAAATTATTTTCATTATTTTAAATTTATTAAAAAGATATATTAACCTTTTATAATATTTATTCCCTCTACTCATATTATTATACTATAATAGAATATATTATTATATTATTATAATATTTATTCCCTATGGGCATATTATTATATTTTTATAAAAAAAATTAATTATAAAAAAATAAATTATTATAATCTTATAATATTCTCTTTTACCTTTATAGATAATATCATATTATAATTTTGAAAAAGAAAATCCAATTCTTATAATTTGTAAATTACTATAATATAATATTCCATTTTAGTATAATATTGTCATATTCCTCCTCTAAATT
Organism: Pinus tabuliformis; assembly: GCA_031772625.1. NCBI lineage: Eukaryota > Viridiplantae > Streptophyta > Pinopsida > Pinales > Pinaceae > Pinus > Pinus tabuliformis. The sequence goes on along the minus strand of CM062808.1, from coordinate 310,290,882 downwards.
ATTGTCATTTTATATATTTTCCTATATTCATATAATTACATGACATTATCATAATTTTATTAAAAAACACTCATTCATAAAATATTTAAATTTTATAATATTTTCTTTTACATATATATATATATATTATAATAATAATAATAATACTATTATATATATATATATATATATATATATATTTATCAATTAGGTTTCTATCAAGGACAATACATTAGTCATAATGTCAATAATCTCTCTGTAAGTGCCAACTCAATTGGGTGCTCCTTGTGCTTAACTATCATAGGAAGCTCCTCTACCAAATCATGTGTGCCATAAAATCCTCTCATGTAATGGTTTTAGTTAGCTGACTATTTGCCATGGAGAATGAAGAATGCAAAGAACTCAAATCCATACCAAGTTTCTCACCCTACAACTTCAATTCTTGGAGGGCCATCTGAGTGCTCTTAAGGGATTCTTAGGAAATCTCAAGCTCATGAGTAAGTCTATAAACTTCCTCCTATTTCCCTACTAGCGCATCATGATATTCCTCAACAAGCACAAGTATGTTATCTCTCTGAAAGGAGGTGTAGGTAGTTGGATTTCATCTCTACCAATGCCTTCCTAAGAGTTTGAAAATCTGCAAGTGAAGGCTCTCTTGCCAAACCATCATGTGTCATTGCACTTCTCCAACAATAATCTACCACCATTGCCTATGTATCATCAAAATGCCTCAAGGAAGCAACAATCATGTCTTCACCTACCTTCAACTTTCTTGCCGAATGATGGGACTCATGGATACCATCACCATGCTTCCCAAATTCAACCTCCTCTATGTATCCCTCCATGCCTAACTCTTGATAAATTGTATCAGCATCCAAATCTTTGACATGATTACGTGCCAACACATCTAAATCATAGTTACTAGTGTTATCAACCCAATAGGATGGTTCTAATGGAGTGCTAAAAGTTTTTTTTTCAACCTCGTTGCACACATCCTCAACATGAACCAATGCATGCACATCCAAGAAGTCGTTCATTTCTTCATATTTGATCTCATCTCTTTTCTTCCCAATTGATAATGGTGGTATAAACCATTTAGGATGCTTTAATAATGTTGTTAAATTCCTTTGATATCCCCGCATAACCTGCAAAAGTTCCTTTATTAGTTCTTGACTTTTCCTCATCTTTCAAGGATGGAGTGGGTTATTTTCGTTGGTGAATTTGGAAATCATCAATTCATAGTCAAAAGATTCCCATCAAACCCACCAACTATCCAAGAACATGCTCTGATGCCATTATAACGTTCCCAAACTAGAGTTCAAGAAAGGTTATAATATTCCAAACAACTTCAATCAAATGTTTCCAAAAATATTTGAAAATTTCTTTGCAACTTTCTACAAACATTTTTTGTCCTTATTCTCGAAAATACTTTCAATAGATAACACAAAACCTTTTTTAAACAAATTGATAGCAAACTTTGAAGAAAAAATTCAGTGAATAACTGAGGCAAAAATATGTTTTTTAATTGAGAGAAAAATTCATTGTTTATAATGCCATTTAAGACTAACACTTAGAACAAGCTCCATGCTAATACGGATTATAAACTTTAATGTTGATGACTTGGTAATTACTCTTTTATGCTCAGGGTCAATTCGACCTCTTGGAGAGTAAATTTTGTTGTCCTAAAATAGGTTACTACAAGGTTCCTTTTCCAAAGATAATTCAATTTGGTCTAAATGTGAAAGGAATGTGACCTCAAGATAATTATAAGACCACTGGAGTTATATAAACTTCTCATCTAAATCTTAGTTGTAAATGCATGAAAAAGAGGTCCTTCTCCTTTGGAAAACACGACCTATTTAGGTGAATGATGCTTCAAGCTTTGGTACATGGAACTTGGTCACAAATATTAAAGAATATGGCTCTTCCTTTGACAAAACAACCTTTGGAATATTCTTAGATAATTTCTACACAATTTTTGGTGCATAAGGATCTACTCACCCTATGGAAAAATTATGGTGTTGGTGGCTTATGAAATTTGGCCTCCTCTCATAAATGGTTTGGCATTCTTCCTTATAGACTCTTGGTCACAAGATAAATGAAAGTCCTCGTCCTCCTTGGTATTTAAATTCTGAAAGTGATTTCCAACAATCTAAATGTTGTGATGCAAAGGATAAATTCAATTCAACCGTTCGAAATTTGAGAAGCTTAGTAACATAACAAAATACAATTCAACCCTCCTTGTGATCAAGAATTCAGCCCTTAGAAGATTTGACAAATAGTATGATATCTGGAAATTGGAATTTGGCACCAGGAAAAATAATAATCCAGTCCTATGTGATGACAGGAACTATAATTCAACCTCCTCTATAATAATCACTATAAATGCTCTCTCAAACTCATCCTCCAATTCTAAGTGCAAACAACCAACTCGAACACATGTTTATGGACTGGAATCTTAAGGAAGAATGCTTGTATTGAGAACCTTGGCTTGAGCACTGAAGCTCGACCTTCTTCACAAATGAACTTCGAACTCGCTCGAGACAATAAAATCCATGTTTCCTTGCAAAATCAAAGAGTAAAAGAATCCCTACAACAACTTGATTAAATCTTCAGAAACAAGCACTAGGAAAAGATACGACTAGGGTGGCAGTATTGTCCACCGAAGAAGCAGAAATGGTATCTAGGGTGGCAAGAGATCCAACAAAACTAGGGTGAGGATTTTGCTTGAAACCCTCAAGACTAACAATGAGAAATGATTAGATATAATGAATAGTAAAAGGATCTGCATCCTCCTTTTATAAGATGTCAATGAGTTCTCCCCAAAGATTCTAGACTCCTTCTTAATATTATTTTATTGGTGGGGGCCACTATGCACTAAGTGACTTTTTGCCGCATTTTCTAATAAAATAATATTTTTCGCCCCTTTTCTAATAAAATACTATTTTCTGCCATTTTATAATAAAATATTATTTTCTGCCAAGATAATATTTGCCTCTCTTTTCTAATAAAAATAATATCTGGCCCCTTTTAATTAATATCATCAAAATCAAACAAACTTCTTAGTAACTTCCACACTCACAAAATCAGGGACATTACAAGTGTTGAGTGGTGTTTCTACTACTAAAAATGAGGCTATGAATTTCCTTAGGTACTGTGTCACCCCAATGAAACTCCTAACTTCAGAAACATTAGTAGGTACCGTCCATTTCATGATGGCCTCCATCTTGGTAGGATCTATCTTCAGCTCTCCTGAGCCTATCAAATACCCCAAATACACCAAATACTACTATCCAAACTCTTCTTGAGGTTTTCTAGTAGTTGGTGCTTATGCATCAAATTTGATGTGTGTTCCTCCTAGGGAGCATTGTATACCAATATATCATCAAAATAGGAAATAACAAATGAATCTATAAAAGGGCACAGTACATCATTCATTAATCTCATAAACATAGATCGTGCATTACATAGGCCAAATGGCATGAATAACCACACATACAAAAATTTCCTGGTTTTGAAGGTGGTCATCCATGTATCTTCTTCTCTGACTCAAACCCAGTGGTATCCAAAATTTAAATTCCATCTTAGTGAAGTATTTTTCTTGTTGTAACTGATCCAATAGATCATCTTTCTTGGGAAGGGGGTACTTGTTCTTGAGCATGAATTTTTCAATGCCTTGTAATCTATACACATTTGCCAATTCCCAACCTTCTTTGGCACAATGACAATGGGTGACCCACATGGTGATGTAATTGGTAAAATGATACCTTGTTCTAGTAGCTATTGCAATTGTTTCTTAATCTCACTTACTTCTATAAAATTACTGTTTGTACAACCCAATGTTTGACAATGGGGAGTTCGGAAACAACTAGATCCCATGCTCTACTTCCCTCGTAGATGGTAACCCTTTAGGCTCCTAGAACACGTCCCTATATGAATGTAGCAACTCTTTGAGTTTTTGTTTCTATTTCTTAGTACACCCTCGAGGGGTTCCCTACCTCTTACTGATTCTTCTACATACTAATTTTCACTTTAAAACAATAAAACATACTTCTTGCTAGAACTCGCCAATTTCTTAGCTTGGTTGAAACTTACCAGTGAATTTTTTTACTTTCTTTTGTGCATGTTGATGGTGAATGATTTTCCATCCTTTACGAGTTGATATTGGTTGGCTCTCCACATGAATATTGAATCTCGTATATACATGTAGGGACTCTGAAACATGACTCTACATAGATAAACGGGAACAATAAAATTTCTACTTCATCAATATAATCAACATTAATAACAAATCTAATTTTACACTATTTTTTTACCTTCAACTCTGCATCTTTATTTACCCATCCCAATGGATATGGACTTGGATGATCATGAAATTTCAACCCCAACTTCTTGAACAACGTTACTACAATGAGATTTGCCTGCAATCTTGAGTCAAACATAACATAAATCTTTGTCTTCTTTACCTATATCTTTATATGAAAGAGTTTGGTCATTTCTTTCTCTTCCTGTTGCTAAAGGCTACTCAAATTCACCTCCTTTTGCACTGATGTATATATTATCTTCTTATCCTCATCTAACCTACTTTCAACTTGGTTGCTTGAATTAGTGGCCATGCGATTCTTCTTATTATTGTCTTTCGTTTTGTTCTTGCGTTTAAGCTTTGGATGCAACTTCCAATACTTCTACTCTATATGACTGTCAATGTTGCAGTGGTTGTTGTGATATTTACACTGATGTGTCATGGGTACCTATTTTTATCTTTTCCCCTTATGCTTCTTCTTCCCTTCCTTTTAAGCACATTGTTGGTCCTTTTACTTCAATCCACTTGATTTAACTTTCTTTTGTCTTATGTTCTCCAGGTAATATGCCTATACACATGCCTTGTCCATCGATATGGAATTGAAAAACATCACTTGTTTAAGAAAATGAATATGTCGAGCCCCCAAATACTTGAGGAGTAAATTTGGGTTCTTTGGGCAGATACCTAGGATTATGGCCATCTTTTTGAACTCTGTGGTGTACTCCTACATGCTTTGCCGCTACTTTTTGCTGAAGTAATGACACAAGTCCACTCATCCTTTACATACCTAATAGGGTAAAATTGTGGATTTATGATGGTTTTGAAGTCCTCCCACTTATTCATTGGAGGCTCTCCCTCCAACCTCAAGGTATCTATGTGGATTTCCCACAAAGTTAGGGAATGACCCTCTAAATTCAGCTGCATAAATGAAATATTTTCTTCCTCATCTATATGATGAACACTAAAATACACATGTCGTTGCTTCAACCAATGATTTAGCTTCAGAGCGTTGATCTAGCCCTTGTACAAATTGATATGAACCTTCACTTCCATTTTGAATAAGCATTGTGAATGACTCATGGAAATCAAACTAGGTTTTATCTTTTTTTGGTCATTTCTTCGATTGGTTCTCCATTTCTTCTCGATCACTTGATCTCCCCTCTAATTCGTCCTTTCATTAGAACCCCCATATTCTTAGAATATCTTAGGCTTATTGCTTAGGACCATCATATTGAGATTTATGTTACGATTTATATTCATGACTTTTTGTTCTAGCTACAAAAACCCTCTCACGTCTGCAGGATCACAAGGGTTATTAATAGATTCATTGACCATGATTAGGGTTTTAGGACTTTTGGCCCAGCTGATATAGATCCCCTAATTATATCCACAATATAACCAAAGAAAACTTTTCTGATACCAATATTATCTGTAAATTTCCATGGATATTTCACTGGACAATTCGTCACAACATATCAAATAAAATTATATTAAAATTTTGAAATTCTACACTATCACAATTTTATTTCTCTTTAGATTTATAGATTTGTAGATTACTATTGATAACATATATATGTGAATTAAATTATATATAAAATAGAGAAAAGTGAAATAAAACCTCACACACATTTGATAGAAGATATGACCTCGCAAATCCTTTCGAGAGAAAGAACCAGTTGGAAGGTGAAGTTTCTTTGCTCTCTTTCTATCAATAGAAAATGTTTCTGAGTACAAAAAAGTATGGCCTATGTTCGGTGGGCTACCACAATACACAAATCCTCTTTGTGTGCTCTATCTTCTATCTCCTACGAACCAAATATATAATTAAAATATAATTAATCTGATTCTTTTTATAACAAATTACTTTTTTATTTGTTTAACAATTAGATTACAATATATAAAATTAATATTAAAAAATTAATTTATTGTTTTAAATATTTTGATTTTATTTTTATGTATTCAATTAATTCTAAACTTATTGTGTAATAATTATCAATCTCTATAAACCCTCTCAAAACTTTGTTCCTAAAAAATGATGTCAACATAACAATAACGTCCATAAAGAACCATATGAACCACCTACATTCAGTTGTTAAACATCCATTAAGTCATTGTAGTTGCAAATAATAAATACATTGAGCTCTTGAACATCCACTAAGTCACTGCAATTGCTAGTGATAAATCAAGCGAGGCCCAAAAGTTTACTTAAATCCAATGTTAGGGAACAATAGTCCTCGTCCTATTGGAACTTTTATATCTATATCACTACCGACTAAAACATAAATAAGGTTTAATGAAATTAAGTTATTTAAATTTGATAAAGTTTTTAGATTAATCATATTTCAAGATGTTGGTTGACGTTTCAAACCAATTAATGTGGTTTATCCTTAGGACAAAGGTGAAAAAATCAGTCTATCAACTTGTTTAAATATTAGAGATAGCATTTAGAGGAATAAAATATTTTAATTAAACATTTTTGAATGTTTGATAAGGGAATAGATCAATATATTAATATATAAAAATAAATACTAATCATTTATTTGAAAATATATTATGTTATAAAAATTTAAAAAATTCAAAAGTTCAAAATTATATTAATAAACATTTAATCAATTATTTAATGGAAAAAGGACGACAAGGAAAATGGTAAAGAAAACAGAAAAAATAAAGAAAAATGAGAAAAAAGGGAATAAACTTAATATTAAATAATTTTATTAGAAAGCCAAAATAATATTAAATTATTACAATATTATATTAAATAATTAATTAATTAATTAAAAAAAATAGGGAGGAAGGAAACACTCAAGAAAAGAGAGCAGGAATCCAACTCCTACTCAATTTCCAACCATCGTCTCTATTGAGATTAACAACATGTTTTTCAATTTCGATGGCTGCCCTTAACTTCCTACGATGGAAGTGATCATTCTTGGCGATCACATAGGAGTTCTCAATGCAAACATGGTTTTTAGATTTCTCATCTTGTTCAACTATAGCTGAAGAGCGAGAATGATTGTGTTTAATGTTGGTTGCATGCTCTTGAATTCTTTGCTTAATGGAGTGACCCGTTTCCACAATGTAAGGAATCCCACAAGAGCACGCGTTAGAGTAAACCCCTTTGTCAATAGGGTCCTTAATAGATCTAAGGGAATTTCTAATGGCATTAAGGGGTTTGAAAATAGCGGAAACATTATTCTTTTTAAGTATAAGAGAAGTGGTCCCTGGATGAACGGAACTTGGACATTGGAAACTGTTCATCACGGGCTTTTTTATTCTAGATTCCTTATTGGCTCTTTGAAAAGCTCCGAGACTGTGCTTCTTGTTGTATCCATTATTTTGAAAGTATTTCAGAAGATGAGATTTCTCTTCATCCAATTGATTTTCATCAGAATTCCTTAAAGCACGAGTAGCTAGTGTGTTAAGAACTCCAAATTTTTGGAACGAAAAATAGTGAGAACTAGTATGAAGATATTGCTTTTTATGAAATTTTAGTTTTAAAATCATTATACACCACAAAAGTCTAAAATTAAATTATTTGTATTTGTTTTAAACCTTCTAATTAACTTTTTACACGACATTGGATAAGTTACATATTAAAAAAAATGTGTTAAGAAAAAACTTACTTAAATAATATATATATCATTTAAGTAGCTTTTATATATATATAATATCACATTAATATAAATATTAAAATTTCATGTTTTAAAAAAAATATTACATATAAAATATTTAAAAGTTTTAAAAAAGTAGAAGTATTTTTAATAAAACATTACCTATTAGATGACATTCTTATTCATAGTATAGATGTGTTCATTTAGTAGCCCACATAATCATATTTTAAAACTAAATAAAAATGACGTGTTTTGCAAAGAAATATTGCATATAAAAATTATTTGAATTTTTATTTTAGAAAAAAAAAAAACAAACATTTTTTATAATGTGTAATTATATTTTAAAACTAAATAAAAGTTATGTGTTTGAAAAGAAATATTGCATATAAAAATTAAATCAATAAATATTTTAGATAATATATTACATATTAATAGTTTTATTTGTTTCTAATAAATCTGGGTTAATTTATAAGCGTAGTGTAGTGTTTTATTTTTTTAATTTATTGATGACTAGTTTTTATCTTTTTTATGGTAGGTAAGATTTATGGGGGATTTCAACCGTCGACCTATCATATGGAGTGCCTTAACAATGCACCTATTCACTATCAATCCAAAGCCCCATAAGCGATAAATAGTTTTTATCAATATTAAGAAATATATAATTTTATTATTATCTTTATTTATATATAGAGAGAAATTGATTGTTATTATTTTTTAAATTAAAATACATTAAATAAATTTATAAATGGGAAAAAAATTATATTTATTTTTAAAAATTAAAATAATATTTTATGTTGTTGTTTCTAGAATTCTCTAACTATTATATATGTGTTTGTCACCCTTAAAAACACATTTTACGTAATTATTAACAATGAAATTCTAACTATTATATATGTGTTTGTAACCATTAAAAACACATTTTACGTAATTATTATCACAATTTCATTGATAATAATACAATGATGTTATGTAATTTGTTTTTAAAAACTCTATTTATCATTTTTGAAAATACATAATTAGAAATTAAATATTTATCCATATTAATTTAAATCTATTTTCATTTAATAAAGACATTTTATAAAAGTTCACGATTTAAAAGGAGTTTTTACAGAGAGATGAGGGGTTTTAGATGAATTAAACTAATTTCTAATGGATCTTAAATATTGGATGTTAAATATTGGTATGGTTATTTTAACATAGTTTATAGGTAAAAGAATCATTTTTTTTAATTATATATTTAACTTTTTACACTATGAATTAGAAGTATTAAAAGTAATGATTAAATAATAATAATAACAATTTATTTTGTGTGGTATAGATTTGTTAAATATTATTTAGTTATTTTTCAATGACTTAATGTAAAGAACAAGAAACAATGAATTAAAAGAATTTGATTTACAAAGTCTTCTTAATTAGTTTTTCACTTATTTATTTTAAATTTAGCTATATTTAAATTAAAGTTTAAATAACATGAATTAGCTATTATATAATTCTTGTTTTTATACAATTATACTATAATAATCTCAATTTTAGAAGAAAAAAAATCTCAATTGATCAAATACATGTTACTATGAAAAATCACGGGGTCAATTTTCCTTCACACTCTTAGGGTTAAGCTCTGATATGAACCCATAGATCTTAACCACATCCCTGGGAAAAAAAAACATTTAAGTTACTATAACCTAGTTATGTTGTAAGGCGTTCCCTTTGAGAAGAACTCCCCTCCCATGCCACTTGTGTTGTTTTGAACCAATGATTTTGGTGTTAGGAAATTGAGTTATCGCCTACTCTCTAATCATAATAATGGTTATAAACATTTCATATGGTTAAGCCATACATTTTATGATGTGGCATGGGTCTCCTGGATTTACGTCCCACAAGTGTTTAGATTTTTGGCTGTCGAGAACCATTCCCCATATGCCGTGTATGGATTGGAGTGATTAAAACCCTAACTGATGTCATTGTTTGTCTTATTTCTATCTTGCTTCTGATAGCTTGCATGTTTTCTACTTGTGGGCATGGTTCATTGGAGGAACTGAAAAATCCTTACATTTACTAATTTCACTTCACATCCGACACAAATCTACTATCATTCTTTCAATATCCTTTTAGAAATAGATTCGACATACAACAATGGTTTTGTTGTAGAAAGCAATTAAGCCCCATCGTTGAAACCCTAAGAGTTTGATATTGTTGATGAAGTGTGTGGGTTTATACATCACAATCAATAGAATCTAATACAAGTAGTTTAATGGTGTACTTCTTTTGAAAGTTTATGAGAGGATTTGAGTCGACACGTTGAATTCATTATTATGCTGGTTTAAATTTGCAAGCACACTATTGTTAGCTATCTCATTTGAGTTTTCCTCAAATTTTTCAGGCGTGTTATAGTTAGCTATGTCACTTGGGTTTTCCTCTGGCTCGGGGGATTCATTTAAGGAAATGCAATGGTCTTTTGGTTAAGTCACATTTAGTTTGGTCTCTAGTTATGTCTTCTATTAATTTTATGCTTCCGTAAGGTTCCAAGGCTTGAGGATTATTCTATTTTATTGGCATTTCAATTTGGTTTTTTTCATTTGCAGTTCTACTACCTCAGGGAGTTCATCCACAGGTTAACCCCTTCCGAGTGTTGTTTTCTAGTAATCACTATAATTAATTTCTTAGTTCTAATAGGTTCTAAAGAAGGAGGATTTCTGTGTAATTTGGAGGTTTTTAAGGATAAATATGGGAAAGAGGAAGTCATCTAAGAAACCAAAGGTGAAGAAAAAGAAGGAAAATCTTAGTACAACCTTCAGTCTCCCTTTCTGCAACCAAGAGAGTAGTGTAGAGTGTCGCATGTGAGTATCTCCCATTTTTCTTTCACATTCAAACCCTAAACCCACGCAAAGTAGGTTTTGGACATTAGCCTGGTTAAAAAAATGGCTAATATTTTTACTTTTTTTGGGTTTTCATTGATTAACCTAGAATGATCATAGTGGTCGTCCAATTGGATAAAAAGATCAATTAATATTTGAAGATGCGAAATTGTTACCCTTCCTATATACCCTATGAAACTGTTGAATTAGGAAGCCCAATTAGACTTAATTTTCTCTTGTATATTTTTGTTGGGAAGTTTAAAAACAAAGAAGTCGATTCTCTATCTCGAATTAGATTTTTTACTTTTTATGATTTTATGACAAAATGTATGAAGAGCCCATTGTTTCAGCTTTCTCAGGAGGTTTTCCTTTCTAAAAATTTACATGTTGTGTAGATTTCTACAGATTGAACTTCAAAATGCATAAGGGGAGTTCTAACTCATAAAGATCAATGGATCACCCAAATCTAAATGTGTTGGCACATGATATGTGCATTAAACAATACTATGACAATACACAATGATATTTGTTTCATTGATGGTTGATGGTAATTGAAAGCATTGAGTGACCCCATTGATGTGTAAGCTTTCTAAGCCATATATTTTAGTGTTTGGGTTGTGATATGCCTTTTTCTGTAGTAGTGTAGTTAGATAAGCTAAATAGCGATATTTATAGAGGTTTGAATTATTGAACAAAGGTTGGCCTTGTTGAATTGGCAAAGGATTTTCATACTCAATAGAGTAATGAACACTCTATGGATGTCTCAATAATTTTAATGTCTGAATTTGTTTGCAGGTATTGTGAATGGATTGATGAATGTGAGTGTATAAATAATTCTCAATAAAATAGATGCCTTTGAATATTAGATATCTCTTGAACAATCTACTCGATCTTATGTTTTGCAGGAGCTATTGCGGATATGAAAATTATTGTAACCAATTCTGAATAAAATGGATACTTCTACATATCACATATCTCTTGAACAATATATTCGACCCTATGTTTTGGAGGAGCTATTGCGGACATCAAAATTGTTGTAACCAAAAGTTTACCATATATAGTATGGGTGACTAAAAACAATCCAAACAAAGGTCAATTGATTGAGAGCAACTAGTCATGGAATTTAACTCTTCCCGAGCTGCAATAGGCTGGGAAGATCTGGGGACAAACGGGTTCTAAATTTGATAAATTAGGAGTGGGAAATTGCATCACGGGTGACTGCGAGGGGAAGCTGCAATGCCAAGTCTAGGGTACCAACCCGACCACATTGATCAGGTACCAAGTCTACGAGTATTCCTATTTGGATTACTACTATGTCTCCATCATCATTGGCTTTAATGTGTCCATATCCGTCGGTCTATTGAATCCCAACACAATTTCTAAATGCATTACCGTGTCCTGCAAATAAGACATAAACACTATCTACAAGCTAGAGTTGAAGGTGCAAGGAGGTTGCAAGAGCGGGTGTGTGACTTTTACTACTAATGATCACTAATGATGCATCGACAATTATTCTCACTAGTGCTCTCCCAATACTTACTACCATTTTTTCAAGGCCCAAAGCCCCAACTCCATCGAAGAAGCCAAAAATTTACATCTATATATTGCATATCTCTTGAACATAGTTTTTTGATATATGGATGTTACTTCTCATGAGTTTCTATCTAAACCAGAGAGAATTTTCAGTTTGGATGTGCATTCCTCATGGATAATGTAGGAAGTCTTTTGAACAAATTCACAATATCCTAAATTGGTTTTCCATGATCATGTTTTAGAAATAACTGTGATGTTCAGTCACATAGGATTAGTTGGATATATAACAATAACATTGGTTGTCAGTTTAAAATATGCTTGAAATATAGGTGTGCCCCTATATTTGTAAGAAAAATCTATTGTGGTTGAAGTAGTTATTTGTTTTTATTTCTGGCACATGGTCCACTAGGTTCACCAAATTGTCATTTATGAAGGCAAGTCGATGACTGAGTGATCTAGGTGGATATTGGTGGCCACCCACAAAGTCCACTTGGACCCCCACCATTGTTTCTTTCAAATTTTCAATTTCCTTAATTGTCACACAATTTACTATTTTTAATAGTTTTTCGGGTACTGAACTTCTGGCGCCATTTTGAGGCCCTAAACAACGTTTTTTGGGAAAACTGGGAGCAACATGGGACCATGGACCGATGTTTTTGTTCCCAAAGTTGTAGTTCTCGAATAGATCTTTCTAACGAGATATTGTACGCGTCAAACAGAGATCGTATGCCAAAGTTACGACCCAGGAAGTTGATGTACCATTTTACCCAAATGGGGCCCACAGTTTGGCATTTCATCTTCTAGGGTTAGGTTTTTTAATGTTTAGGTTTTTCCCATGTTTGTAAACAATAAATAGGCCTTTGAGCCTCACTGTAACACAGTTCAGAGGCATGTAGCTGCCACATCTCTTCTTAGAGATAAGCTACCATCGCCCTAGCTGGTTTATTTCCATTGCTGTTTGTAAGCATATTTCAGTATTTTACATTAATGAAATGAAGTATTATTTCCATTGCATCTCTATGTTTATGGTTATCTTTATAATTTATTGCATTCCTGTTTAAATCCAAATCAGTGGTATCAGAGCGGTCTGCTTTTTCTCTGTTTTTCTTTGCATGTCACCAACAAGGTCGGGATATAAGGAGTTATGGCTTAAACTGGTCGAACATTTGCAAGACCAGCCTCACAAATCCTAACGGCCTCCCATGGTGGATGAGAAGAAAGATGAGGGGGTAGGAGATCCTATCAAAATCTTGCTCGAAGAAGCCCTCGAGCGATAAAGGAAAGCAATGATGGATAACTTTTCCCAGATCCTTTAGCGGCTACCCAGAGGTGATGCATCGACTTCCAGTAGCTACTCTGGAAATGTCATGCCCTTTAAGGTACAATTTAATTTTGAAATCCCCATATTCAAGGGTCAGATAGATGTAGATGCCGTAGATAAATGGTTAAATCTGCTAAAGGGTTATTTTTCTGTTCATGAATTTTCGAGTCGTGAAAAGATTGTTTTCGCTCTTCTCAAAGCAGCCCCCCACGTCAAGGACTAGTGGGAAACCTATTGTGAGCAGAAGGATGAAAATATCAGGTCACTATTTTTAGCCGCACCCACCTGGAATTCATTCCGGGATGCCATCAAGGAGAAATACTACCCTATCGGAAGCTATGAGGATCAGTACATAAAGTGGACCACATTGCGGTAGGGAAGGGACCAAGATGTGCTAGAGTTTACCAATATTTTCCATACCCTTCGCATAAAGTTGGGTATTAAGGATTCAGAGCAACATTTGATACTCAAATATTGTGGCTGCCTACACAAGTACATCTAGGAAATAGAATTCCTGAATATCTCATCGCTCGGCATGGCATACCGATATGCCATCAAGGTCAAGCAAAAGTTTAAACATAAGAAGCAAAAATTTGGATCTGCGAATATGAAGCAAGCAATTGGTGCCCCCAAATAGCAGAACAAAGGACAAAGCCAAGGCGGGGCAGCCCAAGACAACCCGCCAAAGCTGCAAGCAAAGAACAGTGCCACGAAGCCGAAAAAGGACACGGGAAAATGGTGTGAGTTCCATAAGAGCTCCACTCACAACACAAGTGAGTGTCAGACCAGGTAGTCACTAGTGGCTGAGCTAAAGTTTTTAGAATCAGATGCATGTTCTGACTCTGAGTCAAAACTCAACAAGGGGAATGACAAAGGGAAGTAGATTATTGATAAGGATCCCAATGCCACCGTTGCCACCGCTAAGATCCAGAAGGAGGAACCCGAATATCTAGAGGAAGAGGAGCGTCTCTTCCACTCCCAGATGTGGGTAAGGGGATCCCTGCTACAGTTCATTCTTGACAGCAGGAGCCAAAAGAACCTCATTTCAGCAGAGGTTCTGAAGCAGTTGGGCTTACCAACAACAAAACATCCACAACTGTACACCATCGTGTGGCTTCACCAAGGACGGGATCTTCGCGTGAGCCAGCAGTGTCGCCTTCCATACAACATCAAGCCCTTCATGGATGAGGTATTGTGTGACATTGCTCCCCTTAAAGTTTGTGATGTACTATTTAGACAACCATACTTGTGGAAGCGACATGCTATGTATGAATCAAGGCCCGTGCTGTTATTATTACTTTGGGAAATAAGTTGTACAGGATACCAGAGGTAGCACCGCTTACCGCCATCCCTTTGGTTGCTGCAAAAAAATGCAGTAAGCTCATTTCCAAAATTGGGAAATTTTCTTTCCTGATGATACGCCCTCAAGGAAAGAAGAACACGGTGACCATGACCTCCAGACAGGGCCCCTCCGCACGACAACTACAGATGGACAAGGTCATGGAGGAGTATGAGGACATCTTCACCTCCCCTGCAGGGGTTTCTCTGCACTGTCAGGTCAAGCACTCCATCGATCTGACCTCAGGTGCACCGCTGCCCAATGGACCAATATATCGTCGTTCCGTTTTGGAGAACGATGAAATCAAGAGGCAGATTCAGGAGCTGCTGCAGAAAGGTCACATCCGTCTGAGTTCATCGCCTTGTGGGATCCCGATCGTGTTGGTACAGAAGAAGGATGGGACTTGGAGACTCTGTATTGACTATCGGGCGCTGAACAATATCACTGTCTGTAATAGGTACCCGATCCCATGGATTGATGACCTCCTGGACCAACTAAAGGGGGAAAAATATTTTAGCAAGATCGATTTGAAGTCAGGATATCACCAGGTACCGATCAAACCCTCCGATGTGTGGAAGATTGCCTTCAAAGCCAAAGAGGACCTTTTTGAATGGTTGGTTATGCCTTTTGGATTGACGAATGCTCCTGCAACCTTCATGAGGCTAATGGATGACATCTTGCAGCCATTCACCAGCTCATTCGTAGTGGTATACTTAGATGACATCTTGATATTCATCCAGAGCTGGGAAGAGCACCTCCACCACATCCGACAGGTTCTCCAAACATTGCGGCAACACAAGTTATGTGCCAATTTGGAGAAATGCACTTTTGGCATGACCCGGGTTCAGTATCTGGGATGCATTATTGATGAACAGGGGGTGCATGTGGATCCAGCCAAGACCCAAGTCATTCGGGATTGGCCCTCTCCAACCACTCTAATAGAGCTCTAGAGCTTTCTAGGTCTTGCCAACTTCTATCGCATATTCGTGTTGGGATTTTCTCATATGACTTGGCCCTTGAGTCAAGTCACCAAGGGAGGAGAGAAAGAAAAATTATTTTGGTCTGAATCTCAACATAAGGCATTCATAGAGTTGAAAGATCGCCTCTGCTTGGCACCAGTGCTCGCATTGCTAGACTTGCAACAACCATTTGAGGTGGAGACAGATGCCTCTAACTATGCTATTGGGACAGTCCTTACTCAACACGGGCATCATGTGGCATATCACAGTGAGACACTTTCAGACACAGTCCGGAAGTATCCCAGTTATGACAAAGAGATGTATTCCATTGTGCAGGTCTGCCAACAATGGAAACATTACATTTTGGGGAAGGAAATGGTCATCCACACAGACCACCGACCCCTCCAGTTCATATAGACCCAAAGGAAATTGTAGAATGATCGCCATCAGAAGTGGTTGACATACCTACAACAGTTCCATTTGAATATCAAGTATAAGAAAGGCAGCACCAATAATGTTGCAGATTGCCTCAGTCGACCACCGATCATGGCATTAACCATCGTCCTCAACTCTTGTGGGCACGAGACTTCTGATTGGCCACTTCTCTACAAAAGTGACCCAGAATTTGGCCACACATACCAAACACTCTTGGAGGGTCGGCATGTTCCAGATTTTCACCTCCAGGATACCCTGTTATGCCACCTGGGTCACCTTTGTGTTCCTTCAAGCGAGTGTGCCAAGATGATTTGGGAAGCACACTACAATCGGGCTACTGGGCATTTCGGGGTTGAGAAAACGGTGGCAGTACTGGAAAAGTATTTCTATTGGCCGAATCTTCAACAGGATGTCAAGAAGTAGATCAAATCATGCACTGCCTGCACCATTTCCAAACCGACCGTCAAGAAGCAAGGCCTCTATACCCCGCTACCTACCCCTAGTTGACCTTGGGAATCCATCTCCATGGATTACATGTCAGGCCTTCCTTCCACTAAGCATGGAAACGACTGTGTTTTTGTGGTCGTCGATAGGTTCTCGAAGATGGCCATTATGGCGGCCTGCAAGAAGAATATCACAGCAGAAGCCATTTCTAAACTCTTCTTTGAATGAGTGTGGGTACACTTTGGGATCCCATAGTCTATCATCTTAGATCGGGACAGCAGGTTCCTCAGTACATTTTGGTCCAGTCTCTGGTCAATGCTAGACAGCAAACTCACTAAGTCCACAACTTTCCATCCTCAAACTGATGGCCAAATAGAGGTTGTCAACAGGATGATTATACACATTTTGCACATGTACAACTCAAAGCATCCACGCACATGAGACGAGAGCCTCCCTTATGTTCAACACAAGTACAATCAGGCTCTCCATAGCTCCACTAGCCACTACCCTTTTCAGGTGGGCTTGGGATTCCAGCCACTATGTCCCATTGATGTGGCCATGCCATTTGCAACTACTCACATAGATTTGGCTCATGTCCAGTCCGAAACAGATAAGGCAAATAGCTTCATTGAGCACATCCAACATATTCACCAGTAGGTCCATGCCATTCCGGAGAAATCAAATGACAAGTACAAGCAGCGACATGATCAACATCGGGTGCCATACAAGTTTCAGGTGGGCGACAAAGTTTGGTTACATTTGCAAAAGGAACGCTTTACCAGAGCCTATCGGAAACTCAGACCACTCTGCTATGGTCCTTACACCATTACCAAGGCTGTGGGAGACAATGCATTTGAGCTCAGCATTCCCCCATTCCTTAGCCTGCACCCAATGTTCAATGGGGACCACCTTCAACCATACTTTCCACCATTACTAAACACATCCGACATTGTAGAACAGCTCACATCGACAGAGTTAAATCCATATTGCATGGAATAAGATGCAACTGATCGGATCATAGACACACAGATCAAGCACAATCGCAAGTAGAATATCCATTTGTATCAAGTTGTCAAAGCGGGCCAACTCCTTCACTAGGGCAAGTGGCTCACCAGGGACCAAGTTCAGCAGAAGTTTCCTCATCTCATGGAGGAACTCAATGCAATGGGGACCATTGCTTCCTAAGGGGAGAGGAATGATCTAGGTGGATATTGGTGGCCACCACAATGTAGTCCTTCCATGGGAATGAGGGTTTGATGCATATTTCAGTTTTAAATTTTATAGCAATATTCAACAAACTTCAGGCATGTGCTACGTCCTTCGGATCACATTTTCTTGGGCCAAGCGGGAGGAATTTTTCTTTTTTCATTTTTTTGCAGGAATGTTTTTGGGCGGTGAGTTTGAAGATCAGATCTGAAATTGTTGGTGCAAAAATTACAAAAAAAAATAACATATTTGGATTGCTTGCAAAAAATATGAAAATTCAAAAAAAAAATTGATCAAATCGGAGTCTGGATGAGAGAGATACCGCTGATTTAAAATCAGCTATGTTGTAGAATTTTTTTCTGACGACAACTAGTGGACGATGACTCTCCTATCATTTTTTGAAGTTTTTGTGCAAAAAAAAAAAAAAGATTGTAGATCTGAGCTCCTCTTGAAAAATTGCCCATTTAAAAAGAAATGAGTTGAATCGGAGTTCGGATGTGGGAGATATCGCTTATTTAAAATCAACTATTTTTTCAGAACTTTTGTGACGATGGAACAAATTGCAGTGCGAATCGAAGATTCTAGGGTGTCCAGATAAGGATTTCCAACACATGGGAAGATGAAAAATGGTCTTTATGCTTCCAAAAATAGGTTATAATAAATATTCTAAGTTATATTGACCGAGTTATGTCCATTTTAATTCTAGAGAAACATTCGGAGTGGGTTCCTGTTGGAGACGTGCCCTCCCACCCCAGGCTATGTAGGCACCTGCTACTTCATCAACAACCAACATCATGGTTATGGGTCAACTGCACAAAATCCTTGTCATTGAAGTCCATTTTCTAGGCCGCACACTGTTAGTATCACAGTTGGTCACAAGCATTACAAGGTATCTCTATCCTTGGATCTTCGTTTGTCATGGTTGTGGGTCATCCACAAACCCACACTTCATCGAAATCCATTTGCTAGGCCGCACACTGTCAATACCACAGTTGGTCACAAGCATTACAAGGCATCTCTATCCTCGGATCTTCATTCATCATGGTTATGGGTCATCCACAAACCCACACTTCATCGAAGTCCATTTGCTAGGCTGCACACTATCAGTATCACAATTGGTCACAAGAATTACAGGGTATCTCTATCCTCGGATCTTCGTTCATCATGGTTATGGGTTAACCACATAAAACTGTTCTCTTCAGTGGCTCTTCATATTCAACAAAGGCTTCGCAGAAGGGAACTTCACGCAATGGGGACCATTGCTTCTTAAGGAGGGAGGAATGATTCAAATGGAAAATGGCATCAACCCATGGTATTCATCCACCCATGTTATTCATCCACCCATGGAATTTACCCATGGTATTGTAAGTGACATCCACTCATGGTATTTATCCACCCATGGTATTGTAAGTGACATCCACCCATGGTATTCATACACCCATGGTATTTGCCCATGGTATTGTGACATTCACCCATGGTATTGTGACATCCACCCATGGTATTCATTCACCCATGGAATTGACTTGTGGTATTGTGAAATCCGCCCATGGTATTCATTCACCCATGGAATTGACCCGTGGTATTGCAACTGAAAATACTATAAGTAACAAGTCACATTTTGTAAGAGGATAGATGGTCTGCCACAATGTAACCTTTATAGTTATTATCAATTTTAATAAATAAAAAAATTGTGGTTATTTACTGTGTGTTCTCTCATTTTCTCTCTAGCATTGCAATTCTTCAGATCTTGGGGGCCTCCCCGATAAGATCCATTTCAATATTTCAGATCTTAGGGGCCTCCCCCCAAGATCCAGATCACAAGGTGGATATTGGTGGCCACCCACCGAGTCCACTTGGACCCCCACCATTGTTTCTTTCGGCTTTTCAGTTTCCTTAATTGTATCACAATTTATTATTTTTAGCAGTTTTTTGGGTCATGAACTTCCGGCGTCGTTTTGAGGCCCTAAACGACGGACCGATGTTGCTCTTCCCAAAGTTGTAGTTCTCAGATAGATCTTTCTAACGAGATATTGTACGCGTCAAACATAGATCGTATGCCAAAGTTACGACCCCGGGAAGTTGATGTATCAATTTACCCAAACGAGGCCCATAGTTTACCGTTTTATCTTCTAGGGTTAGGTTTTTGGATGTTTAAGGTTTTCCTATGTTTCTCAACAATAAATAGGCCTTCAAGTCTCATTGTAACACAGTTCAGAGGCATGTAGCCGCCACATCTCTTCTCAGAGATAAACTACCATAACCCTAACTGGTTTATTTCCATTGTTGTTTGTAAGCATAATTCAGTATTTTACATTAATGAAATGAAGTATTATTTCCGCTGCATCTTTGTGTTTATGGTTATCTTTATAATTTATTGCGTTCTTGTTTAAATCCAGAGCACTGAGAACCTTTCAGTTAATTACTTCCATCCAATACAATAAGGAAAGGGAAGGCAACAACATAGGCATAAGCAAGTAAGGTCATTTCCGCTTCTAAGTTTCTTCTCCAAACATTGAGTTTCTAATTTGGCTTGGTCTGGTTAAATTAGAAACGGCCTCCTAAACAATATTTGGACAAATAGTGGTTGTTAGGGGAGTCACTACTAATCCCTATGGGTTAAAGAATTCATTTTTGTTAGTAGGAAAAGTGTTGAATTAATGCAGTTAAGGTGATTGCTTCCATTTATACCATCTCGTCACTATGCGCCTAGTCCAATGAAGTAAGAAGTAAGATATGACTTCGTCCTATGAATGCCTTAGGTTCAAAACGAAACAAATTCTCTAAAATGGGTGTCTAAAGAAACCAAACCTCACTTCTTTGGGTTTGTTGGCATAAGCTATCCATTGGGTATATAAATTTCAGGGGATTCCTTTATTCCTTCCATAAATCCAAGAGAAAGGTTTGCTGGTTGTAGTTCCTAAATCCAATAGGGAATCCCTCTCAACAAATCGACCATCCACTCGACTTTATCTCTTTAGTTGGTCCATCTGGTTGATCCTCTAAACGTTCTGAAATGATATTGAAGCTATATTAGATCCCTGTCCCTTTGGTTGATTCCCTCTGGGAGTTGTTGCAGGGGTTATTAGGCATATGGATCCACCAGGATGAATAAATTTCTTTGATCTTTAGCAAAATAGTGGAGTATAATCCAGTTAAGGATGTTTAAAAAAATCCAAATTCGATAATCTTTAAATTACTATAATATTCCATTTTATTATAATATTATTATATTCCTCCTTTAAACCACCATCATTTTATATATTTTCCTATATTCATATAATTGTATCACATTATCGTGATTTTATGAAAAAAATAAGAATTCATGAAATATTCAAATTACTATAATTTTAAGTCCACATGGGGTAGCTCAAGCGGCAAGGGCCGTGGAAATGAAGTCTCACTGAACCGGAAGTCTTGGGTTCAAATCTTGGGCTACCCTTCCCCCGTAGAGGGGTACATAATGGACATGTAAATCGGAGAGTCCCACCCCAGCGTACAAAAAAAAAAAAAAAAAAATTACTATAATTTTATAATAATCTTTTTTATTTATATAATTATATTATGCTCATAAGGCATGGCATAGATAGTGATCGGGTGTATTTTTAAGTCACTCTATGATGTGAAGGTCACTAGTTTGAAACTCCGTGGGCAAAATACCAACCATGTTAAGGGCGGGTTTTGCCTAGGCCGAATGTGATCCATGGGTGATTTTGAAGGCTTAGATGCCCCTAGGCAGTGACTTCTCAAGCCACAAGTCAAGCTTGATGTAATATGCAAAGAATTTGGAGAAGACAAACAAAAATATATATATAATAACATTAGAATTACATTTTTGTAACAACTCATTATCCTAGGACTTTTTTATTCCTCATTGACACTATCATGGCTTTAACAAACCAGAAAGAAACACCCCACTTGGGGATGGTTTTCAGAACGAATTTTCCTTCCTATCTTTCTCACAACCTTGGTCCACCCAACATGAGGTGGGTCAACCAAGTAATTTGTAGATTATTGTTGAGCATTGAAAGAGACTCCTTATCGGTTTCAGAAGATGTTGATTCATGAGCACACTTCGAAATACCCAAAGATACTTCTCTATTTATCAATTGCTTCTTTGCAGGGGTTACTGGGATCCCTGTTGAGTCCTCATGAATTTGATGAATAATGACAATTTGATCCTAATCTTTTGAAATCATAACATCATCAGCACCCTCATCCTCTTGGTTAGAAATAGAAAAATTCTCTCCCTCCATAGGGTGTGGGACACAAGGTTTCCAAATTTTAGATTTGGAAGTTCTATTGAGATGTTTCTTGTTGGGATTTGACTAGGGGTAGGAAACTCGACACCAAAATGTGGCGTTCTCGTAATCAAAAGGTTGAGTCCAATGATAACAACCAAATTTTTAATTTATTCATTCTGGAAACCCTTTTATATTTCCAATTTACACACAAATTCTATTGTAAGCGTACAAGGAAATCTATCCTCGAGAGGGATCTGTAGCAATAAAACGACCCGAGTTTTTAATATCCTAAAAACATAAAAAGTGGTATAGGTGGGCAAGCAGATTGGGAAGCTGAACCTAGATTGGGAGCTTGGTAATAATTTTTGTAGAGGCGTCGAAATATGAAAACCAGGGGGCTATAAACAAACTTGATTTACCCCAGAACCAAGGCCCACCAGTTAGGTCCTTCTAGTAGTCTTCTAGTTCAATGAAAAGCACTATAAAAAACCCTTTTGAGTAGAAGATGACCTTGCATTTCTTGGTCCAGGATGAATGAGTCCACTTATATATATCCTCAGTATTCGGCCGTAAGCCATTGAAGTGGAAAATGCGGCCTCACTCAACGTAGAGTTGAAGGAAGTCCTCCAATTCTACGTGTGAAATTTCCACAGAGGTTACGTCCTCCACTTTATCCACTTGGAACACCCTAGGAGCAGCCTGAGACTCATGAAAGTTGGGGCCTATTTTGAGGGCATCCTTGAAGGACATATATTTTGGTGTCAAATATTCTCCCCTACCCCTAGTTCCACCATTCAAGTAACCAATAAAAGTGATAGAGGCATCCTTCATAATGTCATAGTCTCTGAAATCCAAATCAATCTTATGTTGCCTTCCTTTGAAGAGGAGCCTCAACGAACCTACCAGAATTCATGTCAACTCTTGTATTTTGGTTGCGAGCATGAATACAACGTCATCCTCATTGACCATGATGAAGAGGGACTCTCCAAACAGAGACCTTACAAATATTGGGAATCTTTGGGGATCAATTTCCCCAATTCCTTCCTCGTTCAGATGGTGTCTTTTGTTAAAAACCTTGCATAATTTATATCTTATGCCACTTTCTAGGTGGGATTCACGTTCAAGCTTTTCAACTAACATTTTGTGATCAACTGACCCTTCAATGGGCATTCCAAGCCATTGCTTGACTCCTGCATAAACATCACCACAACATATATACCTATTAAAATTTGAGCGAAAGCCCACATAGACATCACCACTAGGATGAAAAACCCCCAAGCCCTTGGGCTCTTGACCGCCAACATCAACTACGATTGTGAAATTGGGATCCCTAGGTGATCCCTTGTCAAACTCCTTCCCAGGCCCACTACGACTTTTTCACTGCCACCTATACCTCCCAGTGGTTGTTGCAAACTATACCTCTTAGTGGTTGTTGCCATTGTCTGTTCCCATCTCCATTTTGTGCCTATTCGTTGAACGTGATCCATTATCGACAAAAAAAAAATCAAACAAACAATTTACAAAATCAACATTATAAAACATTTCTTTTAATATTTTAATTCTATTTCTTTACACTCGCATTTCAACAGGTATGAGTCTTATTTCACAATCATGATTTCTGGTGCCGGATCATACATTCACAACTATATTTAGTTGGTGCCGGATCATGCATTCACAACTATATTTAGTTAATACAATGTACGATGAGCACTGAGTAGCATACTGTTATCGTTGTGGAAGAGCACACATTTCTAGCAAACATACTTTTCTTGCTTGTCATCTTCATGGAAAGCATGCCACGTGGACTATTATATCGTGCAGCAGAGATATCACATTCTGTATTTGATCAAACCAATACTACTTTGGGTTGGCATAAAAAATATTTTAAAATTTAATTTTAAAAAATAAAAATTATTATTTTTTAAAAATAATTTAATATATTTATTATTAATTTGATTGGCTTCTAGATTCCATAATTAAAATTTATTATCTTTAAAAATAATTTAATATATTTATTATTAATTTGATTGGCTTTTAGATTCCATATATTATTACTCAATGCTTTAAAATTTGTGTAATACATTTATGTTACACTGTTAAATTGCTCTGTTGCTCAGTACGGATATTGGAAAGACTTAGGTTAAATGCATCGACAGTTATTTAATTTGATGTATTTTTGGAAGTTCTCTAATTGGAGAATAAAGTTATTATTATTACATCTTTAAATTCATCTGCTCATCATTTCTGAACTTGTTTTGAAGTTATTGTTATTATCTTCTCTTTTAATTCCACAAACTGTACTAAATGTGAAAGAAGAAGAGGAATTGGGGCATTACTCTGTCATCCGTAGTAGAACCAAAAAAGAAAGGAGTGATCTTGGTTGAAGAAACAAAGATTTTCAATATAATTCTATATTGAGAGTTGCACTTAATATGGAAATGGAGATGTCATCATATGGTTTTATTTTTTAAACCGTTTATCTTTAATTAAGATTAACTTTTACCATTGCAACCATTTTCCTAAATAATTTCAACGTTTACTTACCCAATAGACAACTTGATTAACAATTAACGCTGCACACTAATCAATTTTACCATGAAATTTTAATAATATCTAATCTAAATGTTATAGTATGTCTCAATTTTTGTTTAATATTTTTATTGATTTTGAAAAATAACAAGTATTGTATCATAGTTTAGTTAGAAGAAATATAATGAATAGTCGAATATAATATGATTATGTACACCTTGCCGAAAGATAATTACTTATAATTAAAGTAAAAAATATTTAAATGATATGAATAATCATCAATTAAATGTTAAATATATTCATGTTATTTATAACTAGCAATTGCACCAGATGTTGTAAAGGAAACCGCATAAGGCATAAATTCAAGAAGAATGTTAAATATTTTCATGCTATTTATAACTAGCAAAACCGCATAAGGCATAAATTCAAGAAGAATGTTAAATATTTTCATGCTATTTATAACTAGCAACTGCACAAGATGTAAGGCATAGATTCAAGAATAATGTTAAATATTTTCATGCTATTTATAACTAGCAACTGCACTAATATTGTAAAGGAAACCGCCTAAGGCATAAATTCAAGAAGAATAATGATATATAAAAAATCATTGAAAATAAAAATTAGTAAACAAAATGTCATTCAAAGCTAGAAGATAAAGATAAATCACTTACATTATGCCAAATTGAGAGATTTTATAAGCTTTCCAATATAGATTGCCTCTTAGTCTTTAAAGATGGTCTTTCATGGTGTACAATTAATGTTGTTTTAGATTTTAATGATTAGAATATTGTAATCATAATTCTATAAATTTATTGCAAGAATATTCTTTTAATTGTAATCATAATTTTATAAACTTATTGCATAAATATTCTATTCATTATTATAGAGTAATCTGAGATATTTGAAATTTTGGTAAGTGAAAATCATTTACTATATATAGTGATGATTGTACTTTTTTATAAATTTCAATCAATCAAGATATAGTTACACCCAATACGAAAATGGAGATTCCAATTGTATAATTTCATAATTATACCTTTCCTTGACACATAGAATTGCACACAAGGTGGAAATGATATATTGTTTGGTATTTTGGAAAACAAAAATCATTAATTTTATTATATATAGTGATTGTTGCACCTTTTCTGAATTTCATTATAAATGCCAATCAATCAATTGATAGTTACATCCAATATGGAAATGAAGATTCTAATATCATTTTGGATGGATACCCTTTCTTCCACATTGAGTGTTGCACCCAATGTTCAGATCTATTATGTAAAATAATGATGCATATAATGTATAATCCATTTTGATTTTACCAAACAAATTTATATAAGGGGTGTTTAATCGAAGTTAACATTGTTGAATGACTTTGGACTATATATAAACATAGTAATATGAAGTTGGAATTACAAATTGATTTATGATCTAAGCACTTAGAGTTGAGTAGTCAAAAGTAGACATCTAGATCTTCTAGCTTGATTTAAAGATGAGCATTGTGTACTTTTAATAGTTGGTTTCTCTCTTAATATTCTACTTGCTTTTCATTATAAGTATTGTGTTTGATTTGTTATGTAATTAATTATGGTTGTGGTAATAAATTGAATGGTACATTGATTTTTTTAATTTACCATTGTTATATGTTGTTACAATCACTTTTACCTCAACATAATATGTGTAACACCCTTCTGTTGCATCATATTTACTTTTATTTTTACCAAGTTATGCAGAACTTAAAAACTTTTAAATTCACTTAACATGTTGTTAAAAGAAGTTAACAATAAAAAAGACATAACTACTTTGGAGATAAATCTTAATCATTAATCTGTGTATACTACTATGAAAATTATAGAATATTTCATGGAGGTTAAATCCCTACCATCCACCTAATAATTATTTATAAGAATTCATAAATGGTGAATGTGGACCTCCAAGCGACCCACTATGAAAACATAAGTGTCTTGATCTTAGTTATCACAATATTAAAACCAAATCTTATGTGTTGTTTAAATCTGATTGGTTGCATTGCATTTTAATAAATTTAAAAAATTAGATTTGGTGGCTCTTTGCCCACCAATTTCCTAAGGATTTGAGATTATTCCAATTCTAATAAGTTCCTCCATAATAAGCTTCTCATTATTATTTAAAACATTCATTTATGTTATATGTATATAAGCATATTTTATTTGGCAAAATGGTCCATTACTTTTAATAAATTTAAAAAATTAGAGTGGCTCGTCAGCCACAAATTTCCTAGGGATTTGGGATTATTCCAATTCTAATAAGTTCCTCCATGATAAGTTCCTTGTTATTATTTATAACATTCATTTATATATAAGAAAATTTTACTTAGCAAAATGGTCAATTTTACGATAAGATGAAAAATGTACACAATGCAACCAATTTCAAAATAGGACACCTTCGGTGTAAATATATAAAATTATTATATACTAGTGTTTTGAGAATTTATCAACTTTGATTTCACTTTGAACCTCATGAGAATTAATTATTATCGTGGCAATGTTCATTTTCTTATAACATTGGTCAAGACAGAAAAATAATTATGGTTTTCAACCTGGGTTGATCACCTCATACCTTAGCTTCATTTTCCCGTCTAACTCCTTATCGTCCCACAACTTATCCTTAGATTTGTAATTTGTGATTACATTTAAAAGTAATAAATAATTTTAATCATTTGAAAAATGTTAAAATTTATTGTATTTACATTTTATTTTTTTTATTTATCTGAGTAGTCAAGATATGATACTAAAGATTTGAATAACTAAAATGATTTTGAGTAGATTAGCTCAGTTATATAAATTAAATGACTAATAAAATTCAATAACATCAATTCATGACAAACATCAAAACACTTAATGATGAGTTTAAAAAGTAGCGAAAATTAACAAAATTATTATTGTTATTATTTATTAAAAAATTAATATATGAGTTAAACATATAAATTTGAAAAATGATGTAACAAGATTCTTAACCATAGAGAATTAACCCACTTTATCATAAAGATTCCTATTTTGTAAATAGACTTTGTTACGATACAATACCCAATATTATGACAAATATCAAAACTACATATCCAAAAATTCTAACTTATTTCATAGTCAAAATATTTTATATAGAATATAATTTAATTTAATTTTATAGCATTTTTTAATTAATTTGAAAAGGAAAAACATACATAACAACTTTTAAAATAAATCTCAACTCTCTATATTAATTACTATTAAAAATGTTTTATAAATATTCTATTAAAGATAAATTGATACAATAATTTTATTAATTATTAATAACTAAATTACAATTTTAGAATTCCAATTATAAAATAAAAACATTTATCTATATAATTATAAAATATTAAAAAAAAATTCATTAAAACTTTAAAATTGAATTCTACCGAAATTTACAAACAAACACTGTTTTTATTTAAAAATAAAAAACAAACAATAACATTTCACGGCTTTATTAAAAACTTAGAATTGAAGCCCTTGTTAATCAGCGGTCTCCTGCAGAATATAATAGGAACCATAACTAGGGGAGAAGATAATAAGTTTGATAAAAATTAGAGAATGAAATTTAGAATTTTTTAATTTCATGTTGAGAATTTTGTTTTGTATTTTTTTTAGAGAGAGTTTCTTGTGTTAAATGTTTGGATTTATGGTAATCCTTTCATAGGAGTTTCCTTAGTGTTGAATGTCTAGACTTATGGATAAGCTTTATTTCAATTATAGCCTTTTGGAACTCATTTATATAGTATGCCCGGGCTCTCCTCTTTATTTTTATTTACATAGACACATTTGTGTTCAAAAAACCCTTCTTATTTGGAAAACCCATTTTGTACTCTGTAAATTGTAACATGTGGAATTTATTGATTATCCTTATGCCACCTAGAGACATGGATCTCAAACTAATCAATTACAGTGCCTCAAACTAATCAAGTACAGTACCTTAGTGAGATCGTGAAAAACAAATTACTCTCAGTAACTTTTTTACCATAGTTTTTTAGCTTTGAATATTTGGATTTATGGGTAAGTTTTGTCTCAATATAATATTATGAGCCAATACCATGGATTACTATAATACCACATGCTCAAAAAATCATAACTCACATCTATAACATTTTTTTAATTAATGAATTTAATTAAAAGAGGAAAATGACATAATTACTTTTAAGATAAATTTTGTGATTACTACTAAGAATATTCTAAAATATTTCATGTGGGTTAAATGTTTACCATCCACCTAATAATTATCAATGATTAAATTAAAATCCTAAAAACTCTATGTAAATGTTTCATAATAATTTAATTTATAAATAGATATAAAAATTTTAAATTTATTATTAATATATATTTAATATTTCAATATTTTTTTTGGTTGATAATATTAAATTTTATATATATCTATATACATAAAACTTTAAATTTAATATAAAAAATGTCATTATTTTATAATATTTATTCTTGATATTCATATTATTATATTTTATGAATAAAAAGTTTATTCATAAAAAAAAATTATTGTAATTTTGTGGACTTTAGAAAAGTTTTCAATAGGAGAGGCTTGAAGAGACCATGGTTCCTCGTGAATTGAGGCATTGTTGTGAATCTATTGATGTGATTTGTCTCTACGAGACTCTCATTGCCAAGCTTAAGACTAAAGAAAGGTGGTCTAAATATATTAAATGTAATATCAGATTTAAGCATCGAACTTGTTGATATTATCATTACTCTTCTCCATGCTGATAATATCACACTTCTTACAAAATGCCACGATAACCTAAAAAAACAACTTAAGCAACTTAAAACTCTTCATGTCTACTACTCCACAATAAATATCACAATTAAATATTATTTTTTACTTATATAATTATATTACAATATTATGAATTTATTAAAAAAGTCAATCCAAAAATTTTTAAATTATTATAAATCTATAATATACATAGTTATTATCATCTTATAAAAATTACTCGTACCATTATATATTATCATAATCCAATTAAAAAACAAATTCTTAAAATATTTAAATTATTACCATTTCTAATATTATATTTATGGTATGATATTATTATAATTTCATTAAAAAATTACAAATATATGATTTAAATTATTATAATATTCACTTTTATTTATCCAATTATACTTATATAAATTTATATAGGTCTTTTTATCATTAATTTCATTAATAACATTAAAAATATTGTTACTTCTAACTTCAAAGAAAAAATGTGGTCTGAGAAAGATTTAGCAGCTAAAAGAAAATTGATATATTATGAGGTCATCAACTCTACCCTAAAAGATCAAAAGTATCTCTCTGCTTTAACTAGCTCAAAGAAGAAAATTAATATAGCCAAGATTAGAATTAACTCTCATGAGCTCCATATTGAAACGGGTAGATGGGCAGTTCCTAAAACACCATGGATGGAAAGGATCTGCTATCTTTGTGAGAGTATTCCTCTTAGAGTGCCCCACATACAACCACATTAGATCTCAGTTTCATAGTCTTTTTTGCAACATTGACCTTCCTAGTCTTTTATGGTGCCAAGATTATAGTGAGCTCGGGAGGCTTCGCTCCAAGCTTTTTGAACATAAGAATAAAATCTTAAATCAAGCTAAATAATTTGTTGACCAAAGATTGGTCTCAATAGACGTTAACCACCACCACCACCATCATCATCAAAAAAATACCAATTCATAAAAGGTTTAAATGAATATCATTTTGTAATATTATTTTACATTATATAATTACATTAAGATAATTTTATTAAAAATACTAAAATATTGAAAACATTTATATAAGTGTGTCTTAGTTTATATAATGCAATGTATTGTCAGAATTTGATTTATCTCCAATAAAATTATTGGAGAAAACATAATATTATTTATTTGTGAACAGAGACGGAGCGCTCTACAGTTCTGGCCAAACTTGTACTTTCGCCTATGCCCTGAGAAACGACGTGAACAAAACAATAACGTCCATCAAAAACCAAATACATTTACGTGTTAAACATCCACTAAGTCCAAGAACCAAATGCAAATGCCAAATACATTGAGCTCTTCAACATCACTAAGTCACTGCAGTTGTAAGCGATAAATCAAACGGGGCCCACAAGTTTACTTACATCCGATGTCAGTCCAATTGGAATCTATACATATATATATACCCCGACTAAAACGTAAATAGGGTTTAATGAAAATAATAATTTCAATCAAGAAATTACTTTTTTTTGTTTTGAACTTTCTAATTATTTTTTTCAAATCTACGTGGCATTTGAGAAGCTACATGTTCCAACAAAAATGGGTTGAGAATATATATGTATGTAGGTGTGTATTTTAAGAAAATATTATATATAAAATATTTTAAAAATTCAAAGTTGATAATAAAAAAAAAAAAACAAAAAACTTTTTATTATAAAATATTAGATATTAAATAAGATTTTTATTTATAGATTACATGTTTCCAATAACATAATTATGAATGAATATTTCAAAAATATTTTTATGTTTAAATTACACTGCATTAAATAAATTTATAAGTTACTTTCGATTGGGGTGGGTGCCGGAGGTAGCCGAGGACGCGGTCAGAGATGGTAGTTATGTTATGTAAGGGAAGGATACTAGCCACCGCCCCCCACACGTTCATGGCGATGGGTGTGGTGGCCTCCCGCATGTTACCTGACAGAAGACATGGGAGAAGTGGCAGGCAGGGCTAGGGCAGAGAAGGAGGTGAGGCAGTTAAGGCAAGACCGGTGATGCAACAGAGCAAGGTGGAATGGGATTATGAAAGAAGTCGAGATAAAGAGAGGAGTATAGTCGAAATTATGGGAGGAGGGAGGAGTGAGGCAGAAGACTATAGAGCTACCAACAACGACCTCTGCGAACCATTTCCGAGTATGTTTCCTGGCCTTACAAGCTCATTACTATGGTTACTTTGTTAATTCATGGCTAGGGAGTGCAGGAGATGACAGGGGAGGGAAATTGGGGGGAAGGTTGGGGAGACCAGCGTAAGCTCAGGGGGATGGTGATCGCGTTTGGGCGAGAGCCGGGAGAGAAAACCGGGGCTAGGACCTTGAGAAACCTCCTGTGAGTGAACGAGATAGTTGGTATACCAAAGAGGGTGGGGAGGTTGCGACTAAGCATACGCAATGGCCATGGGAAGACCAAAAAAGAGAGGCAACCCTTTTCAGCAGAGATGTGAGGCAGCAACACTGGGCAGAGGGGTTTGGGAAGGAAATGCAAGTGGGAGTGAACGTAACCTAGCTCAATGGGCTGGCGGTAAGAGCCGTAAGCATAAATTGGGCATGGGTGTTTTGAGAAGAATTTGTTTACAGCCTGTTGGTGATTTATTTTTGGCAAACATCAAGTCACTCAGAGTTAGCACTACATGTAGAACTTATTAGTCCAGTTTGATCCTTTTTCCCTCATGTTTAAGTGAGAAAATAAGGTCCTACAAAGAAATCATATCGTAAAAAGTGTCTAGAGAGGACCATATAGAACCATTATAGATCCAACAACCAATGTAGATAAAATTCCTTCCTCCCCCCACCCAAATTGACCTGATAAGACCTTCATTTAGCAATCCCAGCATGCAAAAGGAGAGTCCTACCTAAGGTCACAAGTATTGTCTTCTTTCCTATTTGTTACTAACCATTCTTTGGCTAATCTGAATTCTTCTACTTGCAATATTGTAAGATTAACATCCAGAAAAATATTTTTGGGTAGTGAAGCAGGTTTCTTCTTGGAATTTCCCTCTGACGAGGAGAACCAACTCATGTGGGTAGAGTCTATTTCTATTCAACCCCTTTCTAGGTTGATGTTTCAAATCAATGATGTCATGGATGAAAGAAAATCTACAGAGGATTTGAAAAAAGAGAGGGAAGGTCATAGACTCTTAAGATTCAATTACTTAGCGCATTGGATCCACTCTTTTGTATACTTGGCTTACACAACAACCTACACAATCAGGGGAACCTTCTTCAACTCTACCATTTGGACCCAGGATTTAAGGTCATCAACTTGTTTATGTATGAATTGTTGACGGGCCACTGCCTCATTTTTCCAATTTTCCTACTATGAAATAACTTAGGCTGCCTATATTTGACATCAGCCTCCTCATTATGGAGGTTTCCCATTCCTTAGCCTGTCACAACCTCTTTAATGCAAACTTGTTTTGTACCACAGTCTCCACAATTGGGGGAGCCTTCTTCACTCTACCACTTGGACCCAGGGTTAATGCTCATCAACTTGTTTATGTAGGAATTGGTGATGGGTTGCTGCCTCATTTTTCCAATTTTTTTCTTCAAAATATATTAGGTTGCTTATCTTTGATAGCAGCCTTCTCTTTATGGAGGTTTTCCATTCCTTAAGGGTGGCTTGGAGGTGTCATTTTATAAATGTTTTATTTGTTGATTGAGTTGTTGGTTTCCAACTTCGATTTCTCAAGCTTGTTCTCCAGTCTGATTTTCTTGTTCCTCTTGAGTTTATTGACTTGCTTCATGAGGGTCTTGATCCCATAGTGGCACTTGCTCTGTTAGGTTAAACACCAAAGGAGTGGTATATGTGATACATATTTTTTGTATCATTTTTGTTTTGAATTTTTGCATGTATTAGTGTCAAATCTAGTTGAGTTTGTTGATACACAGGTCCTTGATATTCACTTTGCACTAGTTTCAATATCTTTTAGTTTTTGACCTTAAAGATGAGGCCTGCGGTTGTATGAGATGCACTAGGTACACACTATATTTCCATGTACCATTTTGATTCCGCATGTGTTGATTCTACAAAGTCTTGTTTCATTTGTTGATATATAGGCCCTAGACATTTACCTAACATTCTTTGCAAGTGCTATACCTTGCACTTTTTGTTTGATATTATTTGAAGTTGATGCCTATGGTGTATCAGATGCATAAAATTGAAGTGTGTCATTTCTCTTCACATCTCAGATCTTCTATTTCCTTTTTTCAGAAACTTGTACACATTTCCACATTTTGTGCAACTTAGCTTTTCAACAATCTTTGTTTGCATGTGAAGCTCTGTCCTTCAAGTTAATTGATGGCATGCCAATTTTTGTTTGTATTGTCACATGCCTGAAGGTCAATGAATGCACTTTAGAATTTGGCGATCTGTTTTGGTTCTATATCACTGTTAAACTTTTATATGAACATTATTTGTGTTTAATAGGTAAGTGATGGTTTTCCTGATATAAGTTGTTGCATGAAGGATCATGAAGATGATGACCAAGTGTTCCAAAATAAACACTCGGAGATAAACTAGATTATATTATGTAATAAAACCACAGACGAAAAGTTGCTAGCAAACCAAAAATGTATTCAGATGAGACAACACAGATTTAGGGAGAATAACAAAGACAAATAATTCATTAACCAACTGTCCCTGCAACAAATACAAAGGATAAACTTTGCCCATGAGGAGCATCTTGTCTCACCCAATCTCCCATCTGTTACTTTGCATCTAGCTTCCTTTTATACACTCCATGCCTCTATGTTGGGTACATTGCAAGAAACTTTCCAGAT
The DNA here is from genome assembly GCA_031772625.1 of Pinus tabuliformis. NCBI lineage: Eukaryota > Viridiplantae > Streptophyta > Pinopsida > Pinales > Pinaceae > Pinus > Pinus tabuliformis. Next base: position 310,256,577 of record CM062808.1, on the reverse strand, counting down.
TACTTACAAGGAACTTTCTAGATTACTCCCTGACAGGACATACAACTACCCATTAAAACGTTTCCTAAAATGTTAAAACAACAGATTTATTGATATCGGTATCTTCAATGCTCCCCCATAATACATTAAATCCACAGCATAATTATGAGTCTTTCTTGAGTACAAAAACTCAGCGTCCAAAGTTCCCTCACAAGTGGACATCACCTACAGAGGCTGATTGTAGCCATTCATGTACAGAGCATTGTCTTGGCATCTCAAAGCCAACAAATTGAACCACTAGAAACAGAACTGGATATGCTTAGAACTGTTTTGATGAGTGGGGTGCTCCATTGTCGAGAACTGGCCTTGGTTTTCATAGCACTCAAATCAGTGAAGTCTTGAAACTATACCAGAACATAGAAAAGAGTTGCTGGCCACCATAAGCAAGTAACCAGAAGGGTAATGCATCACACAAGCACAACCAACCTCATATGCCTTCAGAAAAATAGTGAGCAGAGGTTACATCCTGTCCATACCAACCAACACATTTGTCTCCTTTACATAAGAAATCATGGTGTTGTCCATGCTTTTGATGCCTTCCTCATGTCATTTGTGCTGTAGATGATCCCTCCTCTTGTCAATTAATGACCTGAACCACTAACTTGACACTGCTTCATTGTGCACTATGACACTTTTATCTAACTTCTTCGGAAAATGAGGAAAAAGGGCCATTCTACAGCCTAGGTAGACTATTCAATTCTGTGAGAGGAATTTGGTGCACATTAATTTTCACATACTGGCTAGGAAGGATGACCACGGAAAAATGCAAGGGCGCCAACCAGTGGAGCATTGATGTAAGTAGTAGGCTCAGACTGCCTGAAGTATGTCCGGGCATCTGAATATTGATCTCTGGTGTGAAGAAAATTGCACAGAGGGGAAAATAGTTCCCACAACTAACCTTGTCAATTATGCCTCCTCCACAGGAATGTATTCACATTGACCTCCCTGTACTCAGGCTGATCCAACCTTCCTCAACAGCACTGTATTCACATTGACCTTCCTGTACCCAGGCCAATCTAATATCCACACTGTCGAGGCCGCTGCAATCAATTCTGGAACCATGGACCTGTATTTGCCCATGAAGATCTACTCCAGCAAAACAAGGGAACCATGGTTTCTTCGAGTCTCAAGATCCACCATTTATTACTGTTTCTATTGTAATCAATGCCCCTTCTAAATGTTAAACCCCATCACATAACGTAACTTATCTTATCAATTATCCTTCCCCTGCACTAATCCATCCCTGATCGCTTTCTTCCCGTTCTCACTGGTATGAAGATCCACAGTCCCGGTATTATCACTTCTCCTTATTCAAATGTTTTCCCAACATTGGCAGCAGATACCAACAGGAACATGTGAAGAAAATTGCACAGAGCCGGCCGAGGAAAACCAAACAAAGCAGCGTGGTGATCATAGCAGCTACATCCACTCTGGTATTGTGAGTCATGGCCGGTCTGGTCCTCCTGTAGAAGCTATACTCTCTCGTGGGTCTGGCGGGCCGACTATCCATGGACACATACCTTCTGAATTTTTTAACTTTAGATTGATGATGAAGACGCTTGTGCTCATGATTGCTGATGTTCGGCTTCACAACCCTAGGAGAAGCTGTAACGGAGATCAGGGTTCGCTGAACATGAGCTCTCGCAGGGCTGCTAGGCGCACTGATAGCAAGGACTAGTCTTGGGATTCTTCTGCTGAATTTATCAATGTCTTTTTGTTCTGCAACTGCCTCGACGCGCCCTTCTGCAACTGCCTCGACGCGCAACTGGCTCTTCTGCTTCGCCTTCCACCGATAACTTTCCACAACGCATTGATCTTTTCTCTGTTACATACACACTGAATATACACCCAGATATTGATCGATCCTGTAACAAAAAATTCGAAAACCCAACTCAAAAAACTACTGAATTCCCCTGTTCCCAGCCTTAATCGGCATCTGAAAGCTTCTGCAGCCCGCTATAATTTCGTTCATGCCAGAATTGGGAGTGACCATTTCGAATCGGCGATTCTACTCCCCGCGTGAATTCCAGCTCATCCCCGATCGGTCAGGGATGTCAGGCGCTCTAACTGCATCCTGTTTTTTTGTCAGGGCGGTCAGGGAAGGTGGCGGAGAAAGAGGGTGGTGGAGCTGAGAGATGGTGGCGGAGGAGGGAGAGATTTCCGGTAGCCGGAGCCGGACGATTTTCCGGCCGGTGCCGGAAAAAGGGCCATTCTACCACCTAACTAATTGGATTATTCATCCCCCTGTCACGCTCCCCATTTCCCACGCTCGCCACTGAACGCTGTCATTTGCTTTGCAGTTGAGAGAAGAGTGTATGGTTAAATATTAAACATTTAGAGAGTCGCTGCTGTGCAGTTTTCATTCCTATCAAAATCATCTCGCTGTTCAATAAAGGGAATCTTTTACAGATTTGACCTGTTTTTGATTCAGGATCCTCTCACTGATTGCAGTTCAGATGATGGTACATAGTTTCACTGACTACGTACATCAACTACTTCATTTGTGATTGTAAAAATGTTTTCGAGTTTTTAATTTGCTCCTTATCACTGGGATGGACACTCGCCACTTATAATTGGTTGTTAAAGAACTATCATGGTTGTCCCGTCAATCCAATATTGACTGAACAATTTAGCGAACAAAATTCTCCCCTCGACCTTAAAAATAAAGGTTGAAAGTGTTGGGTCTCAAGACACCACATATCTCCACAAATGGTATGATATTGTCCAATTTGGGCCTAAGCCCTTATGGGTTTGCTTTTGGGTTTTACCCCAAAAGGCCTCATACCAATGGAGATAAATGTTCGTCCTTATATACCCATGATCCTTCCCACTTCTACCACTTCTAATCAATGTGGGACTTTGTTCGTATACCCAACAATCCTCCCCTCGAACAAAGGACCATCGAGCCTCCCCTCAAACCATCCGCAGGATTCTCCCCTCTCTACCAACCAGGATTCTCCACTCCAATGCGTTGGTGGACACGCCTTACATGGTAGCACCACCTGTCTCGAGAGCTTGCTCCATCCCAGGTCAACTCCTCTTCACCGTGTTGGTAGGCAAGACACGTCCATGAAGAATCCGGAGCACACCGCCTGTTTAACCGAGCTCATCCATAGGCTTACGGGGGCTCACCATCTTTGTTTCGACATTCCGAGGATTCATCCACTTTTAACCGAGCTCATCCATAGGCTTACGGGGGCTCACCATCTTTGTTTCGACATTCCGAGGATTCATCCACTTGGGTAACCTCTCATCCACTTGGGTAACCTCGAACTTGGCTCTGATACCACTTGTTGGGTCTCAAGACACCACATATCTCCACAAATGGTATGATATTGTCCAATTTGGGCCTAAGCCCTTATGGGTTTGTTTTTGGGTTTTACCCCAAAAGGCCTCATACCAATGGAGATAAATGTTCGTCCTTATATACCCATGATCCTTCCCACTTCTACCACTTCTAATCAATGTGGGACTTTGTTCGTATACCCAACAGAAAGTAGTTAATTTCATTGATGGTAAAGCCAAACTTGTGCACGCAAAAACCTCTTCGCCCCTATATATATATAGATCCACAACTCATCTCGTCCACAATTAGATCTACTTTGTCTGGGATAAGCATTCAAGGGTTCTTCCTCTGCTGTAATGGCTGCTGCAAGTGCAAACTCTTTCGTGAACCCAAACTGGGGCAAAGTGATTCCCGTGGAGAGTGTGCAGGAGCTTGTCAAGAATCATGCCCACTCACATGAAGCTGTTCCCGGCCGATACATCACGTCTCAGGAAGAGAGACCCACCACGTCCTCATTACTGGTCTCTCTTCAAACTGCAATTCCTGTCATCGACATGAAGAAGTTGAGCAACTTACCTGGACAAGATTATCAGAGACAACAAGAAATGGTGAGGCTTTCCATGGCCTGCCAAGATTGGGGTTTCTTCCAGGTATGCTATTGCCATAAACAAACCAGGTTGTACTTTGCCAGTGGGGAGATCTTATTAATCTGGGTCATATTTATTTGGATGGTAGATTTTTATGCTATTGTCATAAACAAACCAGGTTGTACTTTGCCAGTGGGGAGATCTTATTAATCTGGGTCATATTTATTTGGATTGTAGATTTTTATGCTATTGTCATAAACAAACCAGGTTGTACTTTGCCAGTGGGGAGATCTTATTAATCTGGGTCATATTTATTTGGATCGTAGATTTTTGAATATTTTAGAAATTTGATTAATAAAAATTAAGTTAAGTGTTTGACATGGCTCCTATTCATCTTAAATCAAATGGCTGGAGGCGTCATTTCTACAATAAGAATATGAAAGCAAGTCCATCACCAACTCCGGCTTCTGGAATTTTGGTGTTTCCAATGGTTTGCTAGTAATCCTACCAATGTATAATTACTAGTTCTTAATTATAAAAAAATGTTATAGCGCCAGTAATCCTACCAGTGTATAATTACTAATTTTTAATTATCAGAAAATGTTATAGCATTATATTTATAGAGATTGATCACAGGTTTTACTAGATCTCTGCTAGTTATTAGTTAGAATAAATCTATGCTAGTTATTAGTTAGGATGCCACTTCTAAATACCAGAGAATTATATTTGTATTAATTTTCCTGGATGATTGCTGCTAATGCAATGATTTCTCAGATTGTGAACCATGGGATTCCTCATTCTTTAATTGATGAGATAAAGGGTGTAGCTAAAGAGTTCTTTAACCTTCCATTACAAGAAAAACAGAAATATGCTCCCCAAGAAGGAGATGTTCAGGGATATGGTAAGACGTTCGTGATAGCTGAGGATCAAACGTTGGATTGGGGTGACTTGCTTGCTTTGGCACTTATGCCTGATAGCCTGAAAAATCTCACCCTCTGGCCACCGTCCCCACAAATTTCAGGTAACTAAAATTATAATTATAATCGGACTGATGGGTATTGTCAGCACATTAATGTATTATTAGTATTGATCAGAGTGATGGGTATTGTTATAAAGAGCTTAATTGGTTGATGGGCAGGGATGGTGTTGAGAGGTATGCAATAGCGGTGGAGAGAGTCGCTCAAGAGCTGCTGAGTTTATTCGCTGAAAATTTGAATCTGGAGGCTACTGATTATTTCAAGGAAAAGTTTGGGTCAGAGCCCATGAATTTGATGCGCATGAACTTGTACCCTCCTTGCCCTACACCAGAGCTTGTTCTGGGTTTGAGTCCTCACTCTGATGGAGGGGGGCTAACATTGCTCCTGCAGGATGACGAAACAGTAGGCTTGCATGTCCGGAAAGATAATCAATGGATTCCTGTGCAACCCATTCCATATGGCCTTGTTGTAAACGTTGGAGACTTGCTAGAGGTAATCATCTCAATACCTGGGGATTTGGGCATTCTGGATTGCTTAGATTTTGTTGTAGACATTAAAATAATTTTTGAAGGTTTATTCATGGTGCTACTCCCTTATTGTCCTTTGATTACGCAGGTAATGACAAATGGGAGATATAAAAGTGTGGAGCATCGCGCAGTCACAAATGCAGAGAGAGCCAGACATTCTATTGCGCTGTTTTACAATTCAGGTATGGATGCAGAGGTGGCTCCAGCATCGAAACTAGTGGATGAACAGCACCCGTGCTTGTACAGGAAGTTCAAACACGAAGAATACATTCGCTATTACTTGAAGAGAGAACTTAAAGGGAAACACCCGCTTGCAGACTTTGCCAAACTTGACATCAGCAATACTTAAGCTCAGCCGCTGTATTTTAAACAGATCAGGCTGTCCAATAATGTTGTCATATGCTGGTTTGTGTATGTTGTCATATGCTGGTTTGCTTTTCAAAATACCAGCTCAGTACGTTAAACTAATTTAAGAGTAAAACAAAATAATTAAGTTTCAAGTTTCTTTGTAATGGAGTTATTTTAAATCTTGCCCATTGCTTGTGCTTAAATCTTTTCCTTATTTGTTCATAAAAACATGGGAAGAAATTCCATTATATTCATGAGACTTCACCTGCATTCATCAGACAGCCATGGAGCCTCAATATCCACATTACTTAAATAAAACTAGGAAATCCCAACTACTTATATGGCATGAGTTTTGTTGAGCTACACAATTACTAAATCTACGAACTGCTATTATAATTATTAAGTTGAATTACTAGTCCACTAAGAATATGCAAATAGCAAACAACCAGTCCACCTAAACCCCTACTTAGATTTCTAATTATACATGAAACACTAGATAAAATACCAACCCAACTATCAATAAAGGACCACAACCCCTAACACTTTTCATTAAAGCCATTGATGTACCACCTATCATCATATTGTGAGAGATGAGGGTATTTCGAATTGTCCTAATCCAACTATCAATAAAGGACCACAACCCCCAACACTTTTCCTTAAAGCCATTGATGTACCCCCTATCATCATAATATGAGAGATGAGGGTATTTTAAATCCTCCTAACCCAACTATCAATAAAGGACCACAACTCCCAACACTTTTCCTTAAAGCCATTGATGTACCACCTATCATCATACTATGAGAGATGATGGTATTTTAAATCCTCCTAACCCAACTATCAATAAAGGACCACAACCCCCAACACTTTTCCTTAAAGCCATTGATGTACCACTTATCATCATACTATCAGAGATGAGGGTATTTTAAATCCTTCTAACCCAACTATCAATAAAGGATCACAACCCCCAACACTTTTCCTTAAAAGTGATTGATGTACCACCAATCATCATACTATGAGAGATGAGGGTATTTTAAATCCTCATAACCCAACTATCAATAAAAGACTACAACCCCCAACATTTTTCCTTAAATCTATTGATGTACCACTTATCATCATACTATGAGAGATCAGGGTATTTTAAATCCTCCTAACCCAACTATCAATAAAGGACCACAACCCCAACACTTTTCCTTAAAGCCATTGATGTACCACCTATCATCATACTACGAGAGATGAGGGTATTTTAAATCCTCCTAACCCAACTATCAATAAAGGACCACAATCCCCAACACTTTTCCTTAAAGCCATTGATGTACCACCTATCATCATACTAGGAGAGATGAGGGTATCTTAAATCCTTATCACTTTTTTTCCCTATTTTTGAGAAATGAGATGGGAAATCATGAATAATATGGTCATGTTCTTAGCATGTAATGCACGCATTAGACAAATTAAAGTACCTCATCTTTTATTGGTCGAGCCCATTGATGGTGCATAGAGAGATGAAGGGGGATCGTTCTATTTCAAATTGACTTACACACACCCTAAAATTAGTACAAAATGAATTACTTCAACCGTCATGAATAAGAGGAGCAAGTCCTAGCATGCATAAAAGATTTAGCATCATATGCTCTAGCAAAGATTATACAAGTTACAATTTGTAGAAGAGGTTACAAATTATGAGACAAGGGTAATATGAATTTTAATAGATTGGGTTGAAAGGATAACTTCGAGATAGTAAAATGGCACTCCATGCTCATTCAATAAATTTTTTGAGGACCAAAATCCTCCCAAAATGAGGACGTATGAGCTAGATTTGATGATTATATAAAGTTTCATCTATGTCTTACAGTAGAAAAATTGGAGGGATCAACTTGTAGAATCAAACTTATTAACATTGGGGTCTAAAAAATTCTAAGGACATTCTAAGACTTTAAATGAAATATTTGAGGAATAAAACTTTCTCACTTAAGCATGGGACCTTATGAATTTTTTTTACACATAGACACCTTTCCAACTATTGCAAAAATCATAAGGGAGAAGTAAGGAACAATCATAAGAATAAAATTTTGTCAAAACATAATGATAGTGAAAACAAAATTATCTCTTTAATAAATGCACTTGAGATAATAAATGCATTTGAAAAATACATTTCGAACCTACTTTAATGATTAGTTATGATTTTCCTTTTATAAGAACTTTACATAATTAATGTGGCCATTAGAATGCATCCCTTGATCTCATAACTAATTTCATCATTCCTTGGATACCATGCCTAATTTAATTATTACATAGGTATTTAGTTTTGGTGAAAATTTAATCTTATAAATTATCATATTTGCTAAAATCAAAATCTTTATATGATTTTAATAAAAATAAAATCTTATATCACATCATAGCAAAGATTTTTTATACATATGATTTGTTTTGAACAAACTCAACATTAACATTGAAAGTTTTCTGTTACAAAATAAAACAAAAGAATACATAAATATTGATTCTATATTTATACCAAAAGAAAATCACCTTAATGAGATTTTTTATCCATGCTCAACTCTTTAATTTGATGAGACTGAGTGTTTTGCATCTATTTCTTTTGTGTTAGTCATTCTCTTTGTAATAGAACTTTTACATTACAATCCTATACCATCAAGTTGAAATATGACATGAATTGGACAAGGCATTAATTTAGGTACTAGCTTAAATATATAAATTAAATGGTTTATAAATGTCTTTATTTTTAATTAATCAACTTATTTAGAAAAACAAAAAGGGCTTAATTACTTTTAACATAAATATCAGCCTTTGATTTATAACTACTATTAAGAATATTCTAAAATATTTCATAGAGATTGAATCTTTACCATTTACCTAACAATTATTAATAATTAAATTAAAATTCTAAAAATCTAACATAAATGCTTCATAATTATTTAATTTTGAAATAAATTTTAAAAATCAAAATTTATTATTAATATATAAATAAATTTATATTTCATAATTATTTAATTTTGAAATAAATTTTAAAAATCAAAATTTATTATTAATATATAAATAAATTTATATTTCAATATTTTATTGTTAAATAATTTCAAATTAAATAAATAAAAAATTATTTTCATTATTTTAAATTTATTAAAAAAATATATTAACCTTTTATAATATTTATTCCCTCTACTCATATTATTATACTATAATAGAGTATATTATTGTATTATTATAATATTTATTCCCTATGGGCATATTATTATATTTTTATAAAAAAATTAAATTATTATAATCTTATAATATTCTCTTTTACCTTTATAGATGATATCATATTATAATTTTGAAAAAGAAAATCCAATTCTTGTAATTTGTAAATTACTATAATATAATATTCCATTTTAGTATAATATTGTCATATTCCTCCTTTAAATTATTGTCATTTTATATATTTTCCTATATTCATATAATTATATGACATTATCATAATTTTATTAAAAAACACTAATTCATAAAATATTTAAATTTTATAATATTTTTTTTTACATATATATAATAATAATACTATTATATATATTTATCAATTAGGTTTCTATCAAGTACAATACATTAGTCATAATGCCAATAATCTTTCTGTAAGTGTCAACTCAATTGGGTGCTCCTTGTGCTTAACTATCATAGGAAGCTCCTCTACCAAATCATGTGTGCCTTAAAATCCTCTCGTGTAATGGTTTTATAGTTAGCTGACTATTTGCCATGGAGAATGAAGAATGCAAAGAACTCAAATCCATACCAAGTTTCTCACCCTACAACTTCAATTCTTGGAGGGCCATCTGAGTGCTCTTAAGGGACTCTTAGGAAATCTCAAGCTCATGAGTAAGTCTGTAAACTTCCTCCTATTTCCCTACTAGCACATCATGATATTCCTCAACAAGCACAAGTATGTTATCTCTCCGAAAGGAGGTGTAGGTAGTTGGATTTCATCTCTACCAATGCCTTCCTAAGAGTTTGAAAATCTGCAAGTGAAGGCTCTCCTCCCAAACCATCACGTGTCACTACACTTCTCCAACAATAATCTACCACCATTGCCTATGTATCATCAAAATGCCTCAAGGAAGCAACAATCATGTCTTCACCTACCTTCAACTTTCTTGCCAAATGATGGGACTCATGGAGACCATCACCATGCTTCCCAAATTCATCCTCCTCTATGTATCCCTCCATGCCTAACTCTTGATAAATTGTATCAGCATCCAAATCTTTGTTATGATTAGGTGCTAACTCATCTGAATCATAGTTACTAGTGTTATCAACCCGATAGGATGGTTATAATGGAGTGCTAAAAGTTTTTTTTTTCAACCTCATTGCACACATCCTCAACATGAACCAATGCATGCACATCCAAGAAGTCGTTCATTTCTTCATATTTGATCTCATCTCTTTTCTTCCCAATTGATAAGGGTGGTATAAACCATTTAGGATGCTTTAATAATGTTGTTAAATTCCTTTGATATCCTCGCATAACCTGCAAAAGTTCCTTTATTAGTTCTTGACTTTTCCTCATCTTTCAAGGATGGAGTGGGTTATTTTCCTTGGTGAATTTGGAAATCATCAATTCATAGTCAAAAGATTCCCCTCAAACCCACCAACTATCCAATAACATGCTATGATTCCATTATAGCGTTCCCAAACTAAAATTCAAGAAAGGTTATAATATTCCAAACAACTTCAATCAAATGTTTCCAAAAATATTTGAAAATTTCTTTGCAACTTTCTACAAACATTTTTTGTCCATATTCTCGAAAATACTTTCAATAGATAACACAAAACTTTTTTTAAACAACTTGATAGCAAACTTTGAAGAAAAACTTCAGTGAATAACTGAGGCAAAAATATGTTTTTTAATTGAGAGAAAAATTTATTGTTTATAATGCCATTTAAGGCTAACACTTAGAACAAGCTCCATACTAATAGGGATTATAAACTTTAATGTTGATGACTTGGTAATTACTCTTTTATGCTCAAGGTCAATTCGACCTCTTGGAGAGTAAATTTTGTTGTCCTAAAATAGGCTACTACAAGGTTCCTTTTCCAAAGATAATTCAGTTTGGTCTAAATGTGAAAGGAATGCAACCTCAAGATAATTATAAGACCACTGGAGTTATATAAACTTCTCATCTAAATCTTAGTTGTAAATGCATGAAAAAGAGGTCCTTCTCCTTTGGAAAACATGACCTATTTAGGTGAATGATGCTTCAAACTTTGGTACATGGAACTTGGTCACAAATATTAAAGAACATGGCCCTTCCTCTGACAAAACAACCTCTGGAATATTCTTAGATAATTTCTACACAATTTTTGGTGCATAAGGATCTACTCACCCTATGGAAAATTATGGTGTTGGTGGCTTATGAAATTTGGCCTCCTCTCACAAATGGTTTGGCATTCTTCCTTATAGACTCTTGGTCACAAGATAAATGAAAGTCCTCGTCCTCCTTGGTATTTAAAATTCTGAAAGTGATTTCCAAAAATCTAAATGTTGTGATGCAAAGGATAAATTCAATTCAACCCTTGGAAATTTGAGAAGCTTAGTAACATAACAAAATACAATTCAACCCTCCTTGTGATCAAGAATTCGGCCCTTAGAAGATTGGACCAATAGTATGATATCTGGAAATTGGAACTTGGCACCAAGAAAAATAATAATCCAGTCCTATGTGATGACAAGAAATATAATTCAACCTCCTCTATAATAATCACTATAAGTGCTCTCTCAAATTCATCCTCCAATTCTGAGTGCAAACAACCAACTCAAACACATGTTTATGGACTGGAATCTTAAGGAAGAATGCTTGTATTGAGAACCTTGGCTTGAGCACTGAAGATCGACCTTCTTCACAAATGAACTTCGAACTCCCTCGAGACAATAAAATCCATGTTTCCCTGCAAAATCAAAGAGTAAAAGAATCCCTACAACAACTTGATTAAATCTTCAGAAACAAGCACTAGGAAAAGATACGACTAGGGTGGCAGTATTGTCCACCGAAGAAGCAGAAATGCTATCTAGGGTGGCAAGAGATCCAACAAAACTAGGGTGAGGATTTTGCTTGAAACCCTCAAGACTAACAATGAGAAATGATTAGATAGAGTGAATAGTAAAATGATCTACATCCTCCTTTTATAAGATGTCAAGGAGTTCTCCCCAAATATTCTAGACTCCTTCTTAATATTATTTTATTGGTGGGGGCCACTATCCACTAAGTGACTTTTTGCCGCCTTTTCTAATAAAATAATATTTTTCGCCCCTTTTCTAATAAAATACTATTTTCTGCCATTTTATAATAAAATATATTTTCTGCCAAGATAATATTTGCCTCTCTTTTCTAATAAAAATAATATCTGGCCCCTTTTAATTAATATCATCAAAATCAAACAAACTTCTTAGTAACTTCCACACTCACAAAATCAGGGACATTACAGGTGTTGAGTGGTGTTTCTACTACTAAAAATGAGGTTATGAATTTCCTTAGGTACTGTGTCACCCCAATGAAACTCCTAACTTTAGAAACATTAGTAGATACCGTCCATTTCATGATGGCCTCCATCTTGGTAGGATCTATCTTCAGCTCTCCTGCACCTATCAAATAGCCCAAATACACCAAATACTACTATCCAAACTCTTCTTGAGGTTTTCTAGTTGTTGGTGCTTCTGCATCAAATTTGATGTGTGTTCCTCCTAGAGAGCATTGTATACCAATATATCATCAAAATAGGAAATAACAAATGAATCTATAAAAGGGCACATTACATCATTCATTAATATCATAAACATAGATCGTGCATTACATAGGCCAAATGGCATGAATAACCAAACATACAAAAATTTCCTGGTTTTGAAGGTGGTCTTCCATGTATCTTCTTCTCTGACTCAAACCTGGTGGTATCCAAAATTTAAATTCCATCTTAGTGAAGTATTTTTCTTGTTGTAACTGATCCAATAGATCATCTTTCTTGGGAAGGGGGTACTTGTTCTTGAGCATGAACTTGTTCAATGCCTTGTAATCTATACACATTTCCCAATTCCCAACCTTCTTTGGCACAATGACGATGGGTGACCCACATGGTGATGTAATTGGTAAAATGATACCTTGTTCCAGTAGCTATTGCAATTGTTTCTTCACCTCACTTGCTTCTATAAAATTATTGTTTGTACAACCCAATGTTTGGCAATGGGGAGTTCGGAAACAACTAGATCTCATGCTCTACTTCTCTCGTAGATGGTAACCCTTTAGGTTCCTAGAACACGTACCTATATGAATGTAGCAACTCTTTGAGTTTTTGTTTCTATTTCTTAGTACACCCTCCAGGGGTTCCCTACCTCTTACTGATTCTTCTACATACTAATTTTCACTTTAAAACAATAAAACATACTTCTTGCTAGAACTCGCCAATTTCTTAGCTTGGTTGAAACTTATCAGTTATTTCTTTTACTTTCTTTTGTGCATGTTGATGGTGAATGATTTTCCATCCTTTACGAGTTGATATTGGTTGGCTCTCCACATGAATATTGAATCTCGTATATACATGTAGGGACTCTGAAACATGACTCTACATAGATCAACGGGAACAATATATAATTCTACTTCATCAATATAATCAACATTAATAACAAATCTAATTTTACACTATTTTTTTACCTTCAACTCCGCATCTTTATTTACCCATCCCAATGGATATGGATTTGGATGATCATGAAATTTCAACCCCAACTTCTTGAACAACGTTACTACAATGAGATTTGCCTGCAATCTTGAGTCAAACATAACATAAATCTTTTTCTTCTTGACCTATATATTTATATGGAAGAGTTTGGTCATTTCTTTCTCTTCCTGTTGCTAAAGGCTACTCAAGTTCACCTCCTTTTGCACTGATGTATATATTATCTTCTTATCCACATCTAACCTACTTTCAACTTGGTTGCTTGAATTAGTGGCCATGAGATTCTTCTTATTATTGTCTTTCATTTTGTTCTTGCGATTAAGCTCTAGATGCAACTTCCAATACTTCTACTCTATATGACTGTCAATGTTGCAGTGGTTGTTGTGATATTTACACTGATGTGTCATGGGTACCTATTTTTATCTTTGCCCCTTATGCTTCTTCTTCCCTTCCTTTTAAGCACATTGTTGGTCCTTTTACTTCAATCCACTTGATTTAACTTTCTTTTGTCTTATGTTCTCGAGGTAATATGCCTATACACATGCCTTGTCCATCGATATGGACTTGAAAAACATCACTTGGTTAAGCAAATGAATATGTAGAGCCCCCAAATACTTGAGGAGTAAATTTGGGTTCTTTGGGCATCTTAGGATTATGGCCATCTTTTTGAACTCTGTGGTGTACTCCTACATGCTTTGCCCCTACTTTTTGCTGAAGTAATGGCACAAATCCACTCATCCTTTACATACCTAATAGGGTAAAATTGTGGCTTTATGATGGTTTTGAAGTCCTCCCACTTAGTCATTAGAGGCTCTCCCTCGAACCTCAAGGTACCTATGTGGATTTCCCACAAAGTTAGGAAATGACCCTCTAAATTCAGCTGCATAAATGAAATATTTTCTTCCTCATCTATATGATGAACACTAAAATACACATGTCGTTGCTTCAACCAATGATTTAGCTTCAGAGTGTTGATCTAGCCCTTGTACAAATTGATATCAACCTTCACTTCCATTTTGAATATGCATTGTGAATGACTCATGGAAATCGAACTAGGTTTTATCTTTTTTTGGTCATTTCTTCGATTGGTTCTCCATTTCTTCTCGATCACTTGATCTCCCCTCTGATTCATCCTTTTCATTAGAACCCCCATATTCTCAGAATATCTTAGGCTTATTGCTTAGGACCATCATATTGATATTTATGTTACGATTTATATTCATGACTTGTTGTTCTAGCTACAAAACCCTCTCACTTCTGCAGGATCACAAGGGTTATTAATAGATTCGTTGACCATGATTAGGGTTTTAGGACTTTTGGCCCAGCTGATATAGATCCCCTAAATATATCCACAATATACCCAAAGAAACCTTTTCTGATACCAATATTATCTGTAAATTTCCATGGATATTTCACTAGACAATTTGTCAAAACATATCAAATAAAATTATATTAAAATTTTGAAATTCTACACTATCACAATTTTATTTCTCTTTAGATTTATAGATTTGTAGATTACTATTGATAACATATATATGTGAATTAAATTATATATAAAATAGAGAAAAGTGAAATAAAATTTCACACACATTTGATAGAAGATATGACCTCGCAAATCCTTTCGAGAGAAAGAACCAGTTGGAAGGTGAAGTTGCTTTGCTCTCTTTCTATGAATAGAAAATGTTTGTGAGTACAAAAAAGTATGGCCTATGTCCGGTGGGCTACCACAATACACAAATCCTCTTTGTGTGCTCTATCTCCTGTCTCCTATGAACCAAATATATAATTAAAATATAATTAATCTGATTCTTTTTATAACAAATTACTTTTTTATTTGTTTAACAATTAGATTACAATATATAAAATTAATATTAAAAATTAATTTATTCTTTTAAATATTTTGATTTTATTTTTATGTATTCAATTAATTCTAAACTTATTGTGTAATAATTATCAATCTCTATAAACCCTCTCAAAACTTTATTCCTAAAAAATGATATCAACATAACAATAACGTCCATAAAGAACCATATGAACCACCTACATTCAGTTGTTAAACATCCATTAAGTCATTGTAGTTGCAAATAATAAATACATTGAGCTCTTGAACATCCACTAAGTCACTGCAATTGCTAGTGATAAATCAAGCGAGGCCCACAAGTTTACTTAAATCCAATGTTAGGGAACAATAGTCCTCGTCCTATTGGAACTTTTATATCTATATCACTACCGACTAAAACATAAATAAGGTTTAATGAAATTAAGTTATTTAAATTTGATAAAGTTTTTTTAGATTAATCATATTTCAAGATGTTGGTTGACGTTTCAAACCAATTAATTTGGTTTATCCTTAGGACAAAGGTGAAAAAAATCAGTCTATCAACTTGTTTAAATAGTAGAGATAGCATTTAGAGGAATAAAATATTTTAATTAAACATTTTTAAATGTTTGATAAGAGAATAGGTCAATATATTAATATAAAAATAAATACTAATCATTTATTTGAAAATATATTATGTTATAAAAATTTAAAAAATTCAAAAGTTCAAAATTATATTAATAAACATGTAATCAATTATTTAATGGAAAAAGGACGACAAGGAAAACGGTAAAGAAAACAGAAAAAATAAAGAAAAATGAGAAAAAAGGGAATAAACTTAATATTAAATTATTTTATTAGAAATCCAAAATAATATTAAATTAGTATAATATTATATTAAATAATTAATTAATTAATTAAAAAAAATAGGGAGGAAGGAAACACTCAAGAAAAGAGAGCAGGAATCCAACTCCTACTCAATTTCCAACCATCTTCTCTATTGAGATTAACAACATGTTTTGCAATTTTGATGGCTGCCCTTAACTTCCTATGATGGAAGTAATCATTCTTGGCGATCACACATGGTGTTTATATTTCTCATCTTGTTCAGCTATAGCTGAAGAGCCAGAATGATTGTGTTTAATGTTGGTTGCATGCTCTCGAATTCTTTGCTTAATGGAGTGACCCGTTTCCACAATGTAAGGAATCCCACAAGAGCACGGGTTAGAGTAAACCCCTTTGTCAATAGGGTCCTTATAGATCTAAGGGAATTTCTAATGGTATTAAGGGGTTTGAAAATAGCGGAAACATTATTCTTTTTGAGGATAAGAGAAACATTATCAGTGGGCCCTTGGATGAACAGAACTTGGACATTGGAAACCTGTTCATCACAGGCATTTTTTATTCTATATTCCTTATTGGCTCTTTGAAAAGCTCCGAGACTGTGCTTCTTGTTGTATCCATTATTTTGAAAGTATTTCAGAAGATGAGATTTCTCTTCATCCAAGTGATTTTCATCAGAATTCCTTAAAGCACGAGTAGCTAGTGTGTTAAGAACTCCAAATTTTTGGAACGAAAAATAGTGAGAACTAGTATGAAGATATTGCTTTTTATGAAATTTTAGTTTTAAAATCATTATACACCACAAAAGTCTAAAATTAAATTATTTGTATTTGTTTTAAACCTTCTAATTAACTTTTTACACATGACGTTGGATAAGTTACATATTAAAAAAAATGTGTTAAGAAAAAACTTACTTAAATAATATATATATCATTTAAGTAACTTTTTTATCAAGATATATATATATATATATATCACATTAATATAAATATTAAAATTTCATGTTTAAAAAAAAAAATATTACATATAAAATATTTAAAAATTTTAAAAGTTTTAAAAAAATAGAAGTATTTTTAATAAAACATTACCTATTAGATGACATTCTTATTCATAGTATAGATGTGTTCATTTAGTAGCCCACATAATTATATTTTAAAACTAAATAAAAATGATGTGTTTTGCAAAGAAATATTGCATATAAAAATTATTTGAATTTTTATTTTAGAAAAAAAAACATTTTTTATAATGTGTAATTTTTTTTCCAAGGAAAAAAGCGAACTTTTCATTAAACATAAAAAGTTACAAGCATATGCCAAAGGCATTCCGTTTGCTATATGATGTTCTCATATAGCTACTACAAAAAGACAGTCCTTTTTGCACCTCAAAAACTAGCTAAAGTAACAGCTAAAAAGCGTAAAAATACACAGTTACGCTTTCAGCCTATCAAAATCTATAAACAGTCCATAAAAGTCTGGCTAAAGTAACAGCTGAAAGGCGTATAAGTACACAGTTACGCTTTCATCCTATCAAGATCTATAAACAATCCCCAAAAAAAGTGAACCATCTGGTTATGACCATATTCTATTTCCTGGGCCTCCTCTTAGGAGGAAAACAACCCAAAACGAAAATAGAAATAGCCTTCAGAATAAAACTATTGAGTAGTTGACCACCATTATCTCAAAAAAACAGTAAGTTTTCAAGAGTTTTTGTAATATCATAAAAGTCTTTAGAACTGAAAAGATGAAATAAAATATTAAGTGTGAGGTGGTTGATCCGACACACGGATCTGTCCTTGATCTTCTTCCACTACTTTCTAACTGCCCATAACCTGCTGTAAACCTTCCTTAGAAAGGTTGTCTGTTGTAACATTTCGCTCCCTATAGATGTGGAAAATTGAAAACACATTAAAAGAGAGTTTCAAGGACATAATTTCTTCTAGCAAAGGTCTGAGCATATAACTGTGGCATCTACTTTGTCCATTGACCCATTTAATGACAGATAAAGAATCTCCAAAGATCTGAACTGAGAGGATGTTCCTGTGAATGAGCCAGCATAGAAGAAATTGAAAACACATTAAAAGAGAGTTTCAAGGACATAATTTCTTCTAGCAAAGGTCTGAGCGTATAACTGTGGCATCTACTTTGTCCATTGACCCATTTAATGACAGATAAAGAATCTCCAAAGATCTGAACTGAGAGGATGTTCCTGTGAATGAGCCAGCATAGAAGAAATTTTAAGGCCGAGAGTTCTACAAAATTGTTTGTCCCTGTGCCTAGCCCTACAGAAGCTTTTAAGGACTGGGTTTCGTTTAAATGGATAATCATTCATGCGCTTGCTGTGTTGTTCTGAGAAGCCCCGTCAAAATATGCCCATGGGATTCCTTCTCTGATCTGTTCCTCCCTTATCTGCCTGGTATTATTTCCTTCCTCTGAATCTGGGATATTTCGAGGATAGAAGTACTTTGAATAGCAATCGATTCGGTTGTGGTTTCCTTTTCCATGAAAATACTCCTGTTTCTTGCAATCCAGATTCCCCAGCATATGATAGGTAGTAAATTTCTCATTTTCCCATCAGGATAATTGCGCCACCATTTATCCCATACCTCCTGGACATTTTCCCCCTCCCATTCAATCCTTTTTCCAATAAGTTTCCCGACCTCTGCCCAAACTGTTTTGGCAAAAGGGCATGCAAGGAATATATGTCTTATATTTTCAGAATCAGCCTTGAATAGAGGGCATCTCCCCGGCCCTTGTTTATACCTAGATTGAAGAATATCCCATGTCGGAATTTTCCTATTTAGAATACACCAGAAGAAAAGTCTGGCTTTTGCTGGGCATTTGAGTTTCCATATCAGTTTGACCCACCATTCCGGATCTCCCCAACCTTTTCTAGACATTAGAAATTTGTATCCGAATTTTGGGGAGTAAGATCCATTTTCCGCGTGTTCCTAGACCAACTGATCATGTCTGTCCTTTATCCTTACATTTGACCGAGATAGCTCTTCAGTGTATACCTTCCATTCGTTCCACCAGGCTGGTCGAAGACCTAGATCTTCTCCAGATTTCTAGGCTTACCCCCATATTGAGGAGAAACCAATTTTCTCAATTTGACTAAGATGTCGAATACCTTTTGATTCTAGATGTCTGATTAGACCAGGAGAGAGGGCATAGTTTTCATTGCATCCAACCCAAGGATCTTTCCCAACCCTCAGGTTTTCCCCATTTCCGATCTGCCATGCCAGCCCTTGTTCGATCACCTTGAACGCATCCATGGTGGCTTTCCACACCACCAAAACATTTTTCTCCTTTTTATCTGGGTTCCTTATCCATTCTTCTAAAGGAGTAGGGTCTATGTATTTCCTTTTTACCACTTTTGTCCAAAGATTTTCCATTTGGATTATTCTCCAACCTGATTTTGCTGCCAGTGATATGCTGAAATCATTGAGGTTTTTTATCCCCCATCCACCCCATTCTTTTGGTCTTGCTACTTTATCCCAGGCTATCCATGGTAGAACAGAGTCCTCCTTTGAGCCTGCCCAGAGAAATCTACTGCAGATTCTATTTATTTTCCTTAGAATCCCTTTTGGAACTGATGTTAAGGCAGCCCAATAGACTGGCATGGCTAGTAGCACCGATTTGATTAAAGTTAGTCTTCCTGCTCGGGAGAGCCATTTGTGACTCCAGTATGATATTCTGGCTTCGATTTTGGCTACCAGCTAGTTCCAGTCTTGATTCCTGTAAGTGTTAGGCTTCAGCCAAAAGCCTAAATATTTGAAGGGATTCTCCATGCTGAGCACATCAAAAGGAAGAAGGGAGGATATCTGGTTTTTCTCAAGCCTATTTAGACCTTCTGTAATAAGCTGGGACTTTCTGTAATTTATTTGCATTCCAGTCGCTTTCATGAAGAGGTCCAGGATATTTTTTAATTCCCTGATTTCATTTAGGTTTCCATTGGTGAACAGTAAGATATCGTCCACAAACAAGAGATGTGTGATAAACATGTTCACTGCTACTTCCAATCCTTTTATTGCTCCCTCCATTTTGGCTAATCATATCAGATGACTCAGACCTTCTGCCACCTGTAGGAAGAGTAGTTGTGACAGGGGGCAGCCTTGTCTTAACCCCTTGAAGCTTTTAAAAAAAGGCGAGGCTGCACCATTTATTAGTATTGCGAAGCTAACATTTGAGATGCATCCCATTATCAGTCTGATGAAATCATATTTAAATCCTAAATGGGTGAGAAGCATCCTTATATAAACCCAGTTTATTCTATCATAGGCTTTTGATAAATAAATTTTTATCACTGCCCCCTTCCTTTTCATCTGATTGACACTGTGAACAGTTTCCTATGCCACTCCTATAGCTTCGTGGATCTGACGACCGTCCAAAAAGCCAAACTACTCATTTGTGATACATCTTGAAAGTATTGGTTTTATTCTTACTGCGATCACCTTGGCAATGATCTTGTATATACAGTTGTAGAGGGAGATAGGCCTGTAGTCTTCAAAGATGTCCGGAGTTTCCTTCTTCAGTATAAGTGCTATGAGGCTGTACACCTCTCCTCTTTTCCTAGACTCTTCCAATACCTCTGTCAATTCTGTCCCAATCTGTTCAAAGAAATGTTGGAAGAGCTTTATGGTCCACCCATCCGGGCTTGGACTCTTGTCTTTTGCCATTGATTTGATAACACATTCAACTTCCTCCTTTGTAACTTCATTCATTAAACTCTTTGCTTCATCCTCCTCTACATATCTAGGGAAACATTGGCTGTCCTGATTACTTCTGCTAATGTGATTTCTCCTTGTTCCACAAACATGTTCTGAAAGTGATTTCTCCCCAGAAGAGAAAGTTCCTCGAAAGTGTTTTCCTCTTCACCCTCCTCATTTTTTATTTTCCAAATTGTATTTTCAATTTTTCGCCCTTTTGCATAGTTGTGAAAAAATTTCGTATTTTCATCCCCAACCTTCAGCCATATTGCCCTACTCTTTAATCTCCATTCCTCTTCTCTTGCCAGAAGAATTTGATCCCTCTGTTTTTCAAGCAGTAATATTTTATCTTTTGACTCCTATGATTCGTAGCCATCTGTCTCCTACATTCCATCCTTTGGAGCTCTTCATTGATTTGGGCTAATTCATCTTTCTGTCTCTCCCTCCTTGTATTTGCTCATTCGATAGTTGCTTGCTTTAGCTTTTTTAAATTTTCCATGAACTGAAATCCTTTCCCTTCCTGGGAGCTTCCATCTGGATGATTCCATGTTTCACTGAACAACTTTTCATAGGATTCCTCTTGCAACCATGATGCATTGAATTTAAAAGGCGCTGCTGGTTTCCTAGGAAGCTTGGATAACTCTAGAAAGATTGGGAAATGGTCCGAATTTCCCCCCTCTCCCACCCATTGCCGAAACATAGGAATACTGGTAGTCAGATTTTCACTTAAAAGGAACCGATCCAGTCTCTTAGCAATTCTGGCTTCTCCCACTCTTCGATTCCTCCAAGTGGGTTTCAGTTTAATAAGATTTACGTCTATTAGATTATGTGAGGTTATGGCGTTCAGAAAAAAGTCTGATAGATGGTCCTCTCTTGCCGCAGGTCCCCAGGCCTCGGCACTCCCTATTGAGAAGTTTAAGTCTCCACCCATAACCATGTTGTTGCTTCCCATTATATCTTTTGACAGAAGATCGTTCCAGAAATCCATCCTTCCCTGACAGGGCCCATAGATATTTAAGATTGTAAGAGGAAACCCAAAATCTGGTGATTGTATCTCAGTTCCCATTGCACGCTCCAAGCCCCATTGGTTTAAGATTCTCACTCTTCCTTCTCTATATCCAATTGCCAAGCCTCTCGAGTGGCCGTCCGAATCCAATGCTGAGATTTGCCACCCCGGGAGTAGAGACATACGAGCTATTTCTACTTCTATACTTTTACCTAAGGTTTCTTGTAGAAGTATAAAATCTGGTTTCGAACTCAAGACCAACTCCTTTAAAGCCAGTTTTTTGGGCTTACTGGCTAACCCTCTGTAGTTCCAGGATAACAAGATCATTTGATTACTGAATCTTGGGGGTTCACAACTCTAAGCACCCCATGTATTGACATTTGTTTCTCGTCTGCCACATCAAACTTTGCTCTAACCTGAGCATGAGATAAGAGCGATTTCCTACCCCTCACTTTCCTTTTTTGAGGAGAAGTTCGGCCTATTCCGCCAATCGATCCTAATCACTTAGGATTTTTATCTAAAGACCACAGATTATAATGACAGGTAAGGGAGGCCGAGAATGGTTTAGATTCCTCAGTCGGATCATCATCACAGTTCAGATCAATGGAAGGGATAGCAACCGTGATATTTTCAACAAAGTTTTCAACATGAAATTGATCATCAAGCGTGCATTTTTTATTTTGCAAACTAGAAATCAAGCAATCATCTTTAGTTTCAGAAAGAGTTAAAGATGGGTTACTTGAGACTAGTCTCATACCCGAAAAGTCTTCAATAGAAGTTGTACTTGTGGATGCTGGTACTTCTTTGATCGGCTCCTGAGTCGGGCTTCCATTGACGGGCCCTGTTCCAGTCGGTCCTTCATTATCAAGCCCTGTTCCGGTCATTCCCTCCCTGACTGGAGAGCTATCTGGGGCCTGTTCTAGTTGCTTCTCCCCCTGATGATTGTCCACCTCCATTGTCTCCGCCACCATATTCTCCTTTATTTCCACTTCCTGTACATATTGAACCTGATCTGCTTCCATGCCCTCTCCTTCCATCGATTTCTGGTTCCTTCTTCGACGTTTTCCCAGGGGGCAGTCTCTTGCTAGGTGTCCATATACGTGACATCTATGGCATCTGAAGGGAAGATTCTCATAGTCAAGGAACTGCACGAAAACATATTCTCTGTACTAGATGTTTATCTTCTCCGCAAGACCTCCCCTGGGGTTTAGATTTACCAGTATCCGGGCCATCACCATGTTTTGGGTTTGAAGAAACGACATGTCTGCCTCCAAAAAGGTGCCTAACTTGTTCCTGATAGACTTGAATACCGATTCCACCCAGAGGAAAGAGGGCAATCCTGGAGCACGTACCCAAACTGGAAAGACATATGTTCTTTCATGCAAAGCATCAAACATTGGGCTCCATCTCTTGAATAATACTGGAAAATTGCCGAATGCCCAGTTTCTCTCCATTACCCAATCCGCCGCTTCTTTATTCTCGAATCTCACCCTGAACCATCCCTTTGCCAAAGCCGCGACCTTGAAGTTTTTAACTAGATCCGTCTGCCATTTCTGCTCTCCCCAGTTTTTAATGAATTGGGTTGAATGTTTCTTACCCCTCGCTCTTCCAACCAGGGTGCATTCAGCCACTTCTAGAGCCTCATCCACCTGCACATCCATTCCCAGCACTAAATTATCTTCGAAGTCCTTCTTCTTGATGGGTTTTTTCCTTTTTTCCCCTGACTTTTTTGCCACAAAACCCTCCTCCCTGGATTGGGTATTCACGACATTCTGGGGTATCCCTTCTTGCTGTTCTGAGGTATTCCCCTGGGGGCTATTTTCTGGTACTGCTTTGCCTCCTGAATCTTTCCCTATCACGCCTATGGAGTCAAGCACCACTTCTTGCCTCTCATTGCCTGAGTTATTGATACTGGACCTCGGTTCCACATGCCCTCCGGTTTCAGAAACAACCACAGCTGAAATCCGACTAGGGTTTACCAGGTTTTCGGCATTGACGGATCTGATGACTGCCGGTCCTCGTTCGTTTCCCACACTGGTTCGGATCCCTCGGATCGACCCAAAATTTACAATATCTTCAAGACCTCCTGAAAGGATTGGACCCGAGTCCGAACCCTTCCCTTTCCTTCCTTGAATCAACCGAGGAAATACGAATTGGCTGGGTTCATTCTGAAAACTCACCTCCTGAGGACCCTTTGCGTCGAAATTGCATTGAACAGCTTGATCGAGTCTCCCTTCCAGCGGACCTTTGGAGCATTTGTTAACGCCTGTTTCTTCCGCAGAGTGTTTCACGCTCCCATGGCTGCCTACGGCCCCGAAGTACCATTCCACATTTTGTGCCGTTAGGTCCTTCCCCCATACAGATAGAATATCCTCCGGCGCTGGTTCAAGGTCAAGAGCCTCCCGCTGATTAACCATGGTTAAGACCTGCGGACAAACCCTAGAAACCGCCAGCGGCTTGTTCCTCGCTAAACGTAACAGTTCGTGACTTCCGGGTGGGGTGCCAGCACATGGGTTTCAACTCTTTTGCTTGGAAAACCCTTTTCCACCGAAAAAACCTATTAAAAAATACCCCAGCTGTCTCTGTCGCGCCTACCTTCTGTCGATCATTCCGCTCGCTTCCACGTTGCCTCTGATCGTACTAACATCTTCCCGTATCATTATCTTCCCCTGCCTGCCAGGTTCTAAGCCCTCGGCCTGGGCGGCCGCGCCTTCGCCTACCCTGGCATCATCCTACGCTCTCCTTCGGCCTCCATCTCTCCAACTAGCAACCAAAACTTCCTAATGTATAATTATATTTTAAAACTAAATAAAAGTTATGTGTTTGAAAAGAAATATTGCATATAAAAATTAAATCAATAAATATTTTAGATAATATATTACACATTAATAGTTTTATTTGTTCATAATAAATCTTTGTTAATCTATAAGCGTAGTGTAGTGTTTTATTTTTTTAATTTATTGATGACTAGTTTTTATCTTTTTTATGGTAGGTAAGACTCATGGGGGATTTCAACCGTTCTTAACAATACACCCATTCACCATCAATCCAAAGCCCCATAAGCCATAAATAGTTTTTATCAATATTAAGAAATATATAATTTTATTATTATCTTTATTTATATATATACAGAGATTGATTATTATTATTTTTTAAATTAAAATACATTAAATAAATTTATAAATAGGGGAAAATTATATTTATTTTTTTTAAATTAAAATAATATTTTATGTTGTTGTTTCTAGAATTCTCTAACTATTATATATGTGTTTGTCACCCTTAAAAACACATTTTACGTAATTATTAACAATGAAATTCTAACTATTATATATGTGTTTGTAACCATTAAAAACACATTTTACGTAATTATTATCACAATTTCATTGATAATAATACAATGATGTTATGTAATTTGTTTTTAAAAACTCTATTAATCAGTTTTGAAATACATAATTAGAAATTAAATATTTATCCATATTAATTTAAATCTATTTTCATTTAATAAAGACATTTTATAAAAGTTCACGATTTAAAAGGAGTTTTTACAGAGAGATGAGGGGTTTCAGATGAATTAAACTAATTTCTAATGGATGTTAAATATTGGTATGGTTATTTTAACATAGTTTATAGGTAAAAGAATCATTTTTTTTAATTATATATTTAACTTTTTACACTATGAATGAGAAGTATTAAAAGTAATTATTAAATAATAATAATAACAATTTATTTGTGTGTGGTATAGATTTGTTAAATATTATTTAGTTATTTTTTCAATGACTTAATGTAAAGAACAAGAAAGAATGAATTAAAAGAATTTGATTTAAAAAGTATTCTTAATTAGTTTTTCACTTATTTATTTTAAATTTAGCTATATTTATATTAAAGTTTAAATAACATGAATTAGCTATTATATAATTCTTGTTTTTTATACAATTATACTGTAATAATCTCAATTTTAGAAGAAAAAAAATCTCAATTGATCAAATACATGTCACTATGAAAAATCACGAGGTCAATTTTCCTTCACATTCTTAGGGTTAAGCTCTGATATGAGCCCATAGATCTTAACCACATCCCTAGGAAAAAAACATTTAAGCTACTATAACCTAGTTATGTCGTAAGGCGTTCCCTTTGAGAAGAACTCCCCTCCCATGCCACTTGTGTTGTTTTGAACCAATGATTTTGGTGTTAGGCAATTGAGTTATCGCGTGCTCTCCGATCATAATAATGGTTATAAACATTTCATATGGTTAAGACATACATTTTATGATGTGGCATGGGTCTCCTGGATTTACGTCCCACAAGTGTTTAGATTTTTGGCTGCCGAGAACCATTCCCCATATGCCGTGTATGGATTGGAGTGATTAAAACCCTAACTGATGTCATTGTGTGTCTTATTTCTATCTTGCTTCCGATAGCTTGCATGTTTTCTACTTGTGGGCATGGTTCATTGGAGGAACTCAAAAATCCTTACATTTACTGTAAATTTCACTTCACATCCAACACAAATCTACTATCGTTCTTTCAATATCCTTTTAGAAATAGATTCGACATACAACGGTTTTGTTGTAGAAAACAATGAAGCCCCATCGTTGAAACCCTAAGAGTTTGATATTGTTGATGAAGTCTGTGGGTTTCTACATCACAATCAATAGAATCTGATACAAGTAGTTTAATGGGGTACTTCTTTTGAAAGTTTATGAGAGGATTTGAGTCGACACGTTGAATTCATTATTATGCTGGTTTGAATTTGCAAGCACAATATTGTTAGCTATCTCATTTGAGTTTTCCTCAAATTTTCAGGCGTGTTATAGTTAGCTATCTCACTTGGGTTTTCCTCTGGCTCGGGGGATTCATTTAAGGAAATGCAACGGTATTTTTGTTAAGTCACATTTAGTTTGGTCTCTAGTTATGTCTTCTCTTAATTTTATGCTTCCGTAAGGTTCCAAGGCTTGAGGATTATTCTATTTTATCGACATTTCAATTCGGTTTTTTTCATTTGCAGTTCTACTATCTCAGGGAGTTCATCCACAGGTTAACCCCTTCCGGGTGTTGTTTTCTAGTAATCACTATAATAAATTTATTGGTTCTGATAGGTTCTAAAGAAGGAGAATTTCTGTGTAATTTGGAGGTTTTTAAGGATAAATATGGGAAAGAGGAAGTCGTCTAAGAAACCAAAGGCAAAGAAAAAGAAGGAAAATCTTAATACAACCTTCAGTCTCCCTTTCTGCAACCAAGAGAGTAGTGTAGAGTGTCGCATGTGAGTATCTTCGATTTTTCTTTCACATTCAAACCCTAAACCCACGCAAAGTAGGTTTTGGACATTAGCCTGGTTTAAAAAATGGCTAATATTTTTACTTTTTTTGGGTTTTCATTGATTAACCTAGAATGATCATAGTGGTCGTCCAATTGGATAAAAATATCAATTAATATTTGAAGATGCGAAATTGTTACCCTTCCTATATACCCTATGAAACTGTTGAATTAGGAAGCCCAATTAGACTTAATTTTCTCTTGTATATTTTTGTTGGGAAGTTTAAAAACAAAGAAGTCGATTCTCTATCTCGAATTAGATTTTTTACTTTTTATGATTTTATGACAAAATGTATGAAGAGCCCATTGTTTCAGCTTTCTAAGGAGGTTTTCCTTTCTCAAAAACTACATGTTGTGTAGAATTCTACAGATTGAACTTCAGAATGCATAAGGGGAGTTCTAACTCATAAATATCAATGGATCACCCAAATCTAAATGTGTTGGCGCAGGATATGTGCATTAAACAATACTATGACAATACACAATGATATTTGTTTCATTGATGGTTGATGGTAATTGAAAGCATTGAGTGACCCCATTGATGTGTAAGCTTTCTAAGCCATATATTTTAGTGTTTGGGTTGTGATATGCCTTTTTCTGTAGTAGTGTAGTTAGATAAGCTAAATAGCGATATTTATAGAGGTTTAAATTATTGAACAAAGGTTGGCCTTATTGAATTGGCAAAGGATTTTCGTACTCAATAGAGTAATGAACACTCTATGGATGTCTCAATAATTTTTAATGTCTAAATTTGTTTGCACGTATTGTGAATGGATTGATGAATGTGAGTGTATAAATAATTCTGAATAAAATAGATGCATTTGAATATTAGATATCTCTTGAACAATCTACTCGATCCTATGTTTTGCAGGAGCTATTGCGGATATGAAAATTATTGTAACCAATTCTGAATAAAATGGATACTTCTGCATATCACATATCTCTTGAACAATCTATTCGACCCTATGTTTTGGAGGAGCTATTGTGGACATGAAAATTGTTGTAACCAAAAGTTTCCCATATATAGTATGGGTGACTAAAAACAATCCAAACAAAGATCGAGATTGAGAGCAACTAGTCATGGAATTTAACTCTTCCCGAGCTACAACAGGCTAGGAAGATCTGGGGACAAACGGGTTCTAAATTTGATAAATTAGGAGTGGGAAATTGCATCACGGGTGACTGCGAGGGGAAGCTGCAATGCCAAGTCTAGGGTACCAACCCGACCACATTGATGAGGTACCAATTCTACGGGTATTCCTATTTGGATTACTACTATGTATCCATCATCGATGGCTTTAATGTTTCCATATCCGTCGGTCTATTGAATCCCAACACAATTTCTAAATTCATTACCGTGTCCTACAAATAAGACATAAACACTATCTACAAGCTAGAGTTGAAGATGCAAGGAGGTTGAAAGAGCCGGTGTGTGACTTTTACTACTAATGATCACTACTGATGCATCAACAATTATTCTCACTAGTGCTCTCCCAATACTTGCTGCCATTTTTTCAAGGCCCAAAGCCCCGACTCCATCGAAGAAGCCAAAAAAATACATCTACATATTGCATATCTCTTGAACATAGTTTTTTGATATATGGATGTTACTTTCATGAGTTTCTATCTAAACCAAAGAGCATCTGCAGTTTGGATGTGCATTCCTCATGGGTAATGTAGGAAGTCTTTTGAACAAATTCACAATATCCTAGATTGGTTTTCCATGATCATGTTTTAGAAATAACTGTGATGTTCAGTCACCTAGGACTAGTTGGATATATAACAATAACATTGGTTGTCAGTTTAAAATATGCCTGAAATATAGGTGTGCCCCTATATTTGTAAGAAAAATCTATTGTGGTTGAAGTAGTTATTTGTTTGTATTTCTGGCACATGGTCCACTGGGTTCACCAAATTTTCATTTATGAAGGCAAGTCAATGATTGAGTGATGCAGGCGGATATTGGTGGCCACCCACAAAGTCCACTTGGACCCCACCATTGTTTCTTTCAAATTTTCAATTTCCTTAATTGTCGCACAATTTACTATTTTTAATAGTTTTTCGGGTCCTAAACTTCGAGCGCCGTTTTGAGGCCCTAAACAACGTTTTT
The DNA here is from genome assembly GCA_031772625.1 of Pinus tabuliformis. NCBI lineage: Eukaryota > Viridiplantae > Streptophyta > Pinopsida > Pinales > Pinaceae > Pinus > Pinus tabuliformis. The sequence continues at coordinate 310,227,313 of CM062808.1, read as the reverse complement.
TGGGAAACCTGGGAGCAACATGGGACCATGGACCGATGTTTTTGTTCCCAAAGTTGTAGTTCTCGAATAGATCTTTCTAACGAGATATTGTATGCGTCAAAAAAAGATCGTATGCCAAAGTTACGACCCCAGGAAGTTGATGTACCGATTTACCCAAATGGGGCCCACAGTTTGGCATTTCATCTTCTAGGGTTAGGTTTTTTAATGTTTAGGGTTTTCCCATGTTTGTCAACAACAAATAGGCCTTTGAGCCTCATTGTAACATAGTTCAAAGGCATGTAGCTGCCACATCTCTTCTCAGAGATAAGCTACCATCGCCCTAGCTAGTTTATTTCCATTGCTGTTTGTAAGCATATTTCGGTATTTTACATTAATGAAATGAAGTATTATTTACATTGTATCTCCATGTTTATGGTTATCTTTATAATTTATTGCGTTCCTGTTTAAATCCAAATCAGTGGTATCAAAGCGGTCTGCTTTTTCTCTGTTTTTCTTTGTATGTCCCCAACAAGGTCGGGATATAAGGAGTTATGTATTAAACTGGTCAAACCTTTGCAAGACCAGCCTCACAAATCCTAAGGGCCTCCCATGTTGGATGAGAAGAAAGACGAGGGGGCAGGAGATCCTATCAAAGTCTTGCTCGAAGAAGCCCTCGAGCGATAAAGGAAAGCAATGATGGACAGCTTTTCCCAGACCCTTTAGCGGCTCCCCAGATTTGATGCATCGACTTCCAGTAGCTACTCTGGAAATGCCATGCCCTTTAAGGTACAAGTTAATTTTGAAATCCCCATATTCAAGGGTCATATAGATGCAGATGTCGTAGATAAATGGTTAAATATGCTAAAGGGTTATTTTTCTGTTCATGAATTTTCGAGTCGGGAAAAGATTGTTTTCGCTCTTCTCAAAGTAGCCCCCCACGTCAAGGACTGGTGGGAAACCTATTTTGAGCAGAAGGATGAAAATATCAGGTCACTATTTTTAGCCGCACCCACCTGGAATTCATTCCGAGATGCCATCAAGGAGAAATACTACCCTATCGGAAGCTATGAGGATCAATACATAAAGTGGACCACATTGCAGCAGGGAAGGGACCAAGACGTGCTAGAGTTTACCAATATTTTCCATACCCTTCGCACAAAGTTGGGTATTAAGGATTCAGAGCAGCATTTGATACTCAAATACCGCGGCTGCCTACACAAGTACATCTAGGAAATAGAATTCCTGAATATCTCCTCGCTCGACATGGCATACCAATATGCCATCAACGTCGAGCAAAAGTTTAAACATAAGAAGCAAGACTTTGGATCTACGAATATGAAGCAAGCAATTGGTGCCCCCAAATAGCAGAACAAAGGACAAAGCCAAGGCAGGGCAGCCCAAGACAACCCGCCAAAGCTGCAAGCAAAGAACAGTGCCACGAAGCCAAAAAAGGACACGAGAAAATGGTGTGAGTTCCATAAGAGCTCCACTCACAACACAAGTGAGTGTCGGACCAAGCAGTCACTGGTGGCTGAGCTAAAGTTTTCATAATTAGATGCATGTTCTGACTCTGAGTCAAAACTCGACAAGGGGAATGACAAGGGGAATGACAAGGGGAATGACAAAGGGAAGCAGATTATTGATGCAGATCCCAATGCCACCATTGCCACCACTAAGATCCAGAAGGAGGAACCCAAATATCTAGAGGAGGAGGAGCATCTCTTCCACTCCTAGATGTGGGTAAGGGGATCCCTGCTACAGTTCATTGTTGACAGCGGGAGCCAAAAGAACCTCATTTCAGCAGAGGTTGTGAAGCAGTTGGGCTTACCGACAACAACACATCCACAACTATACACCATCGGGTGGCTTCATCAAGGATGGGATCTTCGCGTGAGCCAGCAGTGTCGCCTTTCATAAAACATCAAGCCCTTCATGGATGAGGTATTGTGTGACATTGCTCCCCTTAAAGTTTGTGATGTACTATTTGGACAACCATACTTGTGGAAGCGACATGCTATGTATGAATCAAGGCCCGTGCTGTTATTATTACAGTGGGAAATAAGTTGTACAAGATACCGGAGGTAGCACCGCTTAACGCCATCCCTTTGGTTGCTGCAAAACAATGCAGTAAGCTCGTTTCCAAAATTGGGAAATTTTCTTTCCTGATGATATGCCCTCAAGGAAAGAAGAAGACGGTGGCCAAGACCTCCAGACAGGGCCCCTCCGCACGACAACTATAGATGGACAAGGTCATGGAGGAGTATGAGGACATCTTCACCTCCCCTGCAGGGGTTCCTCTGCACTGTCAGGTCGAGCACTCCATCGACCTGACCTTAGGTGCACCGCTGCCCAATGGACCAATCTATCATCGTTCCGTTTTGGAGAACGATGAAATCAAGAGGCAGATTCAGGAGCTGCTGTAGAAAGGTCACATCCGTCTAATTTCATCGCCCTGTGGGATCCCGATTGTGTTGGTACAGAAGAAGGATGGGACTTGGAGACTCTGTATTGACTATTGGGCACTGAACAAGATCACTGTCCCTAATAGGTACCCGATCCCATGGATTTATGACCTCCTAGACCAACTAAAGGGGGCAAAATATTCTAGCAAGATTGATTTGAAGTTAGGATATCACCAGGTACCAATAAAACCCTCTGATGTGTGGAAGATTGCCTTCAAAGCCAAAGAGGACCTTTTTGAATGGTTGGTTATGCCTTTCGGATTGAAGAATGCTCCTGCAACCTTCATGAGGCTAATGGATGACATCTTGTGGCCATTCACCAACTCATTTGTAGTGGTATACTTGGATGACATCCTGATCTTCAGCCAGAGCTGGGAAGAGCACCTCCACCACATCCGACAGGTTCTCCAAACACTGCGGCAACACAAGTTATGTTCCAATTTGGAGAAATGCACTTTTGGCATGACCTGGGTTCAGTATCTGGGATACATTATTGATGAACAGGGGGTGCATGTGGATCTAGCCAAGATCCAAGTCATTGAGTATTGGCCCTCTCCAACCACTCTAATAGAGCTCTGGAGCTTTCTAGGTCTTGCCAACTTCTATCGCAGGTTCGTGTTGGGATTTTCTCATATGACTTGGCCCTTGAGTCAAGTCACCAAGGGAGGAGAGAAAGAAAAATTATTTTGGTTTGAATCTCAACAGAAGGCATTCATAGAGTTGAAAGATCGCCTCTGCTTGGCACCAATGCTCGCATTGCCAGACTTGCAACAACCATTTGAGGTGGAGACAGATGCCTCTAACTATGCTACTGGGACAGTCCTTACTCAACACAGGCATCATGTGGCATATCACAGTGAGACACTTTCAGACACAATTCGGAAGTATCCAAGTTATGACAAAGAGATGTATTCCATTGTGCAGGTCTGCCGACAAAGGAAACATTACATTTTGGGGAAGGAAACGGTCATCCACACAGACCACCGACCCCTCCAGTTCATATAGACCCAAAGGAAATTGTAGAATGATCGCCATCAGAAGTGGTTGACATACCTACAACAGTTCCATTTGAATATCAAGTATAAGAAAGGCAGCACCAATAATTTTGCAGATTGCCTCAGTTGACCACCGATCGTGGTATTACCCATTGTGCTCAACTCTTGTGGGCACGAGACTTCTGATTGGCCACTTCTCTACAAAGGTGACCCAGAATTTGGCCACACATACCAAACACTCTTGGAGGGTTGGCATGTTCCAGATTTTCACCTCTAGGATGCCCTGTTATGCCACCTGGGTCACCTTTGTGTTCCTTCAAGCGAGTGTGCCAAGATGATTTGGGAAGCACACTATAGTTGGGATACTGGGCATTTCGGGGTCGAGAAAACGGTGGCAGTACTAGAAAAGCATTTCTATTGGCCGAATCTTCGACAGGATGTCAGGAAGTACATCAAATCATGCACTGCCTGTGCCATTGCCAAACCAACCGTCAAGAAGCAAGGCCTCTATACCCCGCTACCTACCCCTAGTTGACCTTGGGAATCCGTCTCCATGGATTACATGTGAGGCCTTCCTTCCACTAAGCATGGAAACGACTGTGTTTTTATGGTCGTCGATAGGTTCTCGAAGATGGCCATTATGGCGGCCTGCAAGAAGAATATCACAACAGAAGCCATTGCTAAACTCTTATTTGAATGAGTGTGAGTACACTTTGGGATCCCATAGTCTATCATCTCAGATCGGGACAGCAGGTTCCTCAGTACATTTTGGTCCAATCTCTGGTCAATGCTAGACACCAAACTCACTAAGTCCACAACTTTCCATCCTCAAAATGATGGCAAAATAGAGGTTTTCAACAGGATGATTGTACACATTTTGCACATGTACAACTCAAAGCATCCACACACATGGGACGAGAGCCTCCCTTATGTTCAACACAAGTACAATCGGGCTCTCCACAGCTCCACTAGCCACAACCCTTTTCAGGTGGGCTTGGGATTCCAGCCACTATGTCCCATTGATGTGGCCATGCCATTTGCAACTACTCACACAGATTTGGCTCATGTCCAGTCCGAAATAGATAACGCAAATAGCTTCATTGAGCACATCCAACATATTTTCCAGTAGGTCCATGACATTCTGGAGAAATCAAATGCCAAGTACAAGCAACGACATGATTAACATCGGGTGCCATACAAGTTTTAGGTGGGCGACAAAGTTTGGTTGCATTTGCAAAAGGAATGCTTTACCAGAGCCTATCGGAAACTCAGACCACTCTGATATGGTCCTTACACCATTACCAAGGCTGTGGGAGACAATGCATTTGAGCTTAGCATTCCCCCATTCCTTAGCCTCCACCCAGTGTTCAATGTGGACCACCTTCAGCCATACTTTCCATCATTACTAGACACATCTGACATTGCAGAACAGCTCACACCCACATAGTTAAATCCATATTGCATGGAATAAGCTGCAACTGATTGGATCATGGACACACAAATCAAGCACAATCGCCAGTATAATATCCATTTGTATCGAGTTGTCAAAGCAAGCCAACTCCTTCACTAGGGCAAGTGGCTCACCAGGGACCAAGTTCAACAGAAGTTTCCTCATCTCGTGGAGGAACTCAATGCAATGGGGACCATTGCTTCCTAAGGGGAGAGGAATGATCTAGGTGGATATTGGTGGCCACCACAATGTAGTCCTTCCATGGGAATGAGGGTTTGATGCATATTTCAGTTTCAAATTTTATAGCAATATTCAACAAACTTCATGCATGTGCTACGTCCTCCAGATCACATTTTCTTGGGCCAAGCGGGAGGAATTTTTCTTTTTTCATTTTTTTGTAGGAATGTTTTTGGGCGGTGAGTTTGCAGATCAAATCTGAATTTTTTGGTGCAAAAATTACAAAAACAAACAACAGATTTGGATTCCTTGCAAAAAATACCAAAATTCAAAAAAAAAATCAATCAAATCGAAGTCTGGATGAGGGAGATATCTCTGATTTAAAATCATCTATGTTGTAGAATTTTTTTCTGACGACAACTAGTGGACGACGACTCTCCTATCATTTTTTGAAGTTTTTGTGCAAAAAAAAAAAAAGATTGTAGATCTGAGCTCCTCTTGAAAAATCACCCATTTAAAAAAAAATGGGTCAAATCGGAGTTCAGATGTGGGAGATATCGCTTATTTAAAATCAACTATTTTTTCAGAACTTTTGTGACGACGGAACACATTGCAGTGCGAATCGAAGATTCTAGGGTGTCCAGATAAGGATTTCCAACACATGGGAAGATGAAAAATGGTCCTTCTGCTTCCAAAAATAGGTTATAATAAATATTCTAAGTTATATTGACCGAGTTATGTCCATTTTAATTCTAGAGAAACATTTGGAGTGGGTTCCTATTGGAGACGTGCCCTCCCACCCCAGGCTATGTAGGCACCTGCTACTTCATCAACAACCAACATCATGGTTATGGGTCAACTACACAAAATCCTTGTCATCGAAGTCCATTTTCTAGGCCGCACACTGTTAGTATCACAGTTGGTCACAAGCATTACAGGGTATCTCTATCCTCGGATCTTCGTTTGTCATGGTTATGGGTCATCCACAAACCCACACTTCATCGAAGTCCATTTGCTAGGCTGCACACTGTCAATACCACAGTTGGTCACAAGCATTACAAGGTATCTTTATCCTCAGATCTTCATTCATCATGGTTATGGGTCATCCACAAACCCACACTTCATCGAAGTCCATTTGCTAGGCTGCACGCTGTCAATATCATAGTTGGTCACAAGAATTACAAGGTATCTCTATCCTCGGATCTTCGTTCATCATGGTTATGGGTTAACCACAGAAAACCGTTCTCTTCAGTGGCTCTTCATATTCAACAAAGGCTTCGCAGGAGGGAACTTCATGCAATGGGGACCATTGCTTCTTGAGGGAGGAATGATTCAAATGGAAAATGGCATCAACCCATGGTATTCATCCACCCATGGAATTTACCCATGGTATTGTAAGTGACATCCAATCATGGTATTTATCCACCCATGGTATTGTAAGTGACATCCACCCATGGTATTCATACACCCATGGTATTTGCCCATGGTATTATGACATTCACCCATGGTATTCATTCACCCATGGTATTGTGACATCCACCCATGGTATTCATTCACCCATGGAATTGACCTGTGGTATTGTGACATCCACCCATGGTATTCATTCACCCATGGAATTGACCTGTGGTATTGTGACATCCACCCATGGTATTCATTCACCCATGGAATTGACCCGTGGTATTGCAACTAAAAAATACTATAAGTAACAAGTCACATTTTGTAAAAGGACAGATGGTCCGCCACAATGTAGCCTTTATAGATATCATTTTCTCTCTAGCATTGCAATTCTTCAGATCTTGGGGGCCTCCCCGATAAGATCCATTTCAATATTTTAGATCTTAGGGGCCTCCCCCCAAGATCCGGATCACAAGGTGGATATTGGTGGCCACCCACCATTGTTTCTTTTAGCTTTTCAGTTTTCTTAATTGTATCACAATTTACTATTTTTAGCAGTTTTTTGGGGCCTGAACTTCCGGCGCCGTTTTGAGGCCCTAAACGACGTTTTTGGGAAAAATGGGAGCAACATTGGTCCATGGATGAATGTTGCTCCTCCCAAAGTTGTAGTTCTCATATAGATCTTTCTAACGAGATATTGTATGCGTCAAACATAGATCGTATGCCAAAGTTACGACCCCGGGAAGTTGATGTATCAATTTACCCAAACGGGGTCCATAGTTTGGCGTTTCATTTTCTAGGGTTAGGTTTTTGGATGTTTAAGGTTTTCCCATGTTTCTCAACAATAAATAGGCCTTCAAGCCTCATTGTAACATAGTTTAGAGGCATGTAGCCGCCACATCTCTTCTCAGAGATAAGCTACCATAGCCCTAGCTGGTTTATTTCCATTGTTGTTTGTAAGCATATTTCAGTATTTTACATTAATGAAATGAAGTATTATTTCCGCTACATCTCTGTGTTTATGGTTATATTTATAATTTATTGTGTTCCTGTTTAAATCCAGATCACTGAGAACCTTTCAGTTAATTACTTCCATCCAATACAATAAGGAAAGGGAAGGCAACAACATAGGCATAAGCAAGTAAGTTCATTTCCGCTTCTAAGTTTCTTCTCCAAACATTGAGTTTCTAATTTGGCTTGGTCTGGTCAAATTAGAAAAGGCCTCCTAAACAATATTTGGACAAATAGTGATTGTTAGGGGAGTCACTACTAATCCCTATGGGTTAAAGAATTCATTTTTGTTAGTAGGAAAAGTGTTGAATTAATGCAATTAGGGTGATTTCTTCCATTTATACCATCTCGTCACTATGCACCTAGTCCAATCAAGTAAGAAGTAAGATACAACTTCGTCCTATGAATGCCTTAGGTTCAAAACGAAACAGATTCTCTAAAATGGGTGTCTAAAGAAACCAAACCTCAGTTCTTTTGGTTCGTTGGCATAAGCTATCCATTCGGTATATAAATTTCAGGTGATTCCTTTCTTCCTTCCATAAATCCAAGAGAAAGGTCTGCTGGTTGTAGTTCCTAAATCCAATAGGGAATCCCTCTCAACAAATTGACCATTCACTCGACTTTGTCTCTTTAGTTGGTCCATCTGGTTGATCCTCTAAACGTTCTGAAATGATATTGAAGCTATATTAGATCCCTGTCCCTTTGGTTGATTCCCTCTGGGAGTTGTTGCAAGGGTTATTAGGCATATGGATCCACCAGGATGAATAAATTTCTTTGATCTTTAGTGAAATAGTGGAGTCCAATCCAGTTAAGGATGTGAAGTAATTCCATAACTCACCCTGCCCGGACCATATTAATTTCCATCAAAGTAAAGGTGAATACAAAGAGTTCAAAGGTTAGACATATTTCATCCTGGAAAAGACTAAATATAAAGATGATTGAACAACATAGTTGTGGGTGTGAAAGTTCAAAGAAGATATATCATTTGGTTTATTAAATTTCCTTTTTCATTAGGAATGAAATGTAAGTGCAACATTTCAAGTTCTTCCTTCCAATCAGGCTGAAAACTTAGTTCAGGTGAGGGGTTATTAGGCATATGGATCCACCAGGATGAATAAATTTCTTTGATCTTTAGCGAAATAGTGGAGTCCTATCCAGTTAAGGATGTGAAGTAATTCCATAACTCGCCCCACCCAACCATATTAATTTCCATCAAAGTAAAGGTGAATACAAAGAGTTCAAAGGTTAGACATATTTCATCCTGGAAAAGACTAAATATAAAGATGATTGAACAACATAGTTGTGGGTGTGAAAGTTCAAAGAAGATATATCATCTAGTTTACTAAATTTCCTTTGTCATTAGGAATGAAATGTAAGTGAAACATTTCAGGTTCTTCCTTCCAATCAGGCCGACAACTTAGTTTAGGTGAGTCAAATCCTATCAACTTAGTAAATTCCCCGAACATCTTATTGGATTATTTGGGGTGGTTCCAATTGAATTTCAAACCCTAATGAAACGTGCATTTTTCTAATAAAAGGGTGTTTGGAAGGCTGAGTGAAATGAAGATAAAAAATAATAATAACTAAATCTTTCCCAAAATGACATATAAGAGTACGGATAAATAACATATATAATGTTGCCCAATTAGTCTATTCACTCATTTATGATTCTTGGCTCCTTCTCCGTATTCAGACACCAGGTCGCAGTGGTTATGGTCAATAAACACTTCTGATATTCATTGTTGTCTATATGAAACCCTGTGTTGTGCGGGGTCCAAGCCATATTCTCCATTTGGGTCGATAACTCATTGCATTGTTCTATAGGCAAGTAACTCTATTAATTCAATTTCTTAGTTTCCTACTGCTTGGGACATGAGAACATTCATCCATTGATATAAATAAATAATGCTTGATAATATAAATTGATTTCACTCGACTGCCTCGCATATTAAGATACCCAAGTTGGGTTGGTCTTACCTTGATCTAACCAATTATCTGGTCCTGATGATGAACCACACTAGTTGGCTCGAAACGCACTGGAAAAATTTTCTCCTATGTGATTTCTACTAAAAAGACTCTTCTTAATGTAATATTGATCATAGAAGCCTGAATTCAAGTATTAGGATATTAAATTTTACATGATTTGTTATTTTCAAATGTTTGGGCACAAGATATTATGATGTGTATCTACACATGAAATTAGTTATGGTTGAAGTCATTAATTTTTGTTTCGTTTTCTTTTCCCTTTGTGTTTACTAAGTAATGGGATATTGAATTTTACAAGGTTTGACATTTTGAAATGTCTTGGAATGAGAGATTATTTAGTTTGATTACTGAGGTATTTTCCCTTATAAAATTGTAATATTCTTTTTATGACACCGTTTTATGGATATTATTATTGTTTCAAGTTGATACCATTGGATTCTAAGAATTTTATTTACCCCATGTATATATGAAAAATAGCGAAACCTGCAATAACTTTTTGATTCTTTAAAGAGAATGCAAGGGTAACTTATTCATTTCAAATGAATAAATTTTATGTATTCTCATGCAAGGGTTATGTTATCATCTTATGCAATTATCTCATATAACAACCAAGACGGATAAAAATTTGGGTCGTCAATTCTTTCAATGTGCTTTGATATATATATATATATATATATATATATATATATATATATATATATATATATATATATATATATATATATATATATATATATATATATCCTTATTTTTTGCCAATAAAGGTTGCTTTTTAAGGAATAAAGTGTAAGAAGGGAGTTTTTGACCCCATGGCATTTATTAATAATCACGGGTCTATATGATATGAAATTATTGCTAGTATAATGTTTGCTATAATATTTATGGTTTATAAAGATAGATTAGGAAAACCAGTGTGCACTTTTCAAAATGTTGTACCAGCCAATGACTAACCAAAATTGTCAACAAATATTTAAACAACAGGCAAGATTGAGTATCTATTCTAGCTTCCAAGTTAGTGGCCTTATAGTCATTAGAACTATTTGGTTTTGGTGGATTAGACAACATTGATTATTGTAGGTAGTGCAGAAGGCATCATCGTTTGTTGCATGAGCTTTCTTTGGAGAGATATAATTGAAAAAGATTTAGTTTTTTCAAAATAAGATATAATAAGGTAAAGTAATTCTTAATTTTATTAATAACAATATAAAAAAAATCTTCTTAAATCCACATTAGTTTTCTTGAGATAAAGATACGATAAGATAAACTAATTTTATTAATAGTGTCCATTAATGACAAAAAAGGTAGGTCATGAACAATGGTTAGTGGAATTTAATATACAGCCAATGACAACATATTGGGGAAGTTCCAATGTTACCCCTTAAAGATTAAAAATGCCAACATGTAATAAAGTATAAGTAATAGATAAAAGAGGAACAACTGCACATAATTAAATATAGATGCAGAAGTAGGAGGGATAAGGAGCATCTAGCACCACCTCCATCATTGTGAAGGTGCAATTGCATTTTTTGATAATGCAATCATGGGATTCCTTGGGATGAAGAGGAATTTTCATGGTGATTGTAGGAGGAAACTAAGAAATTTACATAAGAAAGCTTCTTCAATTTTGTTTTCAATGAAATAGTGATGGGACTACCCATCAAAACTCATCTATATGACTTTTTTTCACAATTTTCACCAACTACAACATGTCTCTAGATATTTGAACCTGACACTTACAGAAACACAGTATGTGCTTCTATCGCTTGAGCTCAATCCCTTGACAAGCAATCTTCTTCGATTCACTCTAGTTCTCCTTATAAATATAGACAAGTAACCTTCTTAAATTCACACTTTTTTTACCAAGGGATAAAATTACAGAAATTTTCTTGAAGTTAAAGATCCATCCAATGAAGCCCATGGGGTGTAGAATAGAAAGTGGTGGGGGTATTGTTAAGGTGCCCCATGATGTGAAGGTCACCATTTCAGAAATTTGAGGGAAAAAATGCAACCATGTTAAGGGCTGGTGTGGCCTAGGTCAGGTGCGATCCCTGGGTGATTTTGTAGCTTAGATGCCCATTGATCATTTTTTCTCAAGCCAAAGGTTAAGAGTGTGACTATCTTAAGACTCACACAACTCAAAAAATAAAAAATGATGTCCATCCCATGAAAATAACCATTCTTTTAGATACTTTCGTTCATCCATACATATATATTGGTAAAAGAAAGTTGTAATTATATTAACAAATATACTATAGATTATACTAGATTGGAAAAAATTGTAGATATGTAAGTCATAAGTGTACAAAATGGCAATATATTTTAGGTAAAAAAAAATCCTCTCAATTATTACCTTAAAAAACCTACTGAGTAAAAGGGCCTATACGCGATAATTGTTTGAATTGGAAAACATAAGAAGTTGGTCAGTTAACTTACCCACATATAAAGGTCTTTTGATCCTAACAAAAACAACCAAGAAAGGAAATGACACTTCAAAATGTAGGTTAGAATCAGCGATATCTAATGTATTAGTTAGTTGGGGAGGTCTTGCTCCTATCTTTACCTTTTTTGGTTATGTGTCGTTAGGGCACAAAAAATTTGAATTTGAATTTGACACCATGTGATAAATTCATGTCGGTTGGAAATATAGACACATGCATCTTCTCCATCGTATAAATATTCTTTAAATTTTCACGTAATAAAGTAAAGATAGAGGTTTCAATTATAAAATTTAACCCAATAACAACAACGTTAAAATTATTATTTCACTCAAACTGTAACATATCACATATGTCTTCATCTATGATCTTCTTCCATATTCTATTCACTTACGAAATTTTCTTTGCAACATCTGGTGCAATTCTCTAGAATCGAGAAGCAATATATGCTCCCATGCTTCCTAGACTCTCTGAAATCAACACAAGTTCCCCTCAATGTAATACCTTGAAAGGTTGTTCCAAACCTCAGAGAACAAAGAAAAAATGGTTAATAGAAATACCCAATATGTTTGGATCATTGATCATGAAATCAAATGAAGTGTTCTTCATAGCGACAATGCAACTTTCCACCACAATTATTAGAAATCCAATGGATAAATCAAGGGATACGAGATTTAAGAGATAGGGAACATTTATTGCTATAGTTTTATCACAAGTATAGACTTTGAAAGGGAAAAAATGAACCTGGATTCTCCTGCCTACAATAATAGGCCTAACCTCTTCATAGACATGCTCTCCTAGAGTTGCAACTCTCAAATGGTTGATATTGAGTTCTAGACCAGCAATTATCTAGAACCTAGAAGCAATGTGTGCCCCGACTCTCACTAGACTCTTTGAAATCAACACAAATACCCCTCCATGTAAAAACTTTAAAGGTTGTTCCAAACCTCAGAGAACAAACCAAAAATGGTTAATAGAAATACCTGATATTTTTGGATCATTGGTCATGAAATCAAATGAAGTGTTCTTCACATCCACAATGCAAATTTCCACCGCAATTATAAAATATCCAATGGTTAAATCAAGTGATCTAAGATTCAGCACAATGGATTCTGTTAACAATGCCACTGGTAAGTCTCACGTTGGTGGCATGAGTTTGAGAAACCAACAATACAAATTAATTGAGGGCTAAGTCAGCTATTAGCTCAATCTCCACTCTTATAGTTGTTGCTACTCTGTAATTGTACCTATGCTTGTAGAGGAGGTAGTCAAGCATATGAGGGGAAACTATTCCATTAAAATCACTTAAGAACACATTAAGAATGGAACCTAGGTGGGAAAACTCTATCAATCTCACCATCAACTATTTGTTCCGTACAAAATTTTCATTCTTTGTTATGATATAACACTATTCAAAATAGTGATGTAATGGAAATCATTTCAAAATTTCGAATACAAATCTGTGTGATGTAATGGAGACTACTTGAAAATTCCTACATCTTAGTTAATCTAGAATGCAACATCAAAATTAGTCAGATTCCTCTTACAGGTTATATTAGGAGGAAAGCTTGAATGGAAAATGACAAAATTCAAGGCTTCTATTTGCTACCCATTGAAAGGGCGAATGAATTTATTAACAGGTTGTTTTTCGTTAATATGTGAGTGGGTTTGATTAAGTATACTTCAATAAGATTTAAGTAGCCTATAGAGTTAGCTCCAATGGTGAAAAATATGTCAAAATAGGCCCGTTGTAACAATAAATCACTATGTAAACCCTACTTTTTTATGACCATGTTGTTCAATAGAATCGGTGGATAGCATTAGATGGATGAGTTTACCATCCTATAACACTGATGGTCACTCTCACTTGGAAGATGATAAACTCTGTCAAATAAATGTCACAAAATGACAAAAGATCTAGAAAAAATCATCGTTAAAAATAAACTGGCCCCGTAAACATGTCAAAAAGAGACAAGGATCTCTAGACAAAGCTACGATAGGCCAATTTCATGCTTGATGTAAAATAAAATTTGATTATGTTCATAACAAGTTGTTTCTAAAAAATAGAGCCATCTTTTGTTTCTTTTAAAAAAGCATTAAAGTGTCATTTCCTTGGTGGAAGATCAAGATTTTTATTCGACATTAGTTGAAGTTGGAGAGTCCATTTTTTAAATAACATATTCGTTATTCCACAACATACAAGCAAAACACTCTCAAGCTTTTCCATAGTACTTTTAATTGTAAAGATAACGAACTGTTGTCATTTCCTCACTGGAAGATCGAGATTTGTATTCAACATTAGTTGAAGTTGGAGATTGCATTGTTTAAATAATATATTCATTATTACACAACATAGAAGCATGACTCTCTTAGGATTTTCCATATTACTTTTAATTGTAAATATAATGAATTGTTTTCAAACATTGCTTTGGTTAATAAAAATGTTGGACATCAAATAAGAAAATAGTAGGTTGAAAATTATAATGATATTCACAGATTGATCACGTGACTGAAAATCTAACTCTAATCTCTAAATTTTGTCAATTAAATCTAGCTTACGTGGTTAGGTGATATCATTGTGATCCCAAGTTCAAGTCTGCCAAATTGACATGTCTTACATTTAAAATATAGTCAGTTTGTTGTGTCCTTAAGTGAATTCACTCTATATACTAATTATACTGAATTAGGCTCTAAATAAACTAATTTCTTCATCCAAATAATTCTCCAAACCTAAAATTTCTTTTTAAATAAAATAATTCATATTTATAATTTAAATATTTAATTAAATGGCAAAACATATCACATTTATTTCTTTAATACTACTCTTTCCTATGTCATTACCTTACGGTGTTTCCTTTGCAACATGTGATGCAATTGCTAATATAACATTCACCCCCTTTACTCGTACCATTGAACCATGGAAATTTCATAAAATAAAACTCTGATCTTGTGGATGTTCAAGCCATTGCGATCTTATCGGATCCCCTTTACTCATACCACTCTAGTAATTAGCTTCTTCACAATATTCATCCTCATTTCATGCTTAAGTCAAGTTTCCAACCTCACCATTTTCCACACTCTGCACGCTGCTCAAAATTTCAAAAGGCCACTGATTACGCTATCATTTGCTTTGTAGTTGAGACTGGTGTAGATGTTGATATTGGTGTTTGGATCCAGACTCAACAATGAAGAGTGTATGATTAATTATTAAACATTTAGAGTGTCGGTGCTGTGCAGTTTTCATTCATATGAAAATCATCTCCCTGTTCATTAAAGGGAATCTTTAAAAATTTGACATATTTTTAAAGTGCATTAATCTCATTTCTAATTAGAAATTTTAATTTTGTATTAGAATTAAATTATTATTCTATATATTAAAGAATTTTCTAATCAATTTTCAAATAACAAATAACATGTAACATAGATTCTAGATACTTCCACTGATTGCAATTCAGATGATGCTACATAATTTGATTGATTGCGTACATAACCTACTTAATTTGTGATTGTAAAAATGTTTCTAGTCGATTAGGCATAGGGATTTATTATCAATGGGATGGACACTCGCCACTAATAATTGGTTGTTAAAGAATTGAATTTTGAAGTTTCGTGTTTGAAACTTAAAAGTTTGAACAATTGAGTGAACAAAATTCTCCCTAACCGTAAAGAGAGGCCGAAAGTCGCTAATTTGAGTCCCTATCAATCTAATATTTGCTAAATAAATTGAGTGAACAAAATTCTCCCTCAACCTTAAAAAGAAAGTTTGGAAGTAGTGAATTTCACTGATGGTAAATCCGAACATCTTTATAATTTTTTTTTTTTCCATGTGAAGAAAATCCATTAAATTCATTAGATTTCACCTACATTCATCAGACTTCACTTACCATGGAGCCTCAATATCCACATTACTTAAAATTAAATAAGGGAACTCTCAATTACTTACTCTCATGTTGAGCTATACAACTACTAAGTCTAAGAAGTATTATTATGACTATTAAGTTGAATCACTAGTCCATAAATAAGAATATGCACATAGGAAACAAGCATTGCACCTAAACCCCTAAATGGAATTCGAACTATACCTAAAACACTAGACAAAATACCAACTACTCCTAATGCAAATATTAATAACGGACCACCACCCCCAACACTTTGTCCTAAAGCCATCGAGGTACCACCTATCATCATAATATGAGATGTGTGGGTATTTTAGAGCATTCTCACTTTGTTTAGCTATTTTTTAGCGATGAGATGGGAAATCATGAATAAGATGGTCATGTTCCTAGCATGTAATTCACAGATTCGATAAATTAGAGCACCTCATCTTTTATTTGTCGAGCACATGAAGGGGAATGTTCTATTTCAAATTGACCTACAAACACCCTCAAATTAGTACAAAATGAATTACTTCAACCATCCCGAATAAGGGAAGAAAGTCCTACCATGCCCAGAGGACTTAGCATCATATGCTCAAGTAAAGTTTACATAGGTTATAGATTGTAGGAGGTTCAAAACTATGAGATAAGGGTAATATTAGGGTAACATGAACTTTCACAGATTGGGTTGATTTCTAGATAAAGAAAAATGAGACTCCATACTCATTAAATAAAGTTTTTTAGGACGAAGAACCAGGGATCGAACTGATGCGGCGTGTTAGGGTTTGAGAGAATAGGGTTTTCAGAGCCAAAGCGGACGGAAACGGAAGCCTGGGAGGCGAGAGAAGGGTTAAACAGGTGCAGGAGGAAACTTCGCAAGGGTAAAACGAACGGTGGAAGGGAGAAAGAAAACGGACGGGGCTGAAGGGCTCTATGGAAGGAAAACAGGGGAGGGGAGAGATCCCCTCCTTTAGGAATGTAGTAGCAGGCGAAACAAATGGAAGCGGATTGCAAGGGACGCAGAAGGAGATCAACAGAGATGCGCCAGTGCTGGGGAATCGATGGCAAGCAAGAACGGGAAGCAGGTGTTTACCTAGGGCACAGAAAAAACCAAGGTATGTAATCCCAAGTAACAAACTTGAAGATTATAGATGCTATATGAGAGATCATGCTTTGATCTGTAAGTTTATAGGGTTTTGGCCATCTGAAAAGGATTTAACAAAATGGATACAACAAAGATGGAGGCCAAAAGGGCATATAGATCTAAAACTAGGAGCAAAAGGCTTTTTCACAGTCATTTTTGCAAATCTAGAGGATAAGGAAAGAACTTTTGAAGAGGGGCCATACTTTATGAACAATGCAGGCTTATTTATGAGGCACTGGGAGGATAGATACAACCCAGATAATGAGAAACTGTTGGCAGCTCCCATATGGGTCAGATTATTCAGATTACCAATGGAGTTTTGGGATCCTGATATATTGGAAGGGATTGGCAACTCGATCGGAACTTTTGTTAAGGTGGCAGAGTCAACCAAAAGAGGGAAGTACACATCTTATGCAAGGATATGTGTGTACATGAATATAGCAGAACCTTTGCCAGAGTATATAGAGGTGGAATACCATGATGAAATATGGCAGCAGCCAATAGACTACGAGCATATTCCCTTCAGGTGCAGAAGATGCCACGAGTATGGACATCTATTTAGGCAATGCCCACAAAACAGAGAGGCGGAAGCAACAAGGACACAGGAGGAAGAACAGAGGAGAACAGAAGGATCGGATACCGGGGATGAGGGATTCAAGGAGATCCAAAGGAGGAAGAAACCAAGCACGGAGGGAATGAGGATTCAACTAAAAGAGAAAAATATAGCAGTCGAAAACCAAAACAAGTTTCAGGTCCTTCAGGATGAGGAAGATGAAAATGAGGGAGGAAGGAAGGAACAGGAGGATAACGAAAATGCACCAATGGATATCATAAAAGAGACAACAGAAAAAAGTATAAGTCAGAACAGAGAAGTGGAAGAAGAGATGGGGGAAAGTCAGGGGAATATAGTAGGACAAATGATGACTGGATCAGACAGTCAAAAAGATAATGGGGTCGAAGAAGAAAGAATAATGAAAAAACTGCTTCAAGAATGGAAAAACCTAGATGAAAGATTCATTCCGGAAACACAGAAACAATTATATAAAGATACATTCCAGAAATATAAGGAGAAGAAGGGTAGCACCTCAGAGATTCAAATAGATCAAACAGGGTCACAGGGAAACCAAAGCCTGGGAATGGATGGTACTGGCAAGGGGGGTAGAAAGAGAGGAAGACGAACTATAAATGAAACGATTCAAGCAGTAGGAGAAATATTAGTAAATTCAGGAAGGGTGATACCTCTTTCAGAGGTATTTCAACAACCATCAAAAAGTTATAAATGATAGTCACAAGCTGGAATATCAGGGGACTTAACAGTAAAGGTAAGCAGAGGTATTTAAAGGAAATATTGAAGAAAGATAAACCGAGCATAATGATAATCCAGGAAACGAAAATGGGGTATCAACAGTTGGTAGAAATTATGAAAAGGACTAAGCCACAATACGAGGTAATGGCCCAAGATGCAGATGGAACAGCAGGGGGTCTGGCAATCATCTGGAACCCTGAGGAGGTAATTTTTGAGAATTGGATTAGTTTTCCTAGAATACTAACAGGCATGTTCAGGTTGACGGGATCGGAGGAGCGAATTCTTATTTCAGGGGTTTATGGACCGCACACACCCAGGGAGCGGAAGGAATTCCTCAAGAATATGCAAGCTATTAGAAGAATTATCCCTGGAACTCTATGGATAATAGGAGGAGACTTTAATATGATTAGAACGATAGGGGAAAAGAAAGGTGGTGTAAGGAGACTGGATCAGAATATGGAGGATTTCAATGAGATTATTACAGAACAGAGGCTGGTAGATATTCCTACAACTAACGGTGTTCATACATGGAATAATAGGAGGGGAGGAAAAAACCAAATTGCCTTGAGATTAGATAGGTTTCTTTTATCTGAGAAAATTTTGAATCGGGATGTGTTTATAGAAGCTAAAATTTTGCCAGGCCTAGGCTCGGACCACTGGCCGATCAGACTGGAAATTGATATTAAGAAAAACAACGGTAAGAAACCATTTAGATTCGAGGCCTTCTAGCTTAGAAATCCTCAATTCTTACACAAAGTGGAAGAATGGTGGACTCAGAGTAAAGTTAAAGGGAAGGGGAAGATGCATACCATCCAGTTAAAACTCAAAGAAATCAAAGGGAAAATCAAAAAATGGAACAAGGAAGAGTTTGGGAACATCATGGAGGAAAAAAAAAAAAATAGAGAGAGAGATGGAATAAATACAGCAAAAAATAATTCTGGAAGGGAGGGATGAGGAAAGAAGCAATGAGGAGGGAAGAATAATCGGCCAACTGGAAGAAAGAAGGAAACAGGAAGAGATTTTGTGGAGACAAAAGTCAAGAATAAAATGGCTGCGCGAAGGTGAAAGAAATACCAAGTTTTTTCATCAAGCTATGGTTCAGAACAGACAAAGGAATCAGATCTTCTCTATCAAAAATGCAGAGGGGGAAAGGATAGTAGAACAGGGAGCTATTGAAAAAGTTTTAGTGGATTATCACAAAGGGATTCTCACAGAACCACAAAGAGATCGAGGAGAAGCAATAGAATGTATTTGCAAGGAAATTCCAAGATTAATAACAAATGAGCAAAATAAGGCTCTGATGAGGGCAGTAACTTTGGAAGAGGTGGAAGAAATCGTGATGAATATGAGCAAGAACAAAGCACCAGGACCGGATGGATACACAGTGGAATTCTATCAGGCAGGATGGTACTTTCTAGGCCAGGAAGTCTTGGAAGCTGTAGAGGAATCAAGAATGAAGCAAAAGATATGGCCAGGTATTAACTCGACCTTTATAACCTTGATTCCTAAGAGCAATAATTCTGAGGATGTTCAAGGTTTCCACCCAATAGCCCTATGCAATGTCATATATAAGATTATAGCTACTCTGATAGCAAAAAGATTAAAGCCTTTACTTCCGAATATTATTTCACCAGAGCAAACTGGCTTTGTGGAGGGACGACAAATACTTGATGGATTAGTAGTTACTCAGGAGATGATACACTCCCTAAATCAGAAAAAGCAGAGAGGAATGATGATGAAGTTAGATCTGTCAAAAGCCTATGACCGTTTAAGCTGGAAATACCTCAGAGCGGTTCTTGGAGCATATGGATTCGATAGTAGATGGATCGAATGGGTCTACAACATGATTTCAACCCCGAATTTCTCTATTCTAGTAAATGGTGTCCCAATGACCACCTTTAATGCAACAAGGGGAATTAGGCAGGGAGATCCTATCTCCCCATTCCTATTCATAATGGCAGTTGAGGGTTTAGGGAGAAATTTCAAAAAAGAGCTAAGGGAAAAGAAAATCAAAGGCTTAAAACTATGGGGAAACAATCTACCCATCACACACCAGCAGTTTGTAGATGATATTATGCTATTCGATGAAGTATAAATCAAAGAGGTGAGGAACATTAAAAGAATATTAGAAATATTCATGGAGGCATCAGGTATGGAAATTAACAAAGAAAAATCATGTACATTCATATTTAATACTCCTGATTCAATCAAGGCTCATCTTACCAGAACTCTAGGCTTCAGACAGGGGGAACTTCCTACTAAGTACCTGAGGAATCAGCTGGATATAAACCCTACTTGAATGAAAAATTGGTAGAGTACTTTAGAAAAAGTAAAAAACAAATTGGCAAGCTGGTCTTTTAGATCGTTGAACATTGCCAGCAGAATTGTCCTTTTGAAATCGGTCCTTCAATCGATGCCTATTTACCCTCTATCCATTATGGCTGCACCCAGAGGGGCGTGCACAAAAATGAAGGAAATATTCGGGAAGTTTATATGGGGTGGACCAAAACAACAGAGGAAATGGGATTTAGTTTCATGGAAAAATCTAATGAAAAGAAAAGAGGAAGGGGGTCTAGGTATGAGAGACCCTGAAATGCTAAACAAGGTGCTAGGAGCAAAATTATGGTGGAGGTGGGTGCAAGGGGGAAATGATGTATGGAAGAGAATATGGACTCAGAAATATAATATGCCTGATACAGTAGCGGGTAGATTGAGAGTCGAAGAAATCCCAAAAGGATCTTCAATCTGGGAACTGGCAAGCCAGAATAGTGACATTGTAAACAATTATGCCTTCTGGGAAATACGTGAAGTAGTGCTAGATTTTGGGAGGAGGGTTGGCAGCAGAGAGACAAACTGACAGAGATACAAACTTTACAAGAAGTTCAACAGAAAGCGAAGAGGGCAGGATTGGAATATGTGAGGGATTATTGGAAAGCCGGAGAGACCAATGAAATATGGAGGGTTTGGAGGAAGCCAGAAGAATGGTATGAAAATATAAACCAGGATCTGGGGAAAATATATACTAAAGAGGTAGAATCGAGGAAGATTAAAACAAGATCAGGAATGGACATTCTCAGATGGGGAAAAACAATGAAAGGAACCTTTACAGTAAAAGAAGCCTACTATTTGACAACGCACCAGGAAAGGGAGGAAGGAACTACAGACTGGAGAGTGATATGGGAGGGCAAGTGGTGGCCGAAAATAACAATATTCGCATGGCTGGTGAGCAAAGAACGGATTCTAACATGGGATAAAATCCAGAAGAAAGGTTTTAATGGACCCTCGAGATGCAGTCTATGCAACAGAGAAATAGAAACCCAGGAGCACATACTGAACAATTGTCCATATGCTAGATGTTTATGGGAAGAAATCAGAATACTTTTTGGAAAGACAAAGAGAGACCCTAATAGCATTCAGAATACCATTATGCAATGGGGCAAAGGACAATTCCTCTGCAGAGTGGTGAGGAGAATATGGAATTTGTCAGTGGGCTTCGTAATATGGTCTCTGTGGAAAGAACGAAACAGGAGGATCTTTCGGGAGAAAAGTAATCAACCTGCAAGAATATGGGAGGAAATATGTAAATCGATGAAAGAAACAGTTCTGTCTGAGGCATGGGAAGAGGAGGATTGGAAAATGAATCAGGAGGAAAGGAGAATAGTATCCAAATTAAATATGGACTTTGGTATGATCTACCCCAGAAAAGAGAATAGGATAAGATCTCAAACCCAAAGCCCTAACCAATTCAGATATCTCGAAGAGAATTTTATTAAACCGAACTTTGATGG
The DNA here is from genome assembly GCA_031772625.1 of Pinus tabuliformis. Taxonomy (NCBI): domain Eukaryota; kingdom Viridiplantae; phylum Streptophyta; class Pinopsida; order Pinales; family Pinaceae; genus Pinus; species Pinus tabuliformis. Next base: position 310,205,310 of record CM062808.1, on the reverse strand, counting down.
GGGGTCCAAAGGAAACCTAGGGTCGGCAGGCCTTGGGGGTATCTTTAGGGACAGTAAGGAAAATACAAGGTGGGTGTTTGCGGAATGGGGAGGCGAAATGACGAATAATGAAGCAGAGCTGTGGGCGGTGCATCAGGGGTTAAGGATAGCAGTGAGGAATAGATACATGAATTTGGAGATAGAAGGAGACTCGCAGGTAACAATAGAGATGCTCCGTAAACTAAGGGATGGCAAGAGCTGGGAGCAAGTGGCTAAAAGTTGGAGGACAGCGGGGATTATCCAAGACATAGCGGGGCTACTAAGGAGAATTGAATATAAAGTTATAAACCATGTGAGGCGAAAAGGGAATAGGGCTGCGGACCTTTTGGCGAATTGGGGGAGTAAAGAACCGGTTAGAAGATTGGACAACACCTAGTCCTCAATAGAGAATAACCCGAGCTGGGTAGAACTTAAAAACATAATCACCCATGACCATAATGAATCAATTACCAGATAAGGGGATGATTAAAGGACTCCCGATTGGGATGAGAACGGCAGCGCACAGGATAATAAATGCTCGGCAGGTTAGCATGCAGGACCGAGCAGGCGGTGATCAGGTCATGATGAGCGAGGACAAGTGGATCGTGGCAAAGGATATCATCTCAAGGCGAGGAGATGGTAGAGTACCGATGGAGGAGGGTAGATTTGTCAGGGTGTCAGGGACTAGACAGAGACATGATAGCACGGAGGAAATGGGCAGAAAGATGAAAAGGGAGGCAGACCACAAGAGGCGAAGGAGGAGGGGAGGTATAAGCGAGAAGAGGTGGCAGAAACGAAGGAACAGGAAAGGTGCATGCAGAAGAACGAGAAAAATTGGCAAAGCAACGACGAACACAACACGAAGAAGGAGGACGATTAGGAATCTGGAAGAGAGAGCAGAAATTCAGAGGAGGAAGTCAGAGTGCAAGGAGAATATGGCTGAGGGGAGCAGAATGACCTCAAGAAGATGGACGAGGAGTAAGACAGAGGGAGGAAACCAAGGCCGAGGGGACCGAGAAGAAAAAGGCAAAGGAATAATGGAGGTGGATACAGAGAAGGAAATTCTCTCAATCCATGATGACTCAGAGGACGACGTCGAGATGTTCGACTCTGATAGAGAGAAAGGAGAACCAGGGAGTGAGAGTTTCGGCAGGACGGGAAGGTTAGGAAGGGCCAAGGTTATGAAAAGAGGAAAAGATGATGCAGGGGGCTACCAGGAACAGGAGGAAGGAGAGGAATGCGGAAGTTCGGCAGGAGGGAGAAGAAGGCAAGGCAGGGGAGGATATAGGAGAAGAGGAGGAGCTGGAGAGAGAAGCGGGCGAGGAAGAAGAGGCAGAGGAGGAACGACAGGAATCGGAGAGGACAACGTAACAGGGAATGTCAGGAGGGGGAGGAAATCTATAGGCAGGAAAGTGCAGTTCGCTGAAAGGGCTTATTGCGAAAATACCAATCCAAAAATCAGGAGGATTATCAAGCAGCTGGAAGAGGAGGCAATTCAGGCTCAGTCGGAGTCGGAATTAGAGGACTGGGAATATCTTCTCCCGGATCCGGGCAATACGCGCGGTCGCATGACACTATACAAACAATCTCTTCACGTCTATTGGGTTATGAAGAGACTGCTTGCCAAGGCTATGGAACAAGTAGCCATGGAAATGGCAGAATTATCCCAAGGGATTCCAAATCTGAAAAAGGAGCTAAGGAACATCCAAATCACCTTGTTCATGCAGGATAAGAAGATGGACAAAATTCAGCAGCAGTTACAAGCGAGTGGATCGGGAATCAAAAAGGAGAAGGAGCAACAGGCAGGCACAACGAACCAGTAGAGAAAGCATGATAATTAGAGGTTTCTATAAAATCTCTCTCTAGTTATAGTTAGTTATCTGTAGGACTTTTTGTTATTCTAGTATGCAGACAAAAAACAATTTTAATAGCCATAAGGATGATGTGTATAAAGCATGGAAAGACAGAATGAGAACCTTTTATTTTTGGATAGCTATCAAAAACTTAAGGTGGTCAATAAACCCGGTTTCCCCTCGGGGCAGGTTGAGATCACCACAAGCATGTAGTGATTTCAATTTGCGATAATAGAAAAAGAAGGTCTCTCCCTAGCTTACAAAAAAAAAAAAAAAAAAAAAAATTAGGACATCAAAATTCTTCCAAAATGAGGACGTATGATCTAGATTGGATGATTATATAAATTTTCATCTTTGTCTATGCGTTTATAGTAGAAATATTGGAGGAATCAACTTGTAGGAGAAATTTTATCAATAGGTAGATCAGTTTGGAGAATTGGAGTCTAAAAACTTCTAAAAACCTTCTAAAAACATTCTAAGGCCTTAAATGAAATTTTTGGGAGGTAAAACTTTCTCACTTAAACATGGAACCTTATGAAATTTTTCTACAGATAAACACTTTTCAACCATAAAAAATCATCAAGGAAAGAAATAAAGAACAATGATAAAATGAAGATTTTGTTAAAATAGAACGATAGTAAAAGAAAAAATTATAACTTTTTAATAAATGTATTTGAACAATAAGCCTAAATGTATGCATTACTAATATACATTGATTATTAGTCATAATTTTCAAATTATAAGAATTTTTTATAATATTCATCCATTGATCTCATAACTAAATTCATCCCTTCCACCCATGCCTAATTTAGTTATTACAAAGGTGTTTAGTTTTGGTGAAAATGTATTATTATAAATTATCATATTATAAAAATACGATTTTGGTGAAAACAAAGTGGTGTATGATTTTGATAAAATAAAATCTTATATTACATTGCTACATAGATTTTTGATATAAGAGATTTGTTTTTAACAACAACATTGAAACTCGTTTCTTGTGTCAAAATAAGTTAAAATAATTCATAGATAATGATTTTAGATTCATCTCAAAAGAAAATCACCTTAATGAGATTTTTATTAATGTTCAATTTGTTAATTTATGAGAATGAGTGTCTTAGTTTTATTAGCCTCAAGGGTTAGCTCAGTTGGTCAAAATCAGTGCCTTGCCGTTCGGGAGGTCACAGGGTCCATTCTCCCCAAAGCCCTTGGGGTTAGGCCTAGCTAGTGGAACGCGGGGCTAGATTCCCTTTGGGGTCGATCAACCCATATTTTTCTGTGGACGTAACCGCCACCTGTTGACCAGGGTTTCAGTGAACTACAACAAAAAAAAAAGAGTGTCTTAGTTTTATTACTATAATAAATAACTATTGTAACTATTTTCTTCGTGTTAGTTACTCTTTTTGTAATAAACCTTTTGTATCATAATGGCATAGCATCAAGATGAGATATGAGAGGAATTTGACAAGGTATTAATTTAATTACTGATGCAACCATATAAATTAAATGATTCGTAATTTTTTATTGGCATCACAGCTTTTATTTCATGAGATTTTTAACTTGTAAATAAGTTTTATAACAATACCATGGATTACTAATACCACATGTCCAAAAAACCATAACTCATGTTCATAGACATTATTTTTAATTAGCCAATATAATTAAAAGAGAAAAAAAGACTTTTTTTTTTCCCCTGGAAAAATCGTAATCTTTCATTATGATTGAAAAATTACATGTTGTAGATGCCTTCTGGCATATGCTGTAAAAACAGATTCAAAAATGTTGTGCAAAAAAGATGCAAAGATCCTTCATCACCACGCAGGGTGTACGGATTCAGGAAAATAGTCATGTAAAGCAAAAATATAAATTAATGTACAGGTGGGGAAAAAAGTCAGACTTTTCTCCCTTTTTTCTTCTCAACCTTTCTCCAAACCCCCTGTGACTCTGTTGGAGTTATAAGTGCTAACGCTGTTTCAGCCACAGGTTGTGGATTGTCTTTATCGGAGTCTGATGTGTCTGATATGTGTTGGCGTTTGTTTCTGCCCATATCCATAGTTTCTGATATACTTGCCAGTGTTGTGTCTATTTGTTCCTGTGGGTTTGTTTTTTCTGCTTCTGGTTCTTTGTTCATCTGGCTGGTTTCAGTGGGGTTGGTAAATTCCATTTCTTCTTCCTCCTCGTCATTCGGGGGAGGTGGAGAAAATTTCCATCCCTTAGCTTGCTTTTCCGTTTTCTTCTTTCTGCGATTATCTTTTTTGTTTGCTGGACATGAGTTTTGTAGATGTCCTGTTTGTCGCCAAATTCGGCATCTGAATGCCATATTTTCATAATCTAGGATCTGTGTCCAGCTCCTCTTTCTATGCTTTAGTTGTATTTGATCTGGCAGGCCTTTGCTGAGGTCTACTTCCACACATATTCGTGCAAAAGTATATATTCTTTCCTCTATTCGTTGGGTGTCCATTTTGATGTAGCATCATATAGTGTTGTCGATTCCAGATAGTACTTGATCATTCCAGAGATGTATTGGTAGATTGTGAAGCCGCACCGAAACTGGCATTTTGGAGATGACCATGTATTTGCATCAAATTCTGGGAACCATGGTGTGATGAAGAGTCCAGTGGATCCCCAGAACCAAGGTCCTTCTTGTATTACTATGTCCCTGTTTATTGTTGATTGAAATTTCACTATGAAAAAATCCTTGGAGCAGAGATGTATTTTGCATTGTGTGGTCCAGTTCGTGAAGATCCAGTAAAATAGATCAGCTGGTTTGGGCCAAAAACAGTTAAATCTACAGATTATTGCTTGCCTTTCATATATTGTGCAATGCTCATCTAATTTTGGTGTATCTATATTGTATTCCGGCGTATGATCTAGTTGTTCCACAATGTATGGTCTGGCGTCCATACCTGTTTGTTTCGGTGCTGCTCCTTCTGTGTTTTTCCCTTGTAGGGCATTTTTGAAGGAAATGCTGCCTGGTTTTTTCCCTATTGAACCAGTACCACTTCCTTCAGCCCTGTCAGGAATCCTGTTATTGTCAATTGCTCCCCCTCTTATCCTCAGATTGAGGATGATTGTTGACAGTGATGTAATTTTGTATTCCCACAGGTATTTTGTGTCTTGTAGCACTCTGCCCCCATGTATCAGGTTTTGAGTTCTGATGGGGTATCCCAGCCGTTGCATTATGATTTTCTGCACTTGCTCTACTGAATCTGTCTCTTTTACCCAAATTATTTTCGATTTACCTTCCGGGGTTTTTACAAAGACTTGAAAACTGTATGGTCTTACCAGGGTTTCAGATTTTGTTTTCTGCAGATCTAACCCTGTGCTTTTGCTCTGCATCTTTTGCTTACTTCGAAACATCTTTTCCCGTGAGTGTGTTTCCAGATCTAACCAGAATAGGGGTAGATCTGCTCTACAGAGGTCTAGATCGGAGAGCCCAAGACCCGATCTGTGCACAATGCTGCTGATCGATGAATATGATGCCCAATCTGGGCTCAAAGGCGATTGTTCGGACATATGGAAAACAAGATCTGCATAATAGTTCAAATCGGAGTTTTGACCTGAAAAGAGCTTAATAATTTCTTCATACCTTTTGCTTTGTCGGCGGTCTACCGTCCTGAGAGCTCCATTGTTACTCGAGACAGCACCCTCCGATGCAGTTGCTGCCACAGAGCAGACTTTCAAAGGCTCGATCCTTCTGCATTTCGGAGGCATAGCCAGCCCTGTTGGGCCTATCGGGGGTTTATCAGCAGTATTCGCCTCATTTTGCATCAGGTTCGTCCGGATTCGCACCTCCGCACTTCTTTTAAACTCTGACTGCAGCAAATGACGTGATACCCTTGCTCTCGGCCGTGTAAAGTTGATCAGTACCCGTCGAGCGGATTCAGACTTCTCACTTGTGGAATCTCCGGATGTTTGACAGGCGCGGGTAGATCTGGGAGCCATTGCCTTCGCAGGTTCGAACTCGGGTCGCCGCAGCAGATCTCCGAAATCCCTTCACGCGCCGTTTCAGACTCCCGAAAAACTAGAAAAGATTATTAAAGTTTCCTATGCCAATTCTATTTTTATCATACTTCTATCCCATTTTTAAAATATACAAATTTATGCCCAAAAGAGAAAAAAAGACTTATTTACCGTTAAAATAAATTTCAACCTTTGATTTGTGACGACTAAAATTATTATAAAATATTTCATAGAAGTTGAATTCCTACCATTCACCTAACAATTATTGATAATTAAATCAAAATTCTAAAAATGGTACATAAATATTTCATAATTATTCAATTTAAAAATATATTTAAAAAATTTAAATTTATTACTAATATATAAATAAATTTAATATTTCAATATTTTATTCTTAAATAATTTCAAATTAAAAAAAAAAATAATAAATAAAGATTTTTTTCTATTATTTTAAATTTAATAAAAAAATATGGAATCGTCAATAATATTTATTCCCCATATTCATATTATTATACTATTATAGTTTTATAAAAAACTCTAAATATGAAAAATTTAATTTATTACAATCTTATAATATTCTCTTTTACCTTTAAAGATAATATCATATTATAATTCCATTTAAAAAAAATCCAAATTCAATAATCTTTAAATTATTATAATATTATAATATTCCATTTTATTATAATATTATTATATTCCTCCTTTAAACCACCATCATTTTATATATTTTCCTATATTCATATAATTGTATCACATTATCATGATTTTATGAAAAAATAAGAATTCATGAAATATTCAAATTACTATAATTTTATAATAATCTTTTTTATTTATATAATTATATTATGCTCACAAGGCATAGAATAGAATAGTCATAGAAAGCATGCCACGTGGACTATTACATCGAGCTCCTTTCTTAACGCATACATTATTATCGTGCAGCAGAGATATCACATTCTGTATTTGGTCAAACCAATACTACTTTGGGTTGGGATAAAAAATATTCTGAAATTTAATTTTAAAAATTAAAAATTATTATTTTTTAAAAATAATCTAATATATTTATTATTAATTTGCTTGGCTTTTAGATTCCATAATTAAAATTTATTATTTTTTAAAAATAATTTAATATATTTATTATTAATTTGATTGGCTTTTAGATTCCATGTATTATTGCTCAATTCTTTAAAATTTGTGTAATACATTTATGTTACACTGTTAAATTGCTCTGTTGACGGGAAAGACTTAGGTTAAATGCATCGACAGTTTTTTAATTTGATGTATTTTTGGAAGTTCTTTAATGAGAGAATAATGTTCTTATTATTGCATCTTTAAATTAATCTGCTCATCATTTCTGAACTGGTTTTGAAGTTATTGTTATTATCTTTTTTTTAATTCCACAAACTGTACTAAATTTGAAAGAAGAAGATGAATTGGGGCATTACTCTGCCATCCGTAGTAGAACCAAAAAAGAAAGGAGTGATATTGGTTGAAGAAATAAAGATTTTCAATACAATTCCATATTGAGAGTTGCACCTAATATGGAAATGGAGATGTCATCATATGGTTTTATTTTTTAAACTATTTATCTCTAATTAAGATTAACCTTAACCATTATAACTATTTTCCTAAACAATTTCAACATTTACTTACTCAATAGACAACTTGATTAACAATTAAAGTGGCACACTAATCAATTTTACCATGAAATTGTAATAATATCTAATCTAAATGTTATAGTATGTCTCAATTTTTGTTTAATATTTTTATTGATTTTGAAAAAAACAAGTATTCTATCATAGTTTAGTTAGAAGAAATATAATGAATGGTCGAATATAACATGATTATGTACACCTTGCCAAAAGATAATTACTTATAATTAAAGTAAAATAGATTTAAATTATATGAATAATACTCAATTAAATGTTAAATATATTCATGTTATTTATAACTAGCGATTGCATCAGATGTTGTAAAGGAAATCGCCTAAGGCATAAATTCAAGAAGAATGTTAAATATTTTCATGCTATTTATAACTAGCAACTACACAAGATGTAAGGCATAAATTCAAGAATAATGTTAAATATTTTCATGCTATTTATAACTAGCAACTGCACTAATATTGTAAAGGAAACCGCCTAAGGCATAAATTCAAGAAGAATAGTGATATATAAAAAATCATTGAAAATAAAAATTAGTAAACAAAATGTCATTCAAAGCTAGAAGATAAAGAGAAATCACTTACATTATGCCAAATTGAGAGATTTTATAAGCTTTCCAATATAGATTGCCTCTTAATCTTTAAAGATGGTCTTTTATGGTGTACAGTGAATGTTGTTTTAGATTTTAATGATTAGAACATTGTAATCATAATTCTATAAATTTATTGCAAGAATATTCTATTAATTGTAATCATAATTTTATAAATTTATTGCATAAATATTCTATTCATTATTATAGAGTAATCTGAGATATTTGATATTTTGGAAAGTGAAAATCATTTACTATATATAGTGATGGTTGTACTTTTTTTATAAATTTCAATCAATCAAGATATAGTTACACCCAAGATGAAAATGGAGATTCCAATTGTATGATTTCATATTTATACCCTTCCTTGACACATAGAATTGCACGCAAGATGGAAATGATATATTGTATGATATTTTGGAAAACGAAAATCATTAATTTTATTATATATAGTGATTGTTTCACCTTTTCTGAATTTCATTATAAATGCCAATCAATCAATTGATAGTTACACCCAATATGGAAATGAAGATTCTAATATCATTTTGGATGGATACCCTTTCTTCCACATTGAGTGTTGCACCCAATGTTCAGATCTATTATGTAAAGTAATGATGCATATAATGTATAATCCATTTTGATTTTACCAAACAAATTTATAAAAGGGGGTGCTTAATCGAAGTTAACATTGTTGAATGACTTTGGACTATAAATAGACATAGTCATATGAAGTTGGAATTACAAATTGATTTGTGATCTAAGTACTTAGAGAGTTGAGTAGTCAAAATTAGACATCTAGATCTTCTAGCTTGATTTAAAGATGAGTATTGTGTAGTTTTAATAGTTGGTTTCCCTCTTAATATTCTACTTGCTTTTCATTATAAGTATTGTGTTTGATTTGTTATGTAATTAATTATGGTTGTGGTAATAAATTGAATGGTACATTGATGTTTTTAATTTACCATTGTTATATGTTGTTACAATCACTTTTACCTCAACATAATATGTGTAACACCCTTCTGTTGCATCATATTTACTTTATTTTTACCAAGTTATGCAGAACTTAGAAACTTTTAAGTTCACTTAACATGTTGTTAAAAGAAGTTAAAGATAAAAAAGGCATAACTACTTTGGAGATAAATCTTAATCATTAATTTGTGTATACTACTATGAAAATTCTAGAATATTTCATGGAGGTTAAATCCCTACCATCCACCTAATAATTATTTATAAGAATTGATAAATGGTGAATGTGGACCTCCAAGTGACCCACTATGAGAACATAAGTGTCTTGATCTTAGTTATCACAATATTAAAACCAAATCTTATGTGTTGTTTAGATTTGATTGGTTGCATTGCATTTTAATAAATTTAAAAAATTAGATTCTGTGACTCTTCGCCCACCAATTTACTAGGGATTTGAGTTTATTCCAATTCTAATAAGTTCCTCCATAATAAGCTTCTCATTATTATTTAAAAGATATATATATATATATATATATATATATATATATATATATATATATATATATATATATATATATATATATATAAACATATTTTATTTGGCAAAATGGTCCATTACTTTTAATAAATTTAAAAAATTAGATTCGTGCCACGTCACTCCTCAACTATAAATTTCCTAGGGATTTGGGATTATTCTAATTCTAATAAGTTCCTCCATGATAAGTTCCTCTTTATTATTTATAACATTCATTTATATATAAGAAAATTTTATTTAACAAAATGGTCAATTTTGCGATAAGATGAAAAATGTAGACAATGCAACCAATTTCAAAATAGGACACCTTCAATGTAAATATATAAAATTATTATATACTAGTGTTTTGAGAATTTATCGACCTCATATTTCACTTTGAACCTCATGAGAATTAATTATTATCGTGGCAATGTTCATTTTCTTATAATACTGGTCAAGACAGAAAAATAATTATGGTTTCCAGGGTTGATCACCTCGTTATAATATCTTAGCTTCATTTTCTCGTCTAACTCCTTATAGTCCCACAACTTATCCTTAGATTTGTAATTTGTGATTACATTTAAAAGTAATAAATAATTTTAATCATTTGAAAAATGTTAAAATTTATTGTATTTACATTTTTTTATTTATTTATGTGAGTAGTCAAAATATGATTATGAAGATTTGAATAACTGAACTGATTTTGAGTAGATTAGCTCAGTTATATAAATTAAATGACTAGTAAAATTCAATAACATCAATTCATGATAAACATCAAAACACTTAACAATGAGTTTAAAAAGTTGCGAAAATTAACAAAATTATTATTGTTATTGTTTGTAAAAAATTAATATATGAGTTAAACATATAAATTTGAAAAATGATGGAACAAGATTCTTAACCATAGAGATTTAACCCACTTTACCATAAAGATTCCTATTTTGTAAATAGACTTTGTTACGGTACAATACCCAATACTATGACAAGTATCAAAACTACATACCCCAAAAATTCTAACTTATTTCATAGTCAAAATATTTTATATAGAATATAATTTCATTTAATTTTATAACATTTTTTAATTAATTTGAAAAATAAAAAAATTACCTAATGACTTTTAAAATAATTCTCAACTTTCTATATTAATTACTATTAAAAATGTTTTATAAATATTCTATTAAAGATAAATTGATTCAATAATTTTATTAATTATTAATAACTAAATTTCCAATTATAAAATAAAAACATTTATTTATATAATTATAAAATATTTAAAAAAATTCATTAAAACTTTAAAATTGAATTTTACCGAAATTTACAAACAAACACTGTTTTTATTTGAAAAAAAAACAAACAAAAACATTTCACGGCTTTATTAAAAACTTAGAATTGAAGTCCTTGTTAATCAGCGGTCTCCTGCGGAATATCATAGGAGCCATAACTAGGGGAGAAGATAATAAGTTTGATAAAAATAGAGTGAAATTTAGAACTTTTTAATTTTATGTTGAGAATTTTGTTTTGTTTTTTCTTTAGAGAGAGTTTCTTGTGTTAAATGTTTGGATTTATGGTAATCCTTTCATAGGAGTTTCCTTAGTGTTGAATGTCTAGACTTATGGATAAGCTTTATTTCAATTATAGACTTTTGGAACTCATTTATATAGTATGCCCAGGCTCTCCTCTCTATTTTTATTTAGATAGACACATTTTCTATTTTTATTTAGATAGACACATTTGTGTTCGGAAAACCCTTTTTATTTGGAAAACCCATTTTGTACTCTGTAAATTGTAACATGTGGAATTTATTGATTGTCCTTATGCCACCTAGAGACATGGATCTCAAACTAATCAATTACAGTGCCTCAGCGAGATCGTGAAAAACAAATTACTCTCAGTGACCTTTTTACTAGAGTTTCTTTAGCATTGAATATTTGGATTTATGGGTAAGTTTTGTCTCAATATAATACCATAAGCCAATACCATGGATTACTATAATACCACATGCTCAAAAAATCATAACTCACGTTTATATGGCATTTTTTTAATTAATGACTTTAATTAAAAGAGGAAAATGACATAATTAAAAGGTAGAAAAAGAGGCCGATAAGATTATTAAATAAGAATTGTCGAGTTTCTCTAGAAGAGATGTTGGTTCAAGCCTACAAGGAGCAAAGAGAATTGATGTCTGGAGTTCTATGCTTTTTAGACACCATATTTCTTTAAATACAACTTAATTTTAGAAAAGTTCAAGCCCAATGCAGTTCTGCCATGCAGACAGTTCTGCCATGTATACATAAACTTAAATCGCTACTGTGCTTATGATATTGACAAATTCAAAGTAAACTGGTATACAAGATAATGTACCAAGCTAAACCACAAGTTACACATCTTCAGACCTGAAAAAGTACATAGCAATGGTTTGGAAAATCAATAGCGATATCATAATTGCTTTTCGTTCCACATACATACAATTGCTCCAAAGGCAAGGACAAGAAAATTTTCAGCTCTAGTGAGCACTAGTGGGTCACTAAAACGAGTGACCACTAATGGCTTTCACATTTATACAAGGAATTGGCAAGGGACTTTACATGGACCCCACTCAACTTCAGACACAACTTCAACCAATATGCAGAGTGATTGAAATTGAACACAGCTAAGTAGTGACATTGGCTCACAGTAATACACCAAGTATAAAATATTGAAGCTTTTACAGAAGCAAGGAGTTAGAAAAATTATGAAGCTCGGAGAAGTAGATTTAAATCAATCAAAGCTTGTTGAACGGCTATAACGTCCATAGAAATAATCTTCCAAGGTTCTGCTCTCATGTACAAGATTTACACTTTGATCTGGACTACTGTTTGATACCAAATCATCATCAACTCCAAGCATTGCAAGTGATAGATGAGTTTGGATGTCACAACTCCCAGAGTTTTCTCCAGATTCATCTTCAATCAATTCATTTAATTCCATGGACATTTTCAATTACCTCTTGGTCCAATAAGGTAGGTCATCTCCTTCTCCTCGTAGTAATTTCAAAATCTGCAATAATAAGTTATAGACAAACAATGAGGAAGAATAAGTTCACATTCTTACATTAACATTTATCCATTGTTTGAAATTTGACAAAGCCAGTTTAATGCAAAGGTAAGCCACTTTATTTGGGGAAACCAAAGCTTTCAATTGAAATCTTGCAATCTAGATTTCAGCTAGGATAGTGATTCTCAGGAAAGATATATACTCTCTTGATATTGGAGCGAAAGAAGATATGTTGGCTCTTCTTGCCTATTCAGGGAGGGGTGATTTGCATACTGAAGCTTTGGTTTGAGATATGATGTAATCTCTTTTGATAATATTCAAAGAATATTATATTTCATTAATGGAAAAAGAGATTATTGGCAATTGAGGCTTCAAATATTTTGCCATAATCCACCATCAAAATTCAGGCCTACCTTGTTTAAGGGTGATGATTTTACAAATTGAACCATGAACAAATGTTTAGATTACAACCCTAAACACTAGATCTAAACACCCTTAACTCTATGTCAGAAGGGATATCAACTCGATATTTCATGTGCCATTCTTCGTTATGGGCAAAAACAATTCTAGCACTAACTCCTCACAGGAAAGGAAATGTCTTCAAGCAACTAAATTTGACATAAGATCAAAAACTGAAACATATATACGCAACTAAAGAGAATAAGAGTAATTACTCTGTTCATTCGAGGTCGAAACTGAGCTGCCTGTCTCAAACAACATGCTGCACCAATGACCATTCTATTCATCTTACTCATGTCATAAGCATCTTCCAAAAGTGGATCTGCAAGTTCTTTTACAGAGCGAGCTGCTAGTAATGGCCTTGCCTAAATTTTGAAATTTACAAGAGATTAAGATTCTGAACCAAGACGAAGAAACCAAAAGAATCCAAAATTATCAAATACAAAACAAGCAAGGAAACTAGAGCCCTACCCATAGAACTAGGATTTCTTGGCCTTTAGGATTCTTGTCATTGATTGGTTTTCTTCAAGTTATTAGCTCTAGAAGAACTACTCCAAAGGAACACACGTCCATCTTCTCATTAACCTTGCCATACATGAAATATTCTGGAGCCAGATACTTGAAATATGATAGCAGCTAGTTTTATGAAGTCTTGATTATAAATGACATTTATTTTCCTAAAGAAAGAGCTGGTGTAAAGAAAGAAATGGATATTTACCAAATGTACCTACAACATCACTACCTATTGTTGTTTCTCACCCCCTCGAGAATATATTCACTAATGGATTCCCACAGTTTGAAATAGAATCCAAGGCATCAGAAGGTAAACCTAGGATACCCACTTATTCAAGACATGTTCTCTAGAGACTGTCACTTTGCATTTAAGTAATTTCATTCATCCTTTTATGCAGATCTCAACAACTTTCCTTCAACCGATCATTTTGGGTACCTACTTGTTCAAGACATGTTCTCTAGAGACTGTCACTTTGCATTTAAGTAATTTCATTCATCCTTTTATGCAGATCTCAACAACTTTCCTTCAACCGATCATTTTGGGTACCTACTTGAGGTACTGGAGAATAACGAAGATGAGCCTAAGCAGGACAATGATGATCAAGAAAGGTAGAGACCATCATCCACAGTCTGCAGTTCTGTAAAATAAAGAACATGACAAAGATGTTACTTAGAAAACACGCTGTCAATAATGGGTTCCTGGAAGTAGTTAAATAGAAGCTACCTTATTTTGTTTTGGTAATTATTATAAAAAGGTAATGATCAGTGAGTTTCTTTCCTTGCAACAGCTATGGACATAACCTTCCAAAGAGTCCATTTTCAAATCTTAATGGATCCAATGATATTAAAACGGTATTATATACTTCAGAGAAAACAGTGGGGAACATGCCCACTATTTCCAAAGCTTTAACACAAGCATGATCAGCGTCTGTTATCGATAAGGAACTTACTTGTTCTATATGCCTGGGTACTTAGAATATTCGTTTTTTTACATTGTTATTTCAATGATTTATCTGTATTCTAACAACAGACAACAAAATCTGAAACTTCTACCCATAAATCTATGTGCAGATGCCATTGTGGAGCCGAAGCAATTAGCGTGTAGCCACTTATTTTGTTTGAAATGTGTGCCAAAGGTGAGATAAACCAAGCACTCATTTGCATTATTAAATCAATATATTTTTGAAAGAACATATATCATTGATTCAGGCTGCCATTTCTGTGAATTCTGTTGGTGCAGATAATTAAATTGTCTGAGGAATGCCCTATCTGTGTGCAACACAAGGGCAACCAGGTCTTTAAACTTTCTGGAAGGAGAGATTTACAATTTGATTATTACCCTTGGGAAAGAGAGCCAGTCCCACACCAAATGTGTGGTAGTTATACAAAATATACATCATGATACTCAGCTTGGTCCATTTCTCACATGGCACCGGGTCTAAAATATAAAATAATTTGAAAATGGTGCAAATGCAATCCTTTGTACCTATATGAAGATACAGAGAATGTACACAGTGCCCCGGGATGCATCAAGGTTCTGTCGTGAGGCCTGATTTATATTTTGTTTTTTTTGACTAAGATCTGCATCCCCACTGAATTGGGATTTTCAAACTAAGCAGACAGCCAGGAAATTTATCTACATATAACTACAGAAAATTCAGAAGATACCAAAAAAATAGAGTTTACAGGAAAAGTGTTGGGTATTTTAACCTAGGGAATAATTATTATCTAGTCTAGCGAACTACTATTGTTACTACTACTATTACTTGCAGTTATAGAAAACAACTATAGCCGTGATCAAGTTGTAATTTTTCAGTATAGAAAAATGTGTATAGAAAACAAAAAAGCATAGAAGAATTATGGGCGAGCTCCCTTTCATTGTGGCTCAAAGTATCTTTTGTTATAAAAAGTCTTTGAATAGTACAATGAATGAGGAGAAGATTTTTCACATTATGTGTATACAGCGTTCATACATTTGTTGCTGATGGTGATTTTTATGTGGATGAATCATATTTGGTGATATATTATTTGTTTGATTGGACTTTGTGGGACACATATATATAGAAATTAGATTCTTCAATTCACAGTCCAATTAACACACGTACAGTTATCGCATGCTGGGCTGACCTGCAGGAGGCCTGCAGGCACCACAATGTGTAGTGCAAGAAAAAGACATTGTACTGCACGGTTCTCTTTTGAAACTTGCCGTCGTTGGGTTTGCTGCAGAAACTGAATGCGTTAGTAGAACTACAAGTATTGTCATGATATTTATCAACAAGTGTGTGTGTGGTGGAAAAGGCATAGTTGAGTTGAGACTTTAGACCTCCCTCTGGCTGTCACAAAACACCCGATGACTAATGCACATTGAGCACCTTTGTTACATGGTTAAAACGATTGGTAAATTAATTGTCGTCCACTTTTTGCAGCCACTGGAGGGACAGAATGAATCTCAACATCTCTTCTGCGTACCATCTGACCCACCTTCCACAAAGCATTCTTACCTTGATGATACCGCACACTGGCACTTCTGATAGAGTGGCCAACTTTGTCCTTGATGGCAGACAGGCCCACTCTGGACAGGCATCTTAATGGGGGACCAAGGAGTCGGATGGATGGAGAAAGAGATGCTTGGAAAATAGTTAATCACTGCGCCAGTACTTTGTATTCATAAGTGTCACTCTAGTGAGGCGCTCACAGTATTTTGACAAAAATATGCAACAAATAATTACACACCATTCTGGCAATCCTTTGCTGTAACTTGGCGGAAAAAATCTTTTGGCTTTATCAATTCAATCAATTTTGGATTTCCTTTTTACGCCATAAATCTGTTCAGAGAATTAAAAACCCCAATACAATTGAAATCGGCCGGTAGGGAAGGTTTCCAATGCGGTTTATCGTCAGATTCGAGGAGGTAAGTCGCTTTAAATGTGATGGAGAGAGTTCAATTGGTTGCATTTTTATCTAGTCCTTTTCAGTTTCTCGGTAATTAGAGCTGGGCATGGAAGGATAGTGTGGACTTGGCTCGCCATGGTGAGAAATGTGTACCATTCTGGCTCAGGCGTAACAAACTCTTGTGTTTTTTATCAACGCAGTAGGTTTCGGATTTTTTTCCAAGTTACAGATCGCTTCACATACTCTGAAATTCCGGTATAGTTGTGTGTGAACGGGGAATGTTTTCAGTGTGGAATGGGACATTTATGGCCTACAAATCGGTATATAATGAAATATTGTGGAGTAGGTAACATAAATTTTTCGCCACAGATTTAGTTTGCAGGTTGAACAGGACAAAATATATGCAACAGAGCTTTATTTCAGAACATATTTCATGGAAAAACAAACTAAAAAATCAGCTTAAAATGTAGTTTTTCTATGGGTTTTCAAAACATGGGCTTCAACCCTTCATATTCTTTGCATCTAGGCTTGGATTAGCCAGGCGGATATTTCCTATATCAATTACTGACAGCCAAAAACATGCAACCCAAATCTGAAGGGCCATCCCCACATTTTCATCACATTTTATCTTAAACGGCCAACTTTTAATCACAAAATAGAAACCGTAGGAGCTGATCCTCAAATTCCAAGCCTGTTTGGAGAGATTGAATTTTAAGGACAAGATACAAAAGGTTACGGCACATATTTCTTCTCAAACAGTGTGAAAGTCTCAGCTGAGTCTTTTCTGGCCTTCCGACCATGCCCCAAAATAAGCCATCACCATTTAGGTAAACTAAAATCGGTTCATGCACTAAAAACAGTAAATTTTTGCACAAATATTTGATTCAAATAAGAAGGATTTCAACGGCCTAAAGGCCGTGATCTTCCCTCCTATACTACATGGAGACAAAGGCAATTGTCAGATCCATCCAAGAAAGACCTTCCTGGAGTTGCATTCATAGAATATTATAAATAAATAAGAGATTTCAACAGCGTCTGTTTCTTCAACGCTTCTATAAACAATAACCTGCCATGCCACAAGATGGTAAAAGCATTCCTAGTGTCGTCTCAACGCACTGCCACTCGCAATAAAAGGATAGAGAAAAATTACTGCAGTACTAAAACATGTTTGAAAATATCAAAGGTAAAACATGTTTGAAAATATCAAAGGTAAAGAATTTGGAGGGCTACGCTTGCAAGCACGAAAGAAAGAGTGTCATAAACGCCTCAGGTTCGACCCTGTCGCAACTTACACATAATACCTTCAAAATATTTCTAAACTACAACAAGTATACAAGATTTTAGAGGCTGAAAATTTTCCTTTAACAATAGACATGCATATATTACAGATTACAAGGTTTCAGAGAATACGATTATAATGAAAGGCAGAAAACTGAAATGAAAACTTAAACTACACTGCCGCACAAATGATGGTCAGAAATTCTCATTCTTAACCAACTCTGAAGTAGGAAACGAAGTATCAAGTTCGTATGCAACAAATCGTCCAAAAAAAAGTTTACAAAATAAGATTAAATTAAACTTTGCAGAACCTTAGAATCGAAGGAGTTAATGCGTTTGGTCAAAGGACTTAACACCACGGAAACGAAATGAGAGAGAATGGGATCAGAAAACATATTTTTGAGAGTACTAATCTGAAATTTGAACAGAAGAATATTACAGATTACAATGTTTCAGAGAATACAATTATCATAAGAGTCAGAAAACTGAAATGAAAACTTAAACTACACTGCCGCGCAAAGGATCCCCAGAAATTCCCATTCTTAACCAACTCTGAAGTAGGAAACAAAGTATCAAGGACGTATGCACCAAATCGCCCAGAAAAAGTTTACAAAATAAGATTAAATGGCCATAGATTACACCATCTACTGCTAAACTTTGAAGAACCTTAGAATCGAAGGAGTTAATGCGTGTGGTCAAGGACTTAACACCACAGAAAGAAATGAGAGAGAATGGGATCTGAAAACCCATTTTTGAGAGCATTAACCTAAAATTGAACAGAAGAACTATAAGCACCCGAATGAACAATTTTTGAACAGTAAAACGAGGCTGTAAACAGGGTATATTGAAATAATAAAACGAAGTTGTAAACAGGGTATACTAAAGTAACCGATTGCTAGGTCGTGCACAATAGATTGCATAGCAGAAACGGGACACGTCATAGCAGAAACGGGACACGTCATTGCAGCAGTTAGTGGATAGCACGAAAAAATTATTGCAGCAGCGCGTGGAGAAAACAGGGAGAGCAGAAAGCGGAAACAAGAGGAACAGAAACATTATTGCTGCAGTGCGTGGAGAGAACAGGAAGAGCAGAAAGCAGAAACAAGAGGAACAAAAATGGTCGCAGAAGAAAACAGGAAGAACAGAGCGATGAAGAGGAGAAACAGAAATGGAGTTGCACGACAAATGTCAACCATATGGCAGATGAAGGTGCACACTAGCTGTCAAGGAGAGAAACAAAGTGTAGACGAAAAGCTCACTCAAAGGAAGAACTATCCGCCTAAATATTTCATGTGGGTTAAATGTTTACCATCCACTTAATAATTACTAATGACTAAATTAAAATCCTAAAAACTCTAGGTAAATGTTTCATAATAATTTAATTTATAAATAAATATAAAAATTTTAAATTTATTAATATATATTTAACATTTCAATATTTTGTTCTTCATATTATATATATATATATATATATATATATATATA
The DNA here is from genome assembly GCA_031772625.1 of Pinus tabuliformis. Taxonomy (NCBI): domain Eukaryota; kingdom Viridiplantae; phylum Streptophyta; class Pinopsida; order Pinales; family Pinaceae; genus Pinus; species Pinus tabuliformis. The sequence goes on along the minus strand of CM062808.1, from coordinate 310,186,089 downwards.
TAACTTTAAATTTAATATAAAAATGGTATTATTTTGTAATATTTATTCTTTATATTCATATTATTATATTTTATGAACAAAAGGTTTATTCATAAAAAAAATTTATTGTAATTTTGTGGACTTTAGAAAAGTTTTCAATACTTTCCCTTGAGATAAGCTCTGGGAGAGGCTTGAAGATACTGCGGTTCCTCATGAATTGAAAAATTGCTGTGAATCTATTGATGTGATTTGCCTCTACGAGACTCTCATTGCCAAGCTTAAGACTAAAGAAAGGTGGTCTAAATATATTAAATATAATATCAGATTTAAGCATCAAGCTCGTTGGTATTATCATTACTCTTCTCTTTTATGCTGGTATTATCGTTCTTCTTACAAAAAGCCACGATAACCTAAACAAACAACTTAAGCAACTTAAAACTCTTTCATGTCTACTACTCCACAATAAATATGACAATTAAAATATTATCTTTTACTCATATAATTATATTACACTATTATAAATTTATTAAAAAAATCAATCTAAAAATTTTTAAATTACTATAAATCTATAAATCTATAATGTCCATAGTTATTATCATCTTATAAAAATTACTCATGCCATTATATATTATCATAATCCAATTAAAAAAACCAATTACTAAAATATTTAAACTATTACCATTTCTAATATTTCCTTATTTAAATTATTACCATATTCTAATATTTCCTTATATTTATATAATGGTATGATATTATTATAATTTCATTAAAAACCTACAAATTTATAATTTAAATTATATAAATATTTAATTTTATTTATCCAATTATACTTTTATAAAGTTATAAATTTATGTAGGTCTTTTTATCATTAATGTCATTAATAACATTAAAAATATTGTTACTTCTAACTTCAAAGAAAACATGTGGTCTGAGAAAGATATAGCACCTAAAAGAAAATTGAGATATTATGAGGTCATCAACCCTACCCTAGAAGATCAAAAGCATCTCTCTACTTTAACTAGCTCAAAGAAAAAAATTAATATAGCCAAGATTAGAATGAACTCTCATGAGCTCCAAAGTGAAACGGGTCGGTGGGCAGTTCCTAAAACACCATAGATGGAAAGGAGTTGCTATCTCTATGAGAGTACAAAAATTGAGTATGAAAATCACTTCCTCTTAGAGTGCCACGCGTATAGCCACATTAGATCTCAGTTTCATAACCTTTGTTGCAACACTGAGCTTCCTCGTCTTTTATGGTGTCAAAATTATAGTGAGCTCGGGAGGCTTCGCTCCAAGCTTTTTTAGCATAGGAATAAAATCTTAAATCAAGCTAAATAATTCGTTTCTTTAGGTCAGATAGACCAAAGATTGGTCTCAGTGGACGTTAACCACCAACACCATCATCATCATCAAAAAAAATACCAATTCATAAAAGGTTTAAATGAATATCATCTTGTAATATTATTTTACATTATATAATTACATTAAGATAATTTTATTAAAAATACTAGAATATTTAAAACATTTATATAAGTGTAATTATGTTGATAGACATGTCTATTTTAGAATTGAGATTTCAATTTTTTAATTTAATTATCAATAATTATTAGGTGGATAGTAAAATATAACCTCCATTAAAAATTAAAGAATAAGATTTATTGCTAAAGTAGTTACGGGGATCTTAGCTTTTAATTAAACTGATTAATTAAAAAAAAATGAGAATGTGTCATATGAATGTATTATATTTTTTTGGGGATGTCAATTAGTAAGTCATAATATTAACCCGTGGTATTGTAAGAAAGAGCATTTACAACTTAAGAAGCGGGGTGATAAAATAAAAGTGAATCTCAATTATTAAGCATCTTGTTACATATTTTTTAAAATGTAGATATGTTTAATTCATATATTAATATTTTTTATAAATAATAATAATTCATAATAAAATTATAATTTTGTTAATTTTTATGATTTTTTAATTTTAAAAATGTGAGATATATTGTGAAGTAAATTTTTTGATATTTATTGACATTTACTAACCATTTAATTTATATGGATAAAATCCCCGGATGCGGGTGATTGCAATGCGATATAAGTTGACGGGACAGGGGCTGGGCAGGGCAGGATGCCACTTGCCCGACTAGTACAAGAACCGTGGAGTGGTTATGGCACTTGGCGCACGGCACAATCGCTTGAACGGTTATCAGGATACGCAAGGCCATCGGCTCAGCTGGAACACCAGGTCTGCAGTGAAGGAGTTAAGCCTCACACGCACCAGCATGCAGCAGAGAGCACGAGCCATCAAGGGAGCAGTTATGGGAGGAGACTCCCGAGACAAGGTAGGGAACGTTAAAGCCAGAGAAAGGCCTGGGGGGATGGACATTTCGTTGGCTCTGTCGCTCCGCCAGCATACCTTCGATCCTGAAAAGAACTTCAGGGAGCATGAGGGGAATTGGATCCCGGCGCTGATGGTCTTGGCCTTCCCTGCGAGGCTGGTTATTCTCCTCCCCGGGTATCGCTCCCTCTCATTCACATTTCCTGGCAACTGATTTCTTTGCTTGGTCTTGGGTCTCGCACACGCCCCTGGATTCGGCACACCAAAGGGAAGGGTCCAAGCTCGGCAAAGGAGGCTCAACAAGTAGGCAACGCCGCAGCCAAGATATTGCTCTGCAGCTACAATCCCGGACCTGGGCCATCGTCAATTGTAGGATGCCTCGACTGAGACCAAGAATGGGTAGCCGCAGGGGGCAGCCGAGAAGGGCCCCAACTGAATCGTCCTCCAGCGACTTGTCAGGGAGGCACAGGCTTTCTTCTCGCAGCAGAAGAGGAAGATCTCGTGCCTCTAGCTCTCTGCCCGGACCTATCCCTACCTCTGGCTCCGCCATATTTACCTTTGACAGCGCTCTAAATAGGCCCAGGATCACAGCATATTTTGCAGTGGTTTTTTAGAAAGAGAGTCAAGCTGATGATCTAAGGACTCTGGCAGGAAATTCGAGGGCAATCCCAGATCCCTCTTCATCATTTCAGCTGGCTGCGGAAAATGCCCCTCAGCAGGAAACAAATGAACAAGGGGGCAGAGCACAGGAGGCGATGATGGTAGATCCAGGTCCTGAAGCTCAGAATGCGACTCAGACAAAGGAATTACCTGATATGGGCTGGTGTCGAATCATAGAAGAGCCCATTGATGAATAGCAAATCCACCCACGCTTCTTTTTCTGGTAGGATGCCCCTCACCACTGGGCACGGTTGTAAGGCGACTTGGTTCTGGGATCTCTGGTATCCCTCAGTTTATTTTGAGTTTTTGAATTGTCTTATGTTTCAGAGATCGTTCCCCTGCGTGGGAAACAAAATTAGACAATTTTCAAATGTGCTTGTTTTGGACAGATCTGCCTCCTGCAGGAGCAGAGTGCTTGACTTCGGTCATGATGTAAATTCACTATCTCCCTGTTAATATAATAGATATAGTTTTACGTAGAAAAATTTATAAGAATAAAATAATATTTATCTATAATAAATTTAAACTATCTTATATTATTTTCCATACAATTATATTATCATAATTAATTAAACAAAATACATTTAAAATACTATTATCTTATCATATGCATGTCTTTATTTATTTATCTTACAATATGCATCTCTTTACTTATTTAAATCATTCTTATTATAATATTTTGTTATCATTGGGAAAAAAATATTCAATCACATTAAGAAAACAGGGCGAACATCATTTAGTTGACATGAAAGTTCCACAAACTCAAAACCTAAAATACAATGTGTCTTAGTTTATATAATGCAATGTATTGTCAAAATTTGATTTATCTCCAATAATTTTATTGGAGAAAACATAATATTATTTATTCATTATTTTTGAAAATATATAATTAGAAATGGGATGTTTATCAAGATTAATTTAAATCCATTTTCATTTTATAAAGGTTTATAAATTAAAAAAAGTTTCTACTGGTCAAATATTTAAGAGATCATGGTTTAGATTAATCAAACTGACTTTTAATGAATAAAACATTGATCATTTTACTTTAACAAAGTTTATATGTGAATGAATCATTTTTTAAAATTATATATTGAATTTTTCTGCAACATGAATTAAAAGTATCAAAAGAAAAAAGTTAATAATAATGATAATACTTTATTTTTGTGTGGTCTAGATTTATTAAATATTTTTTAATGGTTCAATGCAGAGAACGAATTAAAAGAATTTGATTTACAATATTTTCTTAACTATTTTTCACTTATTTATTTTAATTTAGCTATATTTAAATAAAATAACATAAATTAGTTATTATATAACCTTTATTTTTATACAATTATATTATAATAATTTCAACTAAAAAACAAAGAACAAAGACAACCTTACTCAGTGAGTTAGATCAATTGGTCAAATATTTATTACCTAAGCACCAATCAATTTTCCTCCCCGCCTTTTAAATTAAGATCTACATAATCTATCACTAACCATTTTAATAAACATAATAAACTACATTAATTAATTAATTAATAAAATAAAACAAAATAAAATAAAATAACATAACGTAGTATACATTCACCCACTTTAACCAACAATTCAAAAAAGCATTTAAAGTACTATAACCTAGTATAGCATTCACCCACTTTAACCAGAAATTAAAAAAAACATTTAAACTACTATAACCTAGTATAACATTCACCTACTTTACTCGTACGTTCAACCCATTGCGATCTTATCGGATCCCCTTGACTCATACCACACTACTAATTGGATTATTCATCCTCCACTGAACGCTGTCATTTGCTTTGCAGTTGAGACATTAAACATTAAGAGTGTATGGTTAAATATTAAACATTTAGAGAGTCGCTGCTGTGCAGTTTTCATTCCTATCAAAATCATCTCGCTGTTCAATAAAGGGAATCTTTTACAAATTTGACCTGTTTTTAAAGTGCATTAATCTCCTTTTTCAATTAGAATTTTTAATTTTGTATTAGAATTAAATTATTATTCTAATTAAGGAGGTTTTTAATCAATTGTCAAATAACAAATAGCATGTAACATAGATAGATTCAGGATCCTCTCACTGATTGCAGTTCAGATGATGGTACATAGTTTCACTGACTTAATTTGTGATTGTAAAAATGTTTTTGAGTTTTTAATTTGCTCTTCTTATCACTGGGATGGACACTCGCCACCAATAATTGGTTGTTAAAGAATTGAATTTTGAAGTTTGAACTATCATGGTTGTCCTATCAATCCAATATTGACTGAACAATTTAGCGAACAAAATTCTCCCCTCGACCTTAAAAATAAAGGTTGAAAGTAGTTAATTTAAAAATAAAGGTTGAAAGGTTGAAAGCCAAACGTCTCTGTACAATTGTTGTGCACGCAAAAACCTCTTCGCCCCTATATATATAGATATTGATCCACAACTCATCTCGTCCACAATTAGATCTACTTTGTCTGAGATAAGCATTCAAGGGTTCTTCCTCTGCTGTAATGGCTCCTGCAAGTGCAAACTCTTTCGTGAACCCAAAGTGGGGCAAAGTGATTCCCGTGGAGAGTGTGCAGGAGCTTGTCAAGAATCATGCCCACTCACATGAAGCTGTTCCCGGCCGATACATCAGGTCTCAGGAAGAGAGACCCACCACGTCCTCATTACTGGTTTCTCTTCAAACTGCAATTCCTGTCATCGACATGAAGAAGTTGAGCAACTTACCTGCACAAGATTATCAGAGACAACAAGAAATGGTGAGGCTTTCCATGGCCTGCCAAGATTGGGGTTTCTTTCAGGTATGCTATTGCCATAAACAAACCAGGTTGTACTTTGCCAGTGAGGAGATCTTATTAATCTGGGTCATATTTATTTGGATTGTAGATTTTTATGCTATTGTCATAAACAAACCAGGTTGTACTTTGCCAGTGGGGAGATCTTATTAATCTGGGTCATATTTATTTGGATTGTAGATTTTTGAATATTTTACAAATTTGATTAATAAAAAATAAGTGTAGTGTTTGATATGGCTCCTATTCATTTTAAATCAAATTTCTGCAGGCGTCACCAACAAGTAGGTGTTGTAGAAAAAAATAAATAAGCAATATGAAAGCAAGTCTCATCACCAACTCCGGCCTCTGGAATTTTGGTGTTTCCAATCGTTTGCCAGTAATCCTACCAGTATATAATTACTAGTTCTTAATTATCAAAAAATGTTATAGCACGAGTAATCCTACCAGTGTATAATTACTAATTTTTAATTATCAGAAAATGTTATAGCATTATATTTATAGAGATTGATCACAGGTTTTACTGGATCTCTGCTAGTTATTAGTTAGGATAGATCTTTGCTAGTTATTAGTTAGGATGTCACTTCTAAATACCAGAGAATTATATTTGTATTAATTTTCCTGGATGATTGCTGCTAATGCAATGATTTCTCAGATTGTGAACCATGGGATTCCTCATTCTTTAATTGATGAGATAAAGGGTGTAGCTAAAGAGTTCTTTAACCTTCCATTACAAGAAAAACAGAAATATGCTCCCCAAGAAGGAGATGTTCAGGGATATGGTAAGACGTTCGTGGTAGCTGAGGATCAAACGTTGGATTGGGGTGACTTGCTTGCTTTGGCACTTATGCCTGATAGCCTGAAAAATCTCACTCTCTGGCCCACCGTCCCCACAAATTTCAGGTAACTAAAATTATAATTATAATCGGACTGATGGGTATTGTCAGCACATTAATGTATTATTAGTATTGATCAGAGTGATGGGTATTGTTATAAAGAGCTTAATTGGTTGATGGGCAGGGATAGTGTTGAGAGGTATGCAATAGCGGTGGAGAGAGTCGCTCAAGAGCTGCTGAGTTTATTCGCTGAAAATTTGAATCTGGAGGCTACTGATTATTTCAAGGAAAAGTTTGGGTCAGAGCCCATGAATTTGATGCGCATGAACTTGTACCCTCCTTGCCCTACACCAGAGCTTGTTCTGGGTTTGAGTCCTCACTCTGATGGAGGGGGGCTAACATTGCTCCTGCAGGATGACGAAACAGTAGGCTTGCATGTCCGGAAAGATAATCAATGGATTCCTGTGCAACCCATTCCATATGGCCTTGTTGTAAACATTGGAGACTTGCTAGAGGTAATCATCTCAATACCTGGGGATTTGGGCATTCTGGATTGCTTAGATTTTGTTGCAGACATTAAAATAATTTTTGAAGGTTTATTCATGGTACTACTCCTTTGATTACGCAGGTAATGACAAACGGGAGATATAAAAGTGTGGAGCATCGCGCAGTCACAAATGCAGAGAGAGCCAGACTTTCTATTGCGCTGTTTTACAATTCAGGTATGGATGCAGAGGTGGCTCCAGCATCGAAACTAGTGGATGAACAGCACCCGTGCTTGTACAGGAAGTTCAAACACGAAGAATACATTCGCTATTACTTGAAGAGACAACTTAAAGGGAAACACCCGCTTGCAGACTTTGCCAAACTTGACATCAGCAATACTTAAGCTCAGCCGCTGTATGTTAAACAGATCAGGCTGTCCAATAATGTTGTCATATGCTGGTTTGTGTATGTTGTCATATGCTGGTTTGCTTTTCAAGATACCAGCTCATTACATTAAACTAATTTAAGAGTAAAACAAAATAATTTTCAAGTTTCTTTGTAATGGAGTTATTTTAAATCTTGCCCATTGCTTGTGCTTAAATATTTTCCTTATTTGTTCATAAAAACATGGGAAGAAATTCCATTATATTCATGAGACTTCACCTGCATTCATCAGACAGCCATGGAGCCTCAATATCCACATTACTTAAATAAAATTAGGAAATCCCAACTACTTATATGGCATGAGTTTTGTTGAGCTACACAATTACTAAATCTACGAACTGCTATTATAATTATTAAGTTGAATTACTAGTCCATTAAGAATATGCAAATAGCAAACAACCAGTCCACCTAAACCCCTACTTAGAATTCTAATTATACGTGAAACACTAGATAAAATACCAACCCAACTATCAAAAAAGGACCACAGCCCCTAACACTTTTCATTAAAGCCATTGATGTACCACCTATCATCATACTATGAGAGATGAGGGTATTTCAAATCCTCCTAATCCAACTATCAATAAAGGACCACAACCCCCAACACTTTTCCTTAAAGCCATTGATGTACCACCTATCATCATAATATGAGAGATGAGGGTATTTTAAATCCTCCTAACCCAACTATCAATAAAGGACCACAACTCCCAACACTTTTCCTTAAAGCCATTGATGTACCACCTATCATCATACTATGAGAGATGATGGTATTTTAAATCCTTCTAACCCAACTATCAATAAAGGACCACAATCCCCAACACTTTTCCTTAAAGCCATTGATGTACCACTTATCATCATACTATCAGAGATGAGGGTATTTTAAATCCTTCTAACCCAACTATCAATAAAGGATCACAACCCCCAACACTTTTTCCTTAAAGTGATTGGTGTACCACCAATCATCATACTATGAGAGATGAGGGTATTTTAAATCCTCATAACCCAACTATCAATAAAAGACTATAACCCCCAACATTTTTCCTTAAATCCATTGATGTACCACTTATCATCATACTATGAGAGATCAGGGTATTTTAAATCCTCCTAACCCAACTATCAATAAAGGACCACAACCCCAACACTTTTCCTTAAAGCCATTGATGTACCACCTATCATCATACTATGAGAGATGAGGGTATTTTAAATCCTCCTAACCCAACTATCAATAAAGGACCACAATCCCCAACACTTTTCCTTAAAGCCATTGATTTACCACCTATCATCATACTATGAGAGATGAGGGTATTTTAAATCCTTGTCACTTTTTTTCCCTATTTTTGAGAAATGAGATGGGAAATCATGGATAATATGGTCATGTTCTTAGCATGTAATGCACGCATTAGACAAATTAAAGTACCTCATCTTTTATTGGTCGAGCCCATTGATGGTGCATAGAGAGATGAAGGGGGATCGTTCTATTTCAAATTGACTTACACACACCCTAAAATTAGTACAAAATGAATTACTTCAACCGTCATGAATAAGAGGAGCAAGTCCTAGCATGCATAAAATATTTCGCGTGATATGCTCTAGCAAAGATTATACAAGTTACAATTTGTAGAAGAGGTTACAAATTATGAGAAAAGGGTAATATGAATTTTAATAGATTGGGTTGAAAGGATAACTTCGAGATAGTAAAATGGCACTCCATGCTCATTCAATAAATTTTTTGAGGACCAAAATCCTCCCAAAATGAAGACGTATGAGCTAGATTTGATGATTATATAAAGTTTCATCTATGTCTTACAGTAGAAAAATTGGAGGGATCAACTTGTAGAATCAAACTTATTAACATTGGGGTCTAAAAAATTCTAAGGACATTCTAAGACTTTAAATGACATATTTGAGGGATAAAACTTTCTCACTTATGCATGGGACCTTATGAATTTTTTTTACACATAGACACCTTTCCAACCATTGCAAAAATCATAAGAGAGAAGTAAAGAACAATCATAAGAATAAAATTTTGTCAAAACATAATGATAGTGAAAACAAAATTATCTCTTTAATAAATGCATTTGAGATAATAAATGCATTTGAAAAATACATTTCTAACCTACATTAATAATTAGATATGATTTTCCTTTTATAAAAACTTTACATAATTAATGTGGCCATTAGAATGCATCGCTTGATCACATAACTAAATTCATCATTCCTTGGATCCCATGCCTAATTTAATTATTACATAGGTGTTTAGTTTTGGTGAAAATTTAATCTTATAAATTATCATATTATAAAAATATAATTTTGCTAAAATCAAAATCTTTGTATGATTTTGATAAAAATAAAATCTTATATCACATCACAGCGAAGATTTTTTATACATATGATTTGTTTTGAACAAACTCAACATTAATATTGAAAATTTCTCGTTACAAAATAAAACAAAAGAATACATAAATATTGATTCTATATTTATACCAAAAGAAAATCACCTTAATGAGATTTTTTATCCATGCTCAACTCTTTAATTTGATGAGAGTGAGTGTCTTGCATCTATTTCTTTCGTGTTAGTCATTCTCTTTGTAATAGAATTTTTGCATTACAACCGTATACCATCAAGTTGAAATATGACATGAATTGGACAAGGCATTAATTTAGGTATTAGCTTAAATATATAAATTAAATGGTTTATAAATGTCTTCATTTTAATTAATCAATTTAATTAGAAAAACAAAAAGGGCTTAATTACTTTTAATATAAATATTAGCCTTTGATTTATAACTACTATTAAGAATATTCTAAAATATTTCATGGAGATTGAATCTTTATTAATAATTAAATTAAAATTCTAAAAATCTAACCTAAATACTTCATAATTATTTAATTTTTAAATAAATTTTACAAATCAAAATTTATTATTAATATATAAATAAATTTAATATTTCAATATTTTATTGTTAAATAATTTCAAATTAAATAAATAAAAAAATATTTTCATTATTTTAAATTTATTAAAAAAATATATTAATCTTTTATAATAGAGTATATTATTATATTATTATAATATTTATCCCTATGGGCATATAATTATATTTTTATAAAAAAATTTAATTATTATAATCTTATAATATTCTCTTTTACATTTATAGATAATATCATATTATAATTTTGAAAAATAAAATCCAATTCTTATAATTTGTAAATTACTATAATATAATGTTCCATTTTAGTATAATATGGTCATATTCCTCCTTTAAATTATTGTCATTTTATATATTTTCCTATATTCATATAATTATATCACATTATCATAATTTTATTAAAAAATAATAATTCATAAAATATTTAAAATTTATAATATTTTCTTATATATATATAGATATAGATATATTATAATAATAATAATACTATTATATATATTTATCAATTAGGTTTCTATCAAGGACAATACATTAGTCATAATGCCAATAATCTCTTTGTAAGTGCCAACTCAATTGGGTGCTCTTTGTGCTTAACTATCATAGGAAGCTCCTCTACCAAATCATTTGTGCCCTAAAATCCTCTCGTGTAATGATTTTATAGTTAGCTGATTATTTGCAATGGAGAATGAAGAATGCAAAGAACTCAAATCCATACCAAGTTTCTCACCCTACAACTTCAGTTCTTGGAGGGCCATCTGAGTGCTCTTAAGGGATTCTTAGGAAATCTCAAGCTCATGAGTAAGTCTGTAAACTTCCTCCTATTTCCCTACTAGCACATCATGATATTTCTCAACAAGCACAAGTATGTTATCTCTCTGAAAGGAGGTGTAGGTAGTTGGATTTCATCTCTACCAATGCCTTCCTAAGAGTTTGAAAATCTGCAAGTGAAGGCTCTCCTCCCAAACCATCACGCGTCGCTTCACTTCTCCAACAATAATCTACCACCATTGCCTATGTATCATCAAAATGCCTCAAGGAAGCAACAATCATGTCTTCACCTACCTTCAACTTTCTTGCCAAATGATGGGACTCATGGAGACCATCACCATGCTTCCCATATTCATCCTCCTCTATGTATCCCTCCATGCCTAACTCTTGATAAATTTTATCAACATCCAAATCTTTGTCATGATTAGGTGCCAACTCATCTGAATCATAGTTACTAGTGTTATCAACTCGATAGGATGGTTCTAATGGAGTGCTAATTTTTTTTTTCAACCTCATTGCACACATCCTCAACATGAACCAATGCATGCACATCCAAGAAGTCGTTCATTTCTTCATATTTGATCTCATCTCTTTTCTTCCCAATTGATAAGGGTGGTATAAACCATTTAGGACGCTTTACTAATGTTGTTAAATTCCTTTGATATCCCCACATAACCTGCAAAAGTTCCTTTATTAGTTCTTGACTTTTCCTCATCTTTCAAGGATGGAGTGGGTTATTTTCCTTGGTGAATTTGGAAATCATCAATTCATAGTCAAAAGATTCCCCTCAAACCCACCAACTATCCAAGAACATGCTCTGATGCCATTATAATGTTCCCAAACTAAAATTCAAGAAAGGTTATAATATTCCAAACAACTTCAATCAAATGTTTCCAAAAATATTTGAAAATTCCTTTGCAACTTTCTACAAACATTTTTTGTCCATATTCTCGAAAATACTTTCAATAGATAACACAAAACTTTTTTTAAACAACTTGATAGCAAACTTTGAAGAAAAACTTCAATGAATAACTGAGGCAAAAGTATGTTTTTTAATTGAGAGAAAAATTCATTATTTATAATGCCATTTAAGGCTAACACTTAGAACAAGCCCCATGGTAATAAGGATTATAAACTTTAATGTTGATGACTTGGTAATTACTCTTTTATGCTGAGGGTCAATTCGACCTCTTGGAGAGTAAATTTTGTTGTCCTAAAATAGGCTACTACAAGGTTCCTTTTCCAAAGATAATTCAGTTTGGTCTAAATGTGAAAGGAATGCGACCTCAAGATAATTATAAGACCACTCGAGTTATATAAACTTCTCATCTAAATATTAGTTGTAAATGCATGAAAAAGAGGTCCTTCTCCTTTGGAAAACACGACCTATTTAGGTGAATGATGCTTCAAACTTTGGTACATGGAACTTGGTCACAAATATTAAAGAACATGGCCCTTCCTCTGACAAAACAACCTCTGGAATATTCTTAGATAATTTCTACACAATTTTTGGTGCATAAGGATCTACACACCCTATGGAAAAATTATGGTGTTGGTGGCTTATGAAATTTGGCCTCCTCTCACAAATGGTTTGGCATTCTTCCTTATAGACTCTTGGTCACAAGATAAATGAAAGTCCTCGTCCTCCTTGGTATTTAAATTCTGAAAGTGATTTCCAACGATCTAAATGTTGTGATGCAAAGGATAAATTCAATTCAATCCTTGTAAATTTGAGAAGCTTAGTAACATAACAAAATACAATTCAACCCTCCTTGTGATCAAGAATTCGGCCCTTAGAAGATTTGACCAATAGTATGATATCTGGAAATTGGAACTTGGCACCAGGAAAAATAATAATCCAGTCCTATGTGATCACAGGAACTATAATTCAACCTCCTCTATAATAATCACTATAAGTGCTCTCTCAAATTCATCCTCCAATTCTGAGTGCAAACAACCAACTCGAACACATGTTTATGGACTGGAATCTTAAGGAAGAATGCTTGTATTGAGAACCTTGGCTTGAGCACTGAAGCTTGACCTTCTTCACAAATGAACTTCGAACTCCCTCGAGACAATAAAATCCATGTTTCCCTGCAAAATCAAAGAGTAAAAGAATCCCTACAACAACTTGATTAAATCTTCAGAAACAAGCACTAGGAAAAGATATGACTAGGGTGGTAGTATTGTCCACCAAAGAAGTAGAAATGCTATCTAGGGTGGCAAGAGATCCAACAAAACTAGGGTGAGGATTTTGCTTGAAACCCTTAAGACTAACAATGAGAAATGATTAGATGGAATGAATAGTAAAATGATCTGCATCCTCCTTTTATAAGATGTCAATGAGTTCTCCCCAAAGATTCTAGACTCCTTCTTAATATTATTTTATTGGTGGGGGCCACTATCCACTAAGTGACTTTTTTCCGCCTTTTCTAATAAAATAATATTTTTCGTCCATTTTCTAATAAAATACTATTTTCTGCCATTTTATAATAAAATATTATTTTCTGCCAAGATAATATTTGCCTCTCCTTTCTAATAAAAATAATATCTGGCCCCTTTTAATTAATATCATCAAAATCAAACAAACTTCTTAGTAACTTCCACACTCACAAAATCAAGGACATTACAGGTGTTGAGTGGTGTTTCTACTACTAAAAATGAGGCTATGAATTTCCTTAGGTACTGTGTCACCCCAATGAAACTCCTAACTTCAGAAACATTAGTAGATACCATCCATTTCAAGATGGCCTCCATCTTGGTAGGATCTATCTTCAGCTCTCCTGCACCTATCAAATACCCCAAATACACCAAATACTACTATCCAAACTCTTCTTGAGGTTTTCTAGTAGTTGGTGCTTCTACATCAAATTTGATGTGTGTTCCTCCTAGGGAGCATTGTATACCAATATATCATCAAAATAGGAAATAACAAATGAATCTATAAAAGGGCACAGTACATCATTCATTAATCTCATAAACATAGATCGTGCATTACATAGGCCAAATGGCATGAATAACCACACATACAAAAATTTCCTAGTTTTGTAGGTGGTCTTCCATGTATCTTCTTCTCTGACTCAAACCCGGTGGTATCCAAAGTTTAAATTCCATCTTAGTGAAGTATTTTTCTTGTTGTAACTGATCCAATAGATCATCTTTCTTGGGAAGGGGGTACTTGTTCTTGAGCATGAACTTGTTCAATGCCTTGTAATCTATACACATTTGCCAATTCCCAACGTTCTTTGGCACAATGACAATGGGTGACCCACATGGTGATGTAATTGGTAAAATGATACCTTGTTCCAGTAGCTATTGCAATTGTTTCTTCACCTCACTTGCTTCTATAAAATTATTGTTTGTACAACCCAATGTTTGGCAATGGGGAGTTCGGAAACAACTGGATCTCATGCTCTACTTCCCTCGTAGATGGTAACCCTTTAGGCTCCTAGAACACGTCCCTATATGAATGTAGCAACTCTTTGAGTTTTTGTTTCTATTTCTTAGTACACCCTCCAGGGGTTCCCTACCTCTTACTGATTCTTCTACATACTAATTTTCACTTTAAAACAATAAAACATACTTCTTGCTAGAACTCACCAATTTCTTAGCTTGGTTGAAACTTATCAGTGAATTTTTTTACTTTCTTTTGTGCATGTTGATGGTGAATGATTTTCCATCCTTTACGAGTTGATATTGGTTGGCTCTCCACATGAATATTGGATCTCATATATACATGTAGGGACTCTGAAACATGACTCTACATACATCAACAAGAACAATATATAATTCTACTTCATCAATATAATCAACATTAATAACAAATCTAATTTTACACTATTTTTTTACCTACAACTATGCATCTTTATTTACCCATCCCAATGGATATGGACTTGGATGATCATGAAATTTCAACCCCAACTTCTTGAACAACGTTACTACAATGAGATTTGCCTGCAATCTTGAGTCAAACATAACATAAATCTTTGTCTTCTTGACTATATCTTTATATGGAAGAGTTTGGTCATTTCTTTCTATTCCTGTTGCTAAAGGCTACTCAAATTCACCTCCTTTTGCACTGATGTATATATTATCTTCTTATCTCTAACCTACTTTCAACTTGGTTGCTTGAATTAGTGGCCATGAGATTCTTTGTATTATTGTCTTTCGTTTTGTTCTTGTGATTAAGCTTTGGATGCAACTTCCAATACTTCTACTCTTTATGACTGTCAATGTTGCAGTGGTTGTTCTAATATTTACACTGATGTGCCATGGGTACCTATTTTTATCTTTTCCCCTTATGCTTCTTCTTCCCTTCCTTTTAAGCACATTGTTGGTCCTTTTACTTCAATCCACTTGATTTAACTTTCTTTTGTCTTATGTTCTCCAGGTAATATGCCTATACACATGCCTTGTCCATTGATATGGACTTGAAAAACATCACATGGTTAAGAAAATGAATATGTAGAGCCCCCAAATACTTGAGGAGTAAATTTGGGTTCTTTGGGCAGATACCTAGGATTATGGCCATCTTTTTGAACTCTGTGGTGTACTCCTACATGCTTTGCCCCTACTTTGTGCTGAAGTAATGGCACAAATCCACTCATCCTTTACATACCTAATAGGGTAAAATTGTGGCTTTATGATGGTTTTGAAGTCCTCCCACTTAGTCATTGGAGGCTCTCCCTCCAACCTCAAGGTATCTATGTGGATTTCCCACAAAGTTACGGAATGACCCTCTAAATTCAGCCGCATATATGAAATATTTTCTTCCTCATCTATATGATGAACACTAAAATACACATGTCGTTGCTTCAACCAATGATTTAGTTTCAGAGTGTTGATCTAGCCCTTGTACAAATTGATATCAACCTTCACTTCCATTTTGAATAGGCATTGTGAATGACTCATGGAAATCGAACTAGGTTTTATCTTTTTTTGGTCATTTCTTCGATTGGTTCTCCATTTCTTCTCGATCACTTGATCTCCCTTCTGATTCATCCTTTTCATTAGAACCCTCATATTCTCATAATATCTTAGGCTTATTGCTTAGGACCGTCATATTGAGATTTATGTTACGATTTATATTCATGACTTGTTGTTCTAGCTACAAAAACCCTCTCACTTCTGCACGATCACAAGGGTTATTAATAGATTCGTTGACCATGATTAGGGTTTTAGGACTTTTGGCCCAGCTGATATAGATCCCCTAAATATATCCACAATATACCCAAAGAAACCTTTTCTAATACTAATATTATCTGTAAATTTCCATGGATATTTCACTGGACAATTCGTCACAACATATCAAATAAAATTACATTAAAATTTTGAAATTCTACACTATCACAATTTTATTTCTCTTTAGATTTATAGATTTGTAGATTACTATTGATAACATATATATGTGAATTAAATTATATATAAAATAGAGAAAAGTGAAATAAAATCTCACACACATTTGATAGAAGATATGACCTCGCAAATCCTTTCGAGAGAAAGAACCAGTTGGAAGGTGAAGTTGCTTTGCTCTCTTTCTATGAATAGAAAATGTTTATGAGTACAAAAAAGTATGGCCTATGTCCAGTGGGCTACCACAACACACAAATCCTCTTTGTGTGCTCTATCTCCTGTCTGCTACGAACCAAATATATAATTAAAATATAATTAATCTGATTCCTTTTATAACAAATTACTTTTTTATTTGTTTAACAATTAGATTACAATATATAAAATTAATATTAAAAAATTAATTTATTCTTTTAAATATTTTGATTTTATTTTTATGTATTCAATTAATTCTAAACTTATTGTGTAATAATTATCAATCTCTATAAACCCTCTCAAAACTTTATACCTAAAAAATGATATCAACATAACAATAACGTCCATAAAGAACCATATGAACCACCTACATTCAGTTGTTAAACATCCATTAAGTCATTGTAGTTGCAAATAATAAATACATTGAGCTCTTGAACATCCACTAAGTCACTGCAATTGCTAGTGATAAATCAAGCGAGGCCCACAAGTTTACTTAAATCCAATGTTAGGGAACAATAGTCCTCGTCCTATTGGAACTTTTATATCTATATCACTACCAACTAAAACATAAATAAGGTTTAATGAAATTAAGTTATTTAAATTTGATAAAGCTTTTTTAGATTAATCATATTTCAAGATATTGGTTCACGTTTCAAACCAATTAATGTGGTTTATCCTTAGGACAAAAGTGAAAAAATCAGTCTATCAACTTGTTTAAATAGTAGAGATAGCATTTAGAGGAATAAAATAATTTAATTAAACATTTTTGAATGTTTGATAAGAGAATAGGTCAATATATTAATATAAGACTAAATACTAATCATTTATTTGAAAATGTATTATGTTATAAAAATTTTAAAAATTCAAAAGTTCAAAATTATATTAATAAACATTTAATCAATTATTTAATGGAAAAAGGACGACAAGGAAAATGGTAAAGAAAACAGAAAAAATAAAGAAAAATGAGAAAAAAGGGAATAAACTTAATATTAAATTATTTTATTAGAAAGCCAAAATAATATTAAATTAGTATAATATTATATTAAGTAATTAATGAATTAATTAAAAAAAAATAGGGAGGAAGGAAATACTCAAGAAAAGAGAGCAGGAATCCAACTCCAACTCAATTTCCAACCATCGTCTCTATTGAGATTAACAACATGTTTTTCAATTTTGATGGCTGCCCTTAACTTCCTATGATGGAAGTGATCATTCTTGGCGATCACATGGGAGTTCTCAATGCAGACATGGTGTTTAGATTTCTCATCTTGTTCAGCTATAGCTGAAGAGTGAGAATGATTGTGTTTAATGTTGGTTGTATGCTCTTGAATTCTTTGCTTAATGGAGGACCCGTTTCCACAATGTAAGGAATCCCACAAGAGCACCGGTTAGAGTAAACCCCTTTGTCAATAGGGTCCTTAATAGATCTAAGGGAATTTCTAATGGTATTAAGGGGTTTGAAAATAGCGGAAACATTATTCTTTTTAAGGATAAGAGAAACATTATCAGTGGTCCCTTGAATGAACGGAACTTGGACATTGGAAACCTATTCATCACGGGCATTTTTTATTCTAGATTCCTTATTGGCTCTTTGAAAAGCTCCGAGACTGTGCTTCTTGTTGTATCCATTATTTTGAAAGTATTTCAGAAGATGAGATTTCTCTTCATCGAAGTGATTTTCATGAGAATTCCTTAAAGCACGAGTACCTAGTGTGTTAAGAACTCCAAATTTTTGGAATGAAAAATAATGAGAACTAGTATGAAGATATTGCTTTTTATGAAATTTAGTTTTAAAATCATTATACACCACAAAAGTCTAAAATTAAATTATTTGTATTTGTTTTAAACCTTCTAATTAACTTTTTACACATGACATTGGCTAAGTTACATATTAAAAAAATGTGTTAAGAAAACACTTACTTAAATAATATATATATCATTTAAGTAACTTATTTATATATATATATATAACATTAATTTAAAAAGAAAAAATATTACATATAAAATATTTAAAAAATTTAAAAGTTTAAAAAAAATGAAATATTTTTAATAAAACATTACCTATTAGATGACATTCTTATTCATAGTATAGATGTGTTCATTTAGTAGCCCACATAATTATATTTTAAAACTAAATAAAAATGATGTGTTTTGCAAAGAAATATTGCATATAAAAATTATTTGAATTTTTATTTTAGGAAAAAAAAACAAACATTTTTTATAATGTGTAATTATATTTTAAAATTAAATAAAAGTTATGTGTTTGAAAAGAAATATTGCATATAAAAATTAAATTAATAAATATTTTAGATAATATATTACACATTAATAGTTTTATTTGTTCATTATAAATCTGGGTTAATTTATAAGCGTAGTGTAGTGTTTTATTTTTTAATTTATTGATGACTAGTTTTTATTTTTTTTATGGTAGGTAAGATTTATGGGGAATTTCAACCGTTGACCTATCATATGGAGTGCCTTAACAATGCACCCATTCACCATCAATCCAAAGCCCCATAAGCGATAAATAGTTTTTATCAATATTAAAAAATATATAATTTTATTATTATCTTTTTTTATATATATAGAGATTAATTATTATTATTTTTTAAATTAAAATACATTAAATAAATTTATAAATGGGAGAAAATTATATTTATTTTTTAAAATTAAAATAATATTTTATGTTGTTGTTTCTAGAATTCTCTAACTATTATATATGTGTTTGTCACCATTAAAAACACATTTTACATAATTATTAACAATGAAATTCTAACTATTATATATGTGTTTGTAACCATTAAAAACACATTTTACGTAATTATTATCACAATTTCATTGATAATAATACAATAATGTTATGTAATTTGTTTTTAAAAACTCTATTAATCATTTTTGAAAATACATAATTAGAAATTAAATATTTATCCATATTAATTTAAATCTATTTTCATTTAATAAAGACATTTTATAAAAGTTCACGATTTAAAAGGAGTTTTTACAGAGAGATGAGGGGTTTTTAGATGAATTAAACTAATTTGTAATGGATGTTAAATATTGGTATAGTTATTTTAACATAGTTTATAGGTAAAAGAATCATTTTTTTAATTATATATATAACTTTTTACACTATGAATTAGAAGTATTAAAAGTAATGATTAAATAATAATAATAACAATTTATTTGTGTGTGGTATAGATTTGTTAAATATTATTAGTTATTTTTCAATGACTTAATGTAAAGAACAAGAAAGAATGAATTAAAAGAATTTGATTTACAAAGTCTTTTTAATTAGTTTTTCACTTATTTATTTTAAATTTAGCTATATTTAAATTAAAGTTTAAATAACATGAATTAGCTATTATATAATTCTTGTGTTTTATACAATTATACTATAATAATCTCAATTTTAGAAGAAAAAAAATCTCAATTGATCAAATACATGTCACTATGAAAAATCACAGGGTCAATTTTCCTTCACACTCTTAGGGTTAAGCTCTGATATGAGCCCATAGATCTTAACCACATCCCTGGGAAAAAAAAACATTTAAGCTACTATAACCTAGTTATGTCGTAAGGCGTTCCCTTTGAGAAGAACTCCCCTCCCATGCCACTTGTGTTGTTTTGAACCAATGATTTTGGTGTTAGGCAATTGAGTTATCGCCTACTCTCTGATCATAATAATGGTTATAAACATTTCATATGGTTAAGCCATACATTTTATGATGTGGCATGGGTCTCCTGGATTTACGTCCCACAAGTGTTTAGATTTTTGGCTGCCGAGAACCATTCCCCATATGCCGTGTATGGATTGGAGTGATTAAACCCCTAACTGATGTCATTGTTTGTCTTATTTCTATCTTGCTTCCGATAGATTGCATGTTTTCTACTTGTGAGCATGGTTCATTGGAGGAACTCAAAAATACTTTCATTTACTGTAAATTTCACTTCACATCCGACACAAATCTACTATCGTTCTTTCAATATCCTTTCAGAAATAGATTCGACATACAACAATGGTTTTGTTGTAGAAAACAATGAAGCCCCATCATTGAAACCCTAAGAGTTTGATATTGTTGATGAAGTCTGTGGGTTTCTACATCACAATCAATAGAATCTGATACAAGTAGTTTAATGGTGTAGTTCTTTTGAAAGTTTATGAGAGGATTTGAGTCGACACGTTGAATTCATTATTATGCCGGTTTAAATTTGCAAGCACACTATTGTTAGCTATCTCATTTGAGTTTTCCTCAAATTTTCAGGCGTGTTATAGTTAGCTATCTCACTTGGGTTTTCCTCTGGCTCGGGGGATTCATTTAAGGAAATGCAACGGTCTTTTTGTTAAGTCACATTTAGTTTGGTCTCTAGTTATGTCTTCTATTAATTTTATGCTTCCGTAAGGTTCCAAGGATTGAGGATTATTCTATTTTATCGGCATTTCAATTCGGTTTTTTCATTTGCAGTTCTACTATCTCAGGGAGTTCATCCACAGGTTAACCCCTTCCGGGTGTTGTTTTCTAGTAATCACTATAATTAATTTCTTGGTTCTGATAGGTTCTAAAGAAGGAGGATTTCTGTGTAATTTGGAGGTTTTTAAGGATAAGTATGGGAAAGAGGAAGTCATCTAAGAAACCAAAGGCGAAGAAAAATAAGGAAAATCTCAGTACAACCTTCAGTCTTCCTTTCTGCAACCAAGAGAGTAGTGTAGAGTGTCGCATGTGAGTATCTTCCATTTTTATTTCACAATCAAACCCTAAACCCACGTAAAGTAGGTTTTGGACATTAGGCTGGTTTAAAAAATGGCTAATGTTTTTACTTTTTTGGATTTTCATTGATTAACCTAGAATGATCA
The DNA here is from genome assembly GCA_031772625.1 of Pinus tabuliformis. Classification (NCBI taxonomy): domain Eukaryota; kingdom Viridiplantae; phylum Streptophyta; class Pinopsida; order Pinales; family Pinaceae; genus Pinus; species Pinus tabuliformis. The sequence goes on along the minus strand of CM062808.1, from coordinate 310,164,486 downwards.
TAGTGGTCGTCCAATTGGATAAAAATATCAATTAATATTTGAAGATGCGAAATTGTTACCCTTCCTATATACCCTATGAAACTGTTGAATTAGGAAGCCCAATTAGACTTAATTTTCTCTTGTATATTTTTTTTGGGAAGTTTAAAAACAAAGAAGTCGATTCTCTATCTCGAATTAGATTTTTTACTTTTTATGATTTTATGACAAAATGTATGAAGAGCCCATTGTTTCAGCTTTCTCAGGAGGTTTTCCTTTCTAAAAATTTACATGTTGTGTAGATTTCTACAGATTGAACTTCAGAATGCATAAGGGGAGTTCTAACTCATAAAGATCAATGGATCACCCAAATCTAAATGTGTTGGCGCAGGATATGTGCATTAAACAATACTATGACAATACACAATGATATTGGTTTCATTTATGGTTGATGGTAATTGAAAGCATTGAGTGACCCCATTGATGTGTAAGCTTTCTAAGCCATATATTTTAGTGTTTGGGTTGTGATATGCCTTTTTCTGTAGTAGTGTAGTTAGATAAGCTAAATAGCGATATTTATAGAGGTTTGAATTATTGAACAAAGGTTGGCCTTGTTGAATTGGCAAATGATTTTCGTACTCAATAGAGTAATGAACACTCTATGGATGTCTCAATAATTTTAATGTCTAAATTTGTTTGCAGGTATTGTGAATGGATTGATGAATGTGAGTGTATAAATAATTCTGAATAAAATAGATGCATTTGAATATTAGATATCTCTTGAACAATCTACTTGATCCTATGTTTTGCAGGAGCTATTGCGGATATGAAAATTATTGTAACCAATTCTGAATAAAATGGATACTTCTGCATATCACATATCTCTTGAACAATCTATTCGACCCTATGTTTTGGAGGAGCTATTGCGGACATGAAAATTGTTGTAACCAAAAGTTTCCCATATATAGTATGGGTGACTAAAAACAATCCAAACAAAGGTCAAGAGATTGAGAGCAACTAGTCATGGAATTTAACTCTTCCCGAGCTGCAACAGGATGGGAAGATCTGGGGACAAATGGGTTCTAAATTTGATAAATTAGGAGTGGGAAATTGCATCACGGGTGACTGTGAGGGGAAGCTGCAATGCCAAGTCTAGGGTACCAACCCGACCACATTGATGAGGTACCAAGTCTACGAGTATTCCTATTTGGATTACTACTATGTCTCCATCATCGATGGCTTTAATGTGTCCATATCCGTCGGTCTATTGAATCCCAACACAATTTCTGAATGCATTACCATGTCCTGCAAATAAGACATAAACACTATCTACAAGCTAGAGTTGAAGGTGCAAGGAGGTTGCAAGAGCGGGTGTGTGACTTTTACTACTAATGATCACTACTGATGCATCGACAATTATTCTCACTAGTGCTCTCCCAATACTTACTGCCATTTTTTCAAGGCCCAAAGCCCCGACTCCATCGAAGAAGCCAAAAAAATACATCTACATATTGCATATCTCTTCAACATAGTTTTTTGATATATGGATGTTACTTTCATGAGTTTCTATCTAAACCAGAGAGCATCTGCAGTTTGGATGTGCATTCCTCATGGATAATGTAGGAAGTCTTTTGAACAAATTCACAATATCCTAAATTGGTTTTCCATGATCATGTTTTAGAAATAACTGTGATGTTCAGTCACATAGGATTAGTTGGATATTTAACAATAACATTGGTTGTCAGTTTAAAGTATGCCTAAAATATAGGTGTGCCCCTATATTTGTAAGAAAAATCTATTGTGGTTGAAGTAGTTATTTGTTTTTATTTCTGGCACATGGTCCACTAGGTTCACCAAATTGTCATTTATGAAGGCAAGTCAATGACTGAGTGATCCAGGTGGATATTGGTGGCCACCCACAAAGTCCACTTGGACCCCCAACATTGTTTCTTTCAAATTTTCAATTTCCTTAATTGTCGCACAATTTAATATTTTTAATAGTTTTTCGAGTCCTAAACTTCCGGCGCCGTTTTGAGGCCCTAAACAACGTTTTTTGGGAAAACTGGGAGCAACATGGGACTATGGACCGATGTTTTTGTTCCCAAAGTTGTAGTTCTCGAATAGATCTTTCTAACGAGATATTGTACGCGTCAAACAGAGATCGTATGCCAAAGTTACGACCCCAGGAAGTTGATGTATCAGTTTACCCAAATGGGGCCCACAGTTTGGCATTTCATCTTCTAGGGTTAGGTTTTTTAATGTTTAGGGTTTTCCCATGTTTTTCAACAATAAATAGGCCTTTGAGCCTCATTGTAACACAGTTCAGAGGCATGTAGCTGCCACATCGCTTCTCAGAGATAAGCTACCATCGCCCTAGCTGGTTTATTTCCATTGTTGTTTGTAAGCATATTTAGTATTTTACATTAATGAAATGAAGTATTATTTCCATTGCATCTCTATGTTTATGGTTATCTTTATAATTTATTGCATTCCTGTTTAAATCCAAATCAGTGGTATCAGAGCGGTCTGTTTTTTCTCTGTTTTTCTTTGCATGTCCCCAACAAGGTCAGGATATAAGCAGTTGTGGCTTAAACTAGTCGAACCTTTGCAAGACCAGCCTCACAAATCCTAACGGCCTCCCATGGTGGATGAGAAGAAAGACGAGGGGGCAGGAGATCCTATCAAAATCTTGCTCAAAGAAGCCCTTGAGCGATAAAGGAAAGCAATGATGGACAGCTTTTCCCAGATCCTTTAGCGGCTACCCATAGGTGATGCATCGACTTCCAGTAGCTACTCTGGAAACGCCATGCCCTTTAAGGCACAAGTTAATTTTGAAATCCCCATATTCAAGGGTCAGATAGATGCGGATGCCATAGATAAATGGTTAAATCTGCTAAAGGGTTATTTTTCTGTTCATGAATTTTCGAGTCGGGAAAAGATTGTTTTCGCTCTTCTCAAAGCAGCCCCCCACGTCAAGGACTGGTGGGAAACTTATTGTGAGTAGAAGGATGAAAATATCAGGTCACTATTTTTAGCTGCACCCACCTGGAATTCATTCCGGGATGCCATCAAGGAGCAATACTACCCTATCGGAAGCTATGAGGATCAATACATAAAGTGGACCACATTTCGGCAGGGAAGGGACCAAGACGTGCTAGAGTTTACCAATATTTTCCATACCCTTCGCACAAAGTTGGGTATTAAGGATTCAGAGCAACATTTGATACTCAAATATCGCGGCTGCCTTCACAAGTACATCTAGGAAATAGAATTCCTGAATATCTCCTCGCTCGGCATGGCATATCGATATGCCATCAAGGACGAGCAAAAGTTTAAACATAAGAAGCAAGAATTTGGATCTGCGAATACGAAGCAAGCAATTGGTGCCCCCAAATAGCAGAACAAAGGACAAAGCCAAGGCGGGGCAGCCCAAGACAACCCGCCAAAGCTGCAAGCAAAGAACAGTGCCACGAAGCCAAAAAAGGATACGGGAAAATGGTGTGAGTTCCATAAGAGCTCCACTCACAACACAAGTGAGTGTCGGACCAAGCAGTCACTGGTGGCTGAGCTAAAATTTTCAGAATCAGATGCATGTTCTGACTCTGAGTCAAAACTTGACAAGGGGAATGACAAAGGGAAGCAGATTATTGATGCGGATCCCAATACCACCGTTTCCACGACTAAGATCCAGAAGGAGGAACCTGAATATCTAGAGGAGGATGAGTGTCTCTTCCACTCCCAGATGTGGGTAAGGGGATCCCTGCTACAGTACATTGTTGACAGCAGGAGCCAAAAGAACCTCATTTCAGCAGAGGTTGTGAAGCAGTTGGGCTTACTGACAACAACACATCCACAACTGTACAACATCGGGTAGCTTCACCAAGGACAAGATCTTCGCGTGAGCCAACAGTGTCGCCTTCCATACAACATCAAGCCCTTCATGGATGAGGTATTGTGTGACATTGCTCCCCTTAAAGTTTGTGATGTACTATTTGGACAACCATACTTGTGGAAGTGACATGCTATGTATGAATCAAGGCTGGTGTTGTTATTATTACTTTGGGAAATAAATTTTACAGGATATCGTAGGTAGCACCGCTTACCGCCATCCCTTTGGTTGCTACAAAACAATGCAATAAGCTCATTTCCAAAATTGGGAAATTTGCTTTCCTGATGATACGCCCTCAAGGAAAGAAGAAGACGGTGGCCACGACCTCCAGACAGGGCCCCTCCGCACGACAACTACAGATGGACAAGGTCATGGAGGAGTATGAGGACATCTTCACCTCCCCTGTAGGGGTTCCTCTACACTGTCAGGTCAAGCACTCCATCGATCTGACCTCAAGTGCACCGCTGCCCAATGGACCAATCTATCGTCGTTCCGTTTTGGAGAACGATGAAATCAAGAGGCAGATTCAGGAGCTATTGCAGAAAGGTCACATCCGTCTGAGTTCATCACCCTGTGGGATCCCGATCGTGTTGGTACAGAAGAAGGATGGGACTTGGAGACTCTGTATTGACTATCGGGCGCTGAACAAGATCACTGTCTATAATAGGTAGCTGATCCCATGGATTGATGACCTCCTGGACCAACTAAAGGGGCAAAAATATTTTAGCAAGATCAATTTGAAGTCAGGATATCACCAGGTACCAATCAAACCCTCTGATGTGTGGAAGATTGCCTTCAAAACCAAAGAGGACATTTTCGAATGGTTGGTTATGCCTTTCGGATTGACGAATGCTCCTGCAACCTTCATGAGGCTAATGGATGACATCTTGCGGCCATTCACCAACTCATTTGTAGTGGTATACTTGGATGACATCCTGATCTTCAACCGGAGCTGGGAAGAGCACCTCCACCACATCCGATAGGTTCTCCAAAAACTGCGACAACACAAGTTATGTGCCAATTTGGAGAAATGCACTCTTTTCATGACCCGGGTTTAGTATCTGGGATACATTATTGATGAACAGGGGGTGCATGTGGATCTAGCCAAGATCCAAGTCATTCAGGATTGGCCCTCTCCAACCACTCTAATAGAGATCTGGAGCTTTCTAGGTCTTGCCAACTTCTATCGCAGGATCGTGTTGGGATTTTCTCATATGACTTGGCCCTTGAGTCAAGTCACCAAGGGAGGAGAGAAAGAAAAATTATTTTGGTCTAAATCTCAACAAAAGGCATTCATAGAGTTGAAAGATCGCCTCTGCTTGGCACCAATGCTCGCATTGCCAGACTTGCAACAACCATTTGAGGTGGAGACAGATGCCTCTAACTGTGCTATTGGGACAGTCCTTACTCAACACGGGCATCATGTGGCATATCACAGTGAGACACTTTCAGACACAGTCCAGAAGTATCCCAGTTATGACAAAGAGATGTATTACATTGTGCAGGTCTGTCGACAATGGAAACATTACATTTTGGGGAAGGAAACGGTCATCCACACAGACCACCGACCCCTCCAGTTCATATAGACCCAAAGGAAATTGTAGAATGATCACCATCAGAAGTGGTTGACATACCTACAACAGTTCCATTTGAATATCAAGTATAAGAAAGGCAACACCAATAATGTTGCAGATTATCTCAGTCGACCACCGATCATGGCATTAACCATCGCGCTCAACTCTTGTGGGCACGAGACTTCTGATAGCCACTTCTCTACAAAAGTGACCCAGAATTTGGCCACACATACCAAACACTCTTGGAGGGTCGGCATGCTCTAGATTTTCACCTCCAGGATGCCCTGTTATGCCACCTGGGTCACCTTTGTGTTCCTTCAAGCGAGTGTGCCAAGATGATTTGGGAAGCACACTACAGTCGGGCTACTAGGCATTTCGGTGTCGAGAAAATGGTGGTAGTACTGGAAAAGTATTTCTATTAGCCGAATCTTCGACATGATGTCAGGAAGTACATCAAATCATGCACTGCCTACGCCATTGCCAAACCGACCGTCAAGAAGCAAGGCCTCTATACCCCGCTACCTACCCCTAGTTGACCTTGGGAATTCATCTCCATGGATTACATGTCAGGCCTTCCTTCCACTAAGCATGGAAACGACTGTGTTTTTGTGGTCGTCGATAGGTTCTCGAAGATGGCCATTATGGCGGCCTGCAAGAAGAATATCACAGCAGAAGCCATTGCTAAACTCTTCTTTGAATGAGTGTGGGTACACTTTGGGATCCCATAGTCTATCATCTCAGATCAGGACGGCAGGTTCCTCAGTACATTTTGGTCCAGTCTCTGGTCAATGCTAGACACCAAAATCACTAAGTCCACAACTTTCCATCCTCAAACTGATGGCCAAATAGAGGTTGTCAACAGGATGATTGCACACATTTTGCACATGTACAACTCAAAGCATCCATGCACATGGGACGCGAGCCTCCCTTATGTTCAACACAAGTACAATCAGGCTCTCCACAGCTCCACTAGTCACAACCCTTTTCAGGTGGGCTTGGGATTCCAGCCATTATGTCCCATTGATGTGGCCATGCTATTTGCAACTACTCACACAGATTTGGCTCATGTCCAGTTCGAAATAGATAAGGCAAATAGCTTCATTGAGCACATCCAACATATTCGCCAGTAGGTCCATGACATTCTGGAGAAATCAAATGCCAAGTACAAGCAGCGACATGATCAACATCGGGTGCCATACAAGTTTCAGGTGGGTGACAAAGTTTGGTTGCATTTGCAAAAGGAACGCTTTACCAGAGCCTATCGGAAACTCAAACCACTCCGATATGGTCCTTACACCATTACCAAGGCTGTGGGAGACAATGCATTTGGGATCAGAATTCCCCCATTCCTTAGCCTGCACCCACTGTTCAATGTGGACCACCTTCAGCCATACTTTCCACCATTACTAGACACATCCAACATTGTAGAACAACTCACACCCACAGAGTTAAATCCATATTGCATGGAATAAGCTGCAACTGATCGGATCATGGACACACAGATCAAGCACAATCGCCAGTAGAATATCCATTTGTATCGAGTTGTCAAAGCAGGCCAACTCCTTCACTAGGGCAAGTGGCTCACCAGGGACCAAGTTCAGCAGAGGTTTCCTCATCTCATGGAGGAACTCAACGCAATGGGGACCATTGCTTCTTAAGAGGAGAGGAATGATCTAGGTGGACATTGGTGGCCACCACAATGTATTCCTTCCATGGGAATGAGGGTTTGATGTATATTTCAGTTTCAAATTTTATAGCAATATTCAACAAACTTCAAGCATGTGCTACGTCCTCCAGATCACATTTTCTTGGGCCAAGCGGGAGGAATTTTTCTTTTTTCATTTTTTTGCAGGAATGTTTTTGGGCGGTGAGTTTGCAGATCAGATCTGAAATTGTTGGTGCAAAAATTACAAAAACAAATAACAGATTTGGATTCCTTGCAAAAAATACCAAAATTAAAAAAAAAAAAAATCAATCAAATCGGAGTTTGGATGAGGGAGATATCGCTGATTTAAAATCAGCTATGTTGTAGAATTTTTTTCTGACGACAACTAGTGGACGACGACTCTCTTATCATTTTTTGAAATTTTTGTGCAAACGAAAAAAAAAATAAAAAAATTGTAGATCTGAGCTCCTCTTGAAAAATCACCCATGTAAAAAAAAAATGGGTCGAATCGGAGTTCGAATGTGGGAGATATCGCTTATTTTTTTCAGAACTTTTGTGACGACAGAACAAATTGCAGTGCGAATCGAAGATTCTAGGGTGTCCAGATAAGGATTTCCAACACATGGGAAGATGAAAAATGGTCCTTCTACTTCCAAAAATAGGTTATAATAAATATTCTAAGTTATATTGACTGAGTTATGTCCATTTTAATTCTAGAGAAACATTCAGAGTGGGTTCCTGTTGGAGACGTGCCCTCCCACCCCAAGCTATGTAGGCACCTGCTACTTCAAAAACAACCAACATCATGGTTATGGGTCAACTGCACAAAATCCTTGTCATCAAAGTCCATTTTCTAGGCCGCACACTGTTAGTATCACAGTTGGTCACAAGCATTACATGGTATCTCTATCCTCGGATCTTCGTTTGTCATGGTTATGGGTCATCCACAAACCCACACTTCATCGAAGTCCATTTGCTAGGCCACACACTGTCAATATCACAGTTGGTCACAAGCATTACAAGGTATCTCTATCCTCGGATCTTCATTCATCATGGTTATGGGTCATCCACAAACCCACACTTCATCGAAGTCCATTTGCTAGGCTGCACACTGTCAGTATCACAGTTGGTCACAAGAATTACAGGGTATCTCTATCCTCGGATCTTTGTTCATCATGGTTATGGGTTAACCACATAAAGTCGTTCTCTTCAGTGGCTCTTCATATTCAACAAAGGCTTCGCAGGAGGGAACTTCACGCAATGGGGACCATTGCTTCTTAAGGAGGGAGGAATGATTCAAATGGAAAATGGCATCAACCCATGGTATTCATCCACCCATGTTATTCATCCACCCATGGAATTTACCCATGGTATTGTAAGTGACATCCACTCATGGTATTTATCCACCCATGGTATTGTAAGTGACATCCACCCATGGTACTCATACAGCCATGGTATTTGCCCATGGTTTTGTGACATTCACCCATGGTATTGTGACATCCAACCATGGTATTCATTCACCCATGGAATTGACTTGTGGTATTGTGACATCCACCCATGGTATTCATTCACCCATGGAATTGACCCGTGGTATTGCAACTGAAAAATACTATAAGTAACAAGTCACATTTTGTAAAAGGAGAGATGGTCTGCTATAATGTAGCCTTTATTGTTATTATAAATTTTAATAATAAAAAAAAAATTGTGGTTATTTACAGTGTGTTCTCTCATTTTCTCTCTAGCATTGCAATTCTTCAGATCTTGGGGGCCTCCCCAATAAGATCCATTTCAATATTTTAGATCTTAGGGGCCTCCCCCCAAGATCCAGATCACAAGGTGGGTATTGGTGGCCACCCACCAAGTCCACTTGGACCCCCACCATTGTTTCTTTCAGCTTTTCAGTTTCCTTAATTGTATCACAATTTACTATTTTTAGCAGTTTTTTGGGTCCTGAACTTCTAGCGCCATTTTGAGGCCCTAAACGACGTTTTTTGGGAAAAATGGGAGCAACATTGGTCCATGGACAATGTTGCTCTTCCCAAAGTTGTAGTTCTCAGCTAGATCTTTCTAACGAGATATTGTACGTGTCAAACATAGATCGTATGCCAAAGTTATGACCCGAGGAAGTTGATGTATCAATTTACCCAAACGGGGCCCATAGTTTGGCGTTTCATCTTCTAGGGTTAGGTTTTTGGATGTTTAAGGTTTTCCCATGTTTCTCAACAATAAATAGGCTTTCAAGCCTCATTGTAACACAATTCAGAGGCATGTAGCCACCACATCTCTTCTCAGAGATAAGCTACCATAGCCCTAGCTGGTTTATTTCCATTGTTGTTTGTAAGCATATTTCAGTATTTTACATTAATGAAATGAATTATTATTTCCGCTGCATCTCTGTGTTTATGGTTATCTTTATAATTTATTGCGTTCCTGTTTAAATCCAGATCACTGAGAATCTTTCAGTTAATTACTTCCATCCAATACAATAAGGAAAGGGAAGGCAACAGCATAGGCATAAGCAAGTAAGGTCATTTCCGCTTCTAAGTTTCTTCTCCAAACATTGAGTTTCTAATTTGGCTTGGTCTGGTCAAATTAGAAAAGGCCTCCTAAACAATATTTGGACAAATAGTGGTTGTTAGGGGAGTCACTACTAATCCCTATGGGTTAAAGAATTCATTTTTGTTAGTAGGAAAAGTGTTGAATTAATGCAGTTAGGGTGATTGCTTCCATTTATACCATCCCGTCACTATGCGCCTAGTCCAATCAAGTAAGAAGTAAGATACAACTTCGTCCTATGAATGCCTTAGGTTCAAAACGAAACAGATTCTCTAAAATGGGTGTCTAAAGAAACCAAACCTCACTTCTTTGGGTTCGTTGGCATAAGCTATCCATTGGGTATATAAATTTCAGGTGATTCCTTTCTTCCTTCCATAAATCCAAGAGAAAGGTCTGTTGGTTGTAGTTCCTAAATCCAATAGGGAATCCCTCTCAACAAATCGACCATCCACTCGACTTTATCTCTTTAGTTGGTCCATCTAGTTGATCCTCTAAACGTTCTGAAATGACATTGAAGCTATATTAGATCCCTGTCCCTTTGGTTGATTCCCTCTGGGAGTTGTTGCAGGGGTTATTAGGCATATGGATCCACCAGGATGAATAAATTTCTTTGATCTTTAGCGAAATAGTGGAGTCTAATCCAGTTAAGGATGTGAAGTAATTCCATAACTCGCCCCGCCCGACCATATTAATTTCCATCAAAGTAAAGGTGAATACAAAGAGTTCAAAGGTTAGACATATTTCATCCCGGAAAAGACTAAATATAAAGATGATTGAACAACATAGTTGTGGGTGTGAAAGTTCAAAGAAGATATATCATCTGGTTTATTAAATTTCCTTTGTCATTAGGAATGAAATGTAAGTGCAACATTTCAAGTTCTTCCTTCCAATCAGGACGAAAACTTAGTTCCGGTGAGGGGTTATTAGGAATATGGATCCACCAGGATGAATAAATTTCTTTGATCTTTAGCGAAATAGTGGAGTCCTATCCAGTTAAGGATGTGAAGTAATTCCATAACTCGCCCCGCCTGACCATATTAATTTCCATCAAAGTAAAGGTGAACACAAAGAGTTCAAAGGTTAGACATATTTCATCCTAGAAAAGACTAAATATAAAGATGATTGACCAACATAGTTGTGGGTGTGAAAGTTCAAAGAAGATATATCATCTAGTTTACTAAATTTCCTTTGTCATTAGGAATGAAATGTAAGTGCAACATTTCAGGTTCTTCCTTCCAATCAGGCCGACAACTTAGTTTAGGTGAGTCAAATCCTATCAACTTAGTAAATTCCCCGAACATCTTATTGGATTATTTGGGGTGGTTCCAATTGAATTTCAAACCCTAATGAAACGTGCATTTTTCTAATAAAAGGGTGTTTGGAAGGCTGAACGAAACGGAGATAAAAATAATAATAACTAAATCTTTCACAAAATGACATATAGGAGTATGGATAAATAACATATATAAAGTTGCCCAATTAGTCTGTTCACTCATTTATGTTTCTGGGCTCCTTCTCCGTATTCAAACACCAGGTAGAAGTGGTTATGGTCAATAAACACTTCTGATATTCATTGTTGTCTATATGAAACCCTGTGTTGTGCGGGGTCCAAGCCATATTCTCCATTTGGGTCGATAACTCGTTGCATTGTTCTATATGCAAGTAACTCTATTAATTCAATTTCCTAGTTTCCTACTGCTTGGGACCTAAGAACATTCATCCATTGATATAAATAAATAAGGCTTGATAATATAAATTGATTTCACTCTACTGCCTCGCATATTAAGATACCCAAGTTGGGTTGGTATTACCTTGATCTAACCAATTATCTGGTCCTGATGATGAACCACACTAGTTGGCTCGAAACGCGCTGGCAAAATTTTCTCCTATGTGATTTCTACTAAAAAGACTCTTCTTAATGTAATATTGATCATAGAAGCCTGAATTCAAGTATAGGATATTGAATTTTACATGATTTTTTATTTTCAAATGTTTGGGCACAAGATATTATGATGTGTATCTGCACATGAAATTAGTTATGGTTGAAGTCATTAATTTTTGTTTCGTTTTCTTTTCCCTTTGTGTTTACTAAGTAATGGGATATTGAATTTTACAAGGTTTGTCATTTTGAAATGTCTTGGAATGAGAGATTATTTAGTTTGATTACTCAAGTATTTTCCATTATAAAATTGTAATATTCTTTTTATGACACCGTTTTATGGATATTATTATTGTTTCAAGTTGATACCATTGGATTCTATGAATTTTCTTTTCCCCTAATGTATATATGAAAAATAGTGAAACCTGCAATAACTTTTTGATTCTTTAAAGAGGATGCAAGGGTAACCTATTCATTTCAAATGAATAAATTTTATATATGTTTATGCAAGGGTTATGTTATCAGCTTATGCAATTATCTCATACAACAACCAAGACGGATAAAAATTTGGGTCATCAATTATTTCAATGTGCTTCATATATATATATATATATATATATATATATATATACATCCTTATTTCTTGCTAATAAAGATTGCTTTTTAAGGAATAAAGTGTAAGAAGGGAGTTTTTGACCCCATGGCATTTATTAATAATCACAAGTCTATATGATATGAAATTATTGCTAGTATAATGTTTGCTATAATATTTATGGTTTATAAAGATAGATTAGGAAAACCAGTGTGCACTTTTCAAAATGTTGTACCAGCCAATGACTAAGCAAAATTGTTAACAAATCTTTAAACAACAGGCAAGATTGAGTATCTATTCTAGCTTCCAAGTTAGTGGCCTTATAAGCATTAGAACTATTTGGTTTTGGTGGATTAGACAACATTGATTATTGTAGGTAGTGCTGAAGGCATCATCGTTTGTTGCATGAGCTTTCTTTGGAGAGATATAACTGAAAAAGATTTAGTTTTTTCAAGATAAGATATAATAAGGTAAAGTAATTCTTAATTTTATTAATAACAATATAAATGAAAAATCTTCTTAAATCCACATTAGTTTTCTTGAGATAAAGATACGATAAGATAAACTAATTTTATTAATAGTGTCCATTAATGACAAAAAAGGTAGGTCATGAACAATGGTTAGCGGGATTTAAATGTACAACCAATGACAACATATTGGGGAAGTTCCAATGTTACCCCATAAAGATTAAAAATGCCAACATGTAATAAAGTATAAGTAATAGATAAAAGAGGAACAACTGCACATAAATAAATATAGATGCAGAAGTAGGAGGGATAAGGAGCATCTAGCACCACCTCCATCATTGTGAAGGTGCAATTGCATTTTTTGATAATTTAATCATGGGAGTCCTTGGGATGGAGAGGAATTTTCATGGTGATTGTAGGAGGAAACTAAGAAATTTACATAAGAAAGCTTCTTCAATTTTTTTTCAATGAAACAGTGATGGGACTACCCATCAGAACTCATTTATATGACTTTTTTTCACAATTTTCACCAACTACAACATGTCTCTAGATATTTGAACCTGACACTTACAGAAACATAGTATGTGCTTCTATCGCTTGAGCTCAATCCCTTGACAAGCAATCTTCTTCGATTCACTCTAGTTCTCCTTATAGATATAGACAAGTAACCTTCTTAAATTCACACTTTTTTTACCAAGGGATAAAATTACAAAATTTTTCTTGAAGTTAAAGATCCATCCAATGAAGCCCATGGGGTGTAGAATAGAAAGTGATGGGGGTATTTTTAAGGCGCCCCATGATGTGAAGGTCACCATTTCAAAAATTTGAGGGAAAAAATGCAGCCATGTTAAGGGCTGGTGTGGCCCAGGTCGGGTGCGATCCCTGGGTGATTTTGTAGCTTAGATGCCCATTGATCATTTTTTCTCAAGCCAAAGGTTAAGAGTGTGACTATCTTAAGACTCACACAACTCAAAAAATAAAAAATGATGTCCATCCCATGAAAATAACCATTCTTTTAGATACTTTCGTTCATCCATACATATATATTGGTAAAAGAAAGTTGTAATTATATTAACAAATATATTATAGATTATACAAAATTGGAAAAAATTGTAGATATGCAAGTCATAAGTGTACAAAATGGCAATATATTTTAGGTAAAAAAAAAATCCTCTCAATTATTACCTTAAAAAACCTACCGAGTAAAAGGGCCTATACGCGATAATTGTTTGAATAGGAAAACATAAGAAGTTGGTGAGTTAACTTACCCACATATAAAGGTCTTTTGAACCTAACAAAAACAACCAAGAAAGGAAATGACACTTCAAAATGTAGGCTAGAATCAATTATATCTAATGTATTAGTTAGTTGGAGAGGTCTTTCTCCTATCTTTACCTTTTTTGGTTATGTGTCGTTAGGGCACAAAAAATTTGAATTTAAATTTGAATTTGACACCATGTGATAAATTCATGTCGGTTGGAAATATAGACACTTGCATCTTCTCCATCGTATAAATATTCTTGGAATTTTCACGTAATAAAGTAAAGATAGAGGTTTCAATTATAAAATGTAACCCAATAACAACAGCGTTAAAATTATTATTTCACTCAAACTGTAACATATCACATATGTCTTCATCTATGATCTTCTTCTATATTCTATTCACTTATGAAATTTTCTTTGCAACATCTGGTGCAATTCTCTAGAACCGAGAAGCAATATATGCTCCCATGCTTCCTAGACTCTCTGAAATCAACACAAGTTCCCCTCAACGTAATGCCTTGAAAGGTTGTTCCAAACCTCAGAGAACAAAGAAAAAATGGTTAATAGAAATACCCAATATGTTTGGATCATTGATCATGAAATCAAATGAAGTGTTCTTAAAAGCGACAATGAAACTTTCCACCACAATTATTAGAAATCCAATGGCTAAATCAAGGGATACGAGATTTAGGAGATAGGGAACATTTATTGCTATAGTTTTATCACAAGTATAGACTTTGAAAGGGAAAAAACGAACATGGATTCTCCTTCCTACAATAATAGGCCTAACCTCTTCATAGACATGCTCTCCTAGAGTTGCAACTCTCAAATGGTTGATATTGAGTTCTAGACCTGTAATTATCTAGAACCTAGAAGCAGTGTGTGCCCCGAATCTCACTAGACTCTTTGAAATCAACACAAATACCCCTCCATGTAAGAACTTTAAAGGTTGTTCCAAACCTCAGAGAACAAACCAAAAATGGTTAATAGAAATACTTGATATTTTTGGATCATTGGTCATGAAATCAAATGAAGTGTTCTTCACATCCACAATGCAAATTTCCACCGCAATTATAAAATATCCAATGGTTAAATCAAGTGATCTAAGATTCAGGCACAATGGATTCTGTTAACAATGCCACTGGTAAGTCTCACGTTGGTGGCATGAGTTTGAGAAACCAACAATACAAATTAATTGAGGGCTAAGTTAGCTATTAGCTCAATCTCCACTCTTATAGTTGTTGCTACTCTGTAACTGTACCCATGCTTGTAGAGGAGGCAGTCAAGCATATGAGCGGAAACTATTCCATTAAAATCACTTAAGACCACATTAAGAATGGAACCTAGGTGGGAAAACTCTATCAATCTCACCATCAACTATTTGTTCCATACAAAATTTGCATTCTTTGTTATGATATAACACTATTCAAAATAGTGATGTAATGGAAATCATTTGAAAATTTCGAATACAAATATGTGTGATGTAATGGAGACTACTTGAAAATTCCTACATCTTAGTTAATCTGGAATGCAACATCAAAATTAGTCAGATTCCTCTTATAGGTTCTATTAGGAGGAAAGCTTGAATGGAAAATGACAAAATTCAAGGCTTCTATTTGCTACCCATTGAAAGGGGGAATGAATTTATTAACAGGTTGTTTTTCGTTAATATGTGAGTGGGTTTGATTAAGTAAACTTCAATAAGATTTAAGTAGCCTACAGAGTTAGCTCCAATGGTGAAAAATATGTCAAAATAGGCCCGTTGTAACAATAAATCACTATGTAAACCCTACTTTTTCATGCCCATGTTGTTCAATAGAATCAGTGGATAGCATTAGATGGATGAGTTTACCATGGTCACTATTTCTCACTTGGAAGATGATAAACTCTGTCAAATAAATGTCACAAAATGACAAAAAAATCTAGAAAAAATCATCGTTAAAAACAAACTGGCCCCGTAAACATGTCAAAAAGAGACAAGGATCTCTAGACAAGGCTACGATAGGGCAATTTCATGCTTGATGTAAAATAAAATTTGATTATGTTCCTAACAAGTTGTTTCTAAAAAATAGAGCCATCTTTTGTTTCTTTTAAAAAAGCATCAAAGTGTCATTTCCTTGGTGGAAGATCAAGATTTTTATTCGACATTAGTTGAAGTTGGAGAGTCCATTTTTTAAATAACATATTCGTTATTCCACAACATACAAGCAAAACACTCTCAAGCTTTTCCATAGTACTTTTAATTGTAAAGATAACGAACTGTTGTCATTTCCTCGCTGGAAGATCGAGATTTGTATTCAACATTAGTTGAAGTTGGAGATTCCATTGTTTAAATAATATATTCGTTATTACACAACATAGAAGCATGACTTAGGATTTTCCATATTAATTTTAATTGTAAAGATAATGAATTGTTTTCAAACATTGCTTTCGTTAATAAAAATGTTGCACATCAAATAAGAAAATAGTAGGTTGAAACTTATAATGATATTCACAGATTTATCACGTGACTGAAAATCTAACTCTAATCTCTAAATTTTGTCAATTAAATCTAGCTTACGTGGTTAGGTGACATCATTGTGATCCCAAGTTCAAGTCTGCTAAATTGACATGTCTTACCTTTAAAATATAGTCAGTTTGTTGTGTCCTTAAGTGAATTCACTCTATATACTAATTATATTGACTTAGGCTATAAATAAACTAATTTCTTCATCCAAATAATTCTCCAAACCTAAAATTTCTTTTTAAATAAAATAATTCATATTTATAATTTAAATATTTAATTAAATGGCAAAACATATCACATTTATTTCTTTAATACTACTCTTTCCTATGTCATTACCTTACGGTGTTTCCTTTGCAACATGTGATGAAATTGCTAATATAACATTCACCCCCTTTACTCATACCATTAAACCATGGAAATTTCGTAAAATAAAACTCTGATCTTGTGGATTTTCAACCCATTGTGATCTTATCGGATCCCCTTTACTCATACCACTCTAGTAATTAGATTCTTCACAATATTCATCCTCCTTTCATGCTTAAGTCAAGTTTCCAACCTCACCATTTTCCACACTCTGCACGCTGCTCAAAATTTCAAAAGGCCACTGATTACGCTATCATTTGCTTTGCAGTTGAGACTGGTGTAGATGTTGATATTGGTGTTTGGATCCAGACTCAACGATGAAGAGTGTATAATTAATTATTAAACATTTAGAGTGTCGTTGCTGTTCAGTTTTCATTCATATCAAAATCATCTCCCTGTTCATTAAAGGGAATCTTTAAAAATTTGACATATTTTTAAAGTGCATTAATCTCATTTCTAATTAGAAATTTTAATTTTGTATTAGAATTAAATTATTATTCTATATATTAAAGAATTTTCTAATCAATTTTCAAATAACAAATAACATGTAACATAGATTCCGGATACTTCCACTGATTGCAATTCAGATGATGCTACATAGTTTGACTGATTGCGTACATAACCTACTTAATTTTTGATTGTAAAAATGTTTCTGGTCGATTAGGTGTAGGGATTTATTATCAATGGGATGGACACTCGCCACTAATAATTGGTTGTTAAAGAATTGAATTATGAAGTTTCGTGTTTGAAACTTAAAAGTTTGAACAATTGAGTGAACAAAATTCTCCCTAACCATAAAGAGAGGCCGAAAGTCGCTAATTTGAGTCCCTATCAATCTAATATTTGCTAAATAAATTGAGTGAACAAAATTCTCCCTCAACCTTAAAAAGAAAGTTTGAAAGTAGTGAATTTCACTGATGGTAAATCCGAACGTCTTTGTAATTTTATTTTTCCATGTGAAGAAAATCCATTAAATTCATTAGATTTCACCTACATTCATCAGACTTCACTTACCATGGAGCCTCAATATCCACATTACTTAAAATTAAATAAGGGAACTCTCAATTACTTACTCTCATGTTGAGCTATACAACTACTAAGTCTAAGAAGTATTATTATGACTATTAAGTTGAATCACTAGTCCATAAAGAAGAATATGCACATAGGAAACAAGCATTGCACCTAAACCCCTAAATGGAATTCGAACTATACCTAAAACACTAGACAAAATACCAACTACTCCTAACGCAAATATTAATAATGGACCACAACCCCAACACTTTGTCGTAAAGCCATCACAGTACCACCTATCATCATAATATGAGATGTGAGGGTATTTTAGAGCCTTCTCACTTTGTTTACCTAATTTTTAGCGATGAGATGGGAAAACATGAATAAGATGGTCATGTTCCTAGCATGTAATGCACGAATTCGATAAATTAGAGTACCTCACCTTTTATTTGTCTATCACATGAAGGGGAATGCTCTATTTCAAATTGACCTACACACACCCTCAAAATAGTACAAAATGAATTACTTCAACCATCCCGAATAAGAGAAGCAAGTCCTACCATGCCCAAAGGACTTAGCATCATATGCTCAAGTAAAGTTTACATAGGTTACAGTTTGTAGAAGAGGTTCAAAACTATGAGATAAGGGTGATCTTAGGTAACATGACCTTCAATAGATTGGGTTGATTTCTAGATAAAGAAAATGAGACTCCAGACTCATTCAATAAAGTTTTTTATGACATCAAAATTCTTCCAAAATGAGGACGTATGATCTAGATTGGATGATTATATAGATTTTCATCTTTGTTGATGCATTTATAGTAGAAATATTGGAGGAATCAACTTGTAGGAGCAATTCTATCAATAGGTCTCAGTTTGGATAATTAGAGTCTGAAAACTTCTAAAAACATTTTAAGGCCTTAAATGAAATTTTTGAGGGGGTAAAACTTTCTCACTTAAAATGAGACCTTATGAAACTTTTCTATAGTTAAACACCTATCCAACCATAATTAAAAAAAAAAGGAAGAAGAAGAACAAGAAGAAGAAGAAAAAAAGAGAAAAGAAAAGAAAAAGAATAAAGAATAAAGATTTTGTTAAAATAGAACAATAGTAAAAGAAAAAATTATAAATTTTTAATAAAGGTATTTGAACAATGAGCTTGAATGTATGCATTACTAATATACATTGATTATTAGTCATAATTTTCAAATTATGAATTTTTGTATAATATTCATCCATTGATCTCATGACTAAATTCATCCCTTCAACACATGCCTAATTTAGTTATTACAAAGGTGTTTAGTTTTAGTGAAAATGTATTATTATAAATTATCATAATATAAAAATATGATTTTGGTAAAAACAAAGTGGTATATGATTTTGATAAAATAAAATCTTATATTACATTGGTACAAAGATTTTTGATCCAAGTGATTTGTTTTGAACAACAACATTGAGAGTTTCTTGTGACAAAATAAGTTAAAAGAATTCATAGATAATGATTCTAGATTCATCCCAAAAGAAAATCACCTTAATGAGATTTTGATTAATGTTTAATTTGTTAACTTATGAGAATGAGTGTCTTAGTTTTATTACTATAATAAATAATTATTGTAACTATTTTCTCTTTGTTAGTTACTATTTTTGTAATAAACCTTTTGTATCATAATGGCATAGTATCAAGATGAGATATGAGAGGAATTTGACAAGGTATTAATTTAATTACTAATTCAACCATATAAATTAAATGATTCACAATTTTTTATTGGCATTAAAAACTTTTATCTCATGAGATTTTTAACTTGTAAATAAGTTTTATAACAATACCATGGATTACTAATACCACATGTCCAAGAAACCATAACTCATGTTCATAGACATTATTTTTAATTAGCCAATATAATTAAAAGAGAAAAAAAGCTTATTTACTTTTAAAATAAATTTCAACCTTTGATTTGTGACTACTAAAAATATTCTAAAATATTTCATAGAAGTTGAATCCCTACCATTCACCTAACAATAATTTAAATCAAAATTCTAAAAATCGTACATAAATATTTCATAATTATTCAATTTAAAAATATATTTAAAAAAATAGATTTATTATTAATATATAAATAGATTTAATATTCCTATATTTTATTCTTAGATAATTTCAAATTAAAAATAAAAATACACATGAAATATATATATATATATATATATATATATATTTCTATTATTTTAAATTTAATTAAAAAATATGGAATCATTCTATAATATTTTTTCCCTATATACATATTATTCATAGTTCTATAAAAAAAAAAAACTAAATATGAAAATTTAATTTATTATAATCTTATAATATTCTCTTTTACCTTTATAAATAATATCATATTATAATTTCATTTAAAAAAAATCCAAATTCAATAATCTTTAAATTACTATAATATTATAATATTCCATTTTACTATAATATTATTATATTCCTCCTTTAAACCACACTCATTTTATATATTTTCCTATATTTATATAATTGCATCACATTATCATGATTTTATTAAAAAATAAGAATTCATAAAATATTCAAATTATTATAGTTTTATAATAATCTTTTTCTTTATATAATTATATTATGCTCATAAGGCATAGAATAGATAGTGATCAGGTATATTGTTAAGTCGCTCTATGATGTGAAGGTCATTAGTTTGAAATTCCATGGGCAAAAATCCAGCCATGTTAAGGGCGGGTTTGGCCTAGGCCGAATACGATCCATGGCTGATTTTGAAGGCTTAGATGCCCCTAGGCTGTGACTTCTCAAGCCACAAGTCAAGCCTGATGTAATATGCAAAAAATTTAGAGAAGACAAACATATATATATATATATATATAACATTATAATTTTAATTAATCAATACTTTCTATTATAAAAAACAATAGAATTAAATTGTTAACAACTCATTATCCTAGGACTTTTCTGTTCCTCATTGACACTATCATGACTTTAACAAACCAAAAAGAAACACCCCACTTGGGGATGGTTTCCAGAACGAATTTTCTTTCCTATCTTTCTCACAACCTTGGTCAACCCAACAGGAGGTGGGTCAACCAAGTAATTCGTAGATTATTGTTGAGCATTAAAGGAGACTCCTTGTCAGTGTCAGAAGATGTCGATTCATGAGCACACTTCGAAATACCCAAAGATACTTCTCTATTTACCAATTGCTTCTTTGTAGGGGTTACTGGGATCCGTGGTGAGTCCTCATGAGTCTGATGAATAATGACAATTTGATCCTAATCTTTTGAAATCATAACATCGTCAACACCCTCATCCTCTTGGTTAGAAATAGAAAAAGTCACTCCCTACATAGGGTGTGGGACACAAGGTTTCCAAATTTTAGATTTGGAAGTTCTATTTAGACGTTTCTTGTTGAGATTTGACTAGGGGTAGGAAACTTGACACCGAAATGTAGCGTTCTCGTAATCAAAAGATTGAGTCCAATGATAATAACCAAATTTTTAATTTATTTGTTTTGGAAACACTTTTCTAATGCCAATTTACACACAAATTCTATTGTAAGCATACAAGGAAATCTATCCTCGAGAGGGATCTTTAGCAATAAAACGACCCGAATTTTCAATATCCTAAAAACATAAAAAGTGGTATAGGTGGGCAAGAATATTGGGAATCCGAACCTAGATTGGGAGCTTGGTAGTAATATTTGTAGAGGCGTCGAAATATGAAAACCAGGGGGTTATAAACAAACTTGATTTACTCGAGAACCAAGGCCCGCCAAGTAGGTCCTTCTAGTAGTCTTATAGTTCAATGAAAAGCACTATAAAAAACCTTTTGAGTAGAATATGACCTTGCATTTCTTGGTCCAGGATGAATGAGTCCGCTTATATATATCCTCAATATTCGACCATAAGCCATTTAAGTGGAAAATGAGGCCTCAGTCAACGTAGAGTTGAAGGAAGTCCTCCAATTCTAGGTGTGAAATTTCCACAGATGTTATGTCCTCCACTTTATCCACTTGGAACACCCTTGGAGTAGCCCGAGACTCATGAAAGTTGGGACCTATCTTGAGGGCGTCCTTGAAGGACATATATTTTGGTGTCAAATATTCTCCCCTACCCCTAGCTCCACCATTCAAGTAACCAATAAAAGTGATAGAGGCATCCTTCATAATGTCATAATCTCTGAAATCCAAATCAATATTATGTTGCCTTCCTTTGAAGAAGATCCTCAACGAACCTACCAGAATTCCTGTCAACTCTTGTATTTTGGTTGCGAGCGTGAATACAACATCATCCTCATTGACCATGATGAAGAGGGATTCTCCAAACGGAGACCTTACAAATATTGGGAATCTTTGGGGATCAATTTCCCTAATTCCTTCCTCGTTTAGCTGGTGTCTTTTGTTAAAAACCTTGCATAATTTATTTCTTATGCCACTTTCCAGGTGGGATTCACGTTCAAGCTTTTCAACTAACATTTTGTGATCAATCGACCCTTCAATGGCCATTCCAAACCATTGCTTGACTCCTGCATAAACATCACCACAACATATATACCCATTAACATTCGAGCGAAAACCCACATAGACATCACCACTAGGATGAAAAACCCCCAAGCCCATGGGCTCTCGACCGCCAACATCAACTCTGATTGTGAAATTAGGATCCCTAGGTGATCCCCTGTCAAACTCCTTCACAGGCCCACTACAACTTTTTCACTACCACCTATACCTCTCAGTGGTTGTTTCCATTGTTTGTTCCCATCTCCATTTTGTGCCTATTCGTTGATCTCTGAAATATTCTTTCTTCAGGAAAACTAACCTGTAATATTATAATATTATTAGAAAAAACAATTTATAAAATATTTATATTATTTCCATTTACAATATTTTTTTTATATTTATATAATTGTATAATATTATAATAGTTTCATTAAAAATATACAAATTTATAAAATATTTAAATTACTATCATATTATGATATTCTCTTTTATATATCTAATTGTATAGTTATAATCTTAAGTGCAATCGATATATCGTTGAACGTGAATTAATCCATTATCGACCAAAAAAAATCAAACAAACAATTTACAGAATCAACCTTATAAAACATTTTTTTAATATTTTAATTCTATTATATATATATAGATATATAAAATACTATTATATTATGATATTCTCTTTTATATATCTAATTGTATAGTTATAATCTTAAGTGCAATATCGTTGAACGTGAATTAATCCATTATCGACAAAAAAATCAAACAAACAATTTACAGAATCAACCTTATAAACATTTTTTTTTATATTTTAATTCTATTATATATATATATATATATATATTAAAATTGTCCATTACTTTTAATAAATTTAAAAAATTAGATTTGTGTCATGTCACTCCTCAAACATAAATTTCTTAGGGATTTGGGATTATTCCAATTATAATAGGTTCATCCATGATAAGCTCCTCTTTATTATTTATAACATTCATTTATATATAAGAAAAGTTTATTTAACAAAATGGTCAATTTTAAGATAAGATGAAAAATGTAGACAATGCAACCAATTTCAAAATAGGACACCTTCGGTGTAAATATATAAAATTATTATATACTAGTGTTTTGAGAATTTGCCTAAGATTTCACTTTGAACCTCATGAGAATTAATTATTATCGTGGCAATGTTCATTTTCTTATAATACTGGTCAAGACAGAAAAAATAATTATGGTTTTCAACCTGGGGTTGATCACCTCATTATAATACCTTAGCTTCGTTTTCCCGTCTAACTCCTTATCGTCCCACAACTTATCCTTAGATTTGTAATTTGTGATTAAATTTAAAAGTAATAAATAATTTTAATCATTTGAAAAATGTTAAAATTTATTGTATTTACATTTATTTATTTATGTGAGTAGTCAAAATATGATTATGAAGATTTGAATAACTGAAATGATTTTGAGTAGATTAGCTCAGTTATATAAATTAAATGACTAGTAAAATTCAATAACATCAATTCATGATAAACATCAAAACACTTAATAATGAATTTAAAAAGTTGCGAAAATTAACAAAATTATTATTGTTATTATTTATAAAAAAAAAATATATGAGTTAAACATATAAATTTGAAAAATGATGTAACAAGATTCTTAACCATAGAGATTTAACCCACTTTACCATAAAGATTCCTATTTTGTAAATAGACTTTGTTACGATACAATACCCAATACTATGACAAATATCAAAACTACATACCCAAAAATTCTAACTTATTTCATAGTCAAAATATTTTATATAGAATATAATTTAATTTAATTTTATAGCATTTTTTAATTAATTTGAAAAGGAAAAAAAAATACATGATGACTTTTAAAATAATTCTCAACTCTCTATATTAATTACTATTAAAAATGTTGTATAAGTATTTTATTAAAGATAAATTGATGCAATAATTTTATTAATTATTAATAACTAAATTACAATTTTAGAATTCCAATTATAAAATAAAAACATTTATCTATATAATTATAAAAGATTAAAAAAAAAATTCATTAAAACTTTAAAATTGAATTCTGCCGAAATTTACAAACAAACACTGTTTTTATTTGAAAAAAAACAAACAAAAACATTTCACGGCTTTATTAAAAACTTAGAATTGAAGTCCTTGTTAATCAGCGGTCTCCTGCAGAATATCATAGGAGCCCTAACTAGGGGAGAAGATAATAAGTTTGATAAAAATAGAGTGAAATTTAGAACTTTTTAATTTTATGTTGAGAATTTTGTTTTGTTTTTTCTCTAGAGAGAGTTTCTTGTGTTAAATGTTTGGATTTATGGTAATCCTTTCATAGGAGTTTCTTTAGTGTTGAATGTCTAGACTTATGGATAAGCTTAATTTCAATTATAGACTTTTGGAACTCATTTATATAGTATGCCCAGGCTCTCCTCTCTATTTTTATTTAGATATTCGGAAAACTCTTCTTATTTGGAAAACCCATTTTGTACTCTGTAAATTGTAACATGTGAAATTTATTGATTGTCCTTATGCCACCTAGAGACATGGATCTCAAACTAATCAATTACAGTGCCTTAGGGAGATCATGAAAAACAAATTACTCTCAGTAACTTTTTTACTAGAGTTTCTTTAGCATTGAATATTTGGATTTATGGGTAAGTTTTGTCTCAATATAATACCATAAGCCAATACCATGGATTACTATAATACCACATGCTCAAAAAATCATAACTCACGTTTATAAGGCATTTTTTTAATTAATGAATTTAATTAAAAGAGGAAAATGACATAATTACTTTTAAGATAAATCTTGTGATTACTACTAAGAATATTCTAAACTAGCAATTGTCCCAAAAGGTAGAAAAAGAGGCCGATAAAATTATTAAATTAGAATTGTCGAGTTTCTCTAGAAGAGATGTTGGTTCAAGCCTACAAGGAGCAAAGAGAATTGATGTCTGGAGTTCTATGCTTTTTAGACACCATATTTCTTTAAATACAACTTAATTTTAGAAAAGTTCAAGCCCAATGCAGTTCTGCCATGCAGACAGTTCTGCCATGTATACATACACTTAAATTGCTACTGTGCTTATGATATTGACAAATTCAAAGTAAACTGGTATACAAGATAATGTACCAAGCTAAACCACAAGTTACACATCTTCAGACCTGAAAAAGTACATAACAATGGTTTGGCAAATCAATAGTGATATCATAATTGCTTTTCATTCTACATACATACAATTGCTCCAAAGGCAAGGACAAGAAAATTTTCAGCTCTAGTGAGCACCAGTGGGTCACTAAAACGAGTGACCACTAATGGCTTTCACATTTATACAAGGAATTGGCAAGGGACTTTACATGGACCCCACTCAACTTCAAACACAACTTCAACCAATATGCAGAGTGATTGAAATTGAACACAGCTAAGTAGTGACATTGGCTCATAGTAATACACCAAGTATAAAATATTGAAGCTTTTACAGAAGCAAGGAGTAAGAAAAATTATGAAGCTCGGAGAAGTAGATTTAAATCAATCAAAGCTTGTTGAACGGTTATAACGTCCATAGAAATAATCTTCCAAGGTTCTGCTCTCATGTACAAGATTTACACTTTGATCTGGACTACTGTTTGATACCAAATCATCATCAACTCCAAGCATTGCAAGTGATAGATGAGTTTGGATGTCACAACTCCCAGAGTTTTCTCCAGATTCATCCTCAATCAATTCATTTAATTCCATGGACATTGTCAATTACCTCTTGGTCCAATAAGGTAGGTCATCTCCTTCTCCTCGTAGTAATTTCAAAATCTGCAATAATAAGTTATAGACAAACAATGAGGAAGAATAAGTTCACATTCTTACATTAACATTTATCCATTGTTTGAAATTTGACAAAGCCAGTTTAATGCAAAGGTAAGCCACTTTATTTGGGGAAACCAAAGCTTTCAATTGAAATCTTGCAATCTAGATTTCAGCTAGGATAGTGATTCTCAGGAAAGATATATAGTCTCTTGATATTGGAGCGAAAGCAGATATGTTGGCTCTTCTTGCCTATTCAGGGAGGGGTGATTTGCATACTGAAGCTTTGGTTTGAGATATGATGTAATCTCTTTTGCTAATATTCAAAGAATATTATATTTCATTAATGGAAAAAGAGATTATTGGCAATTGAGGCTTCAAATATTTTACCATAATCCACCATCAAAATTCAGGCCTACCTTGTTTAAGGGTGATGATTTTACAAATTGAACCATGAACAAATGTTTAGATTACAACCCTAAACACTAGATCTAAACACCCTTAACTCTATGTCAAAAGGATATCAACTCGATATTTCATGTGCCATTCTTCGTTATGGGCAAAAACAATTCTAGCACTAACTCCTCACAGGAAAGGAAATGTCTTCAAGCAACTAAATTTGACATAAGATCAAAAACTGAAACATATATACACAACTAAAGAGAATAAGAGTAATTACTCTGTTCATTTGAGGTCGAAACTGAGCTGCTTGTCTTAGACAACATGCTGCACCAATGACCATTCTATTCATCTTGCTCATGTCATAAGCATCTTCGAAAAGTGGATCTGCAAGTTCTTTTACAGAGCCAGCTGCCATTAATGGCCTTGCCTAAATTTTGAAATTTACAAGAGATTAAGATTCTGAACCAAGACGAAGAAACCAAAAGAATCCAAAATTATCAAATACAAAACAAGCAAGGAAACTAGAGCCCTACCCACAGAACTAGGATTTCTTGGCCTTTAGGATTCTTGTCATTGATTGGTTTTCTTCAAGTTATTAGCTCTAGAATAACTACTCCAAAGGAACACATGTCCATCTTCTCATTAACCTTGCCATACATGAAATATTCTGGAGCCAGATACCTGAAATATGATAGCAGCTAGTTTTATGAAGTCTTGATTATAAATGACATTTATTTTCCTAAAGAAAGAGCTGGTGTAAAGAAAGAAATGGATATTTACCAAATGTACCTACAACATCACTACCTATTGTTGTTTCTCACCCCCTCGAGAATATATTCACTAATGGATTCCCACAGTCTGAAATAGAATCCAAGGCATCAGAAGGTAAACCTAGGATGCCCACTTATTCAAGACATGTTCTCTAGAGACTGTCACTTTGCATTTAAGTAATTTCATTCATCCTTTTATGCAGATCTCAACAATTTTCCTTCAACCGATCATTTTGGGTACCTACTTGAGGTACTGGAGAATAACGAAGATGAGCCTAAGCAGGACAATGAAGAACATGACAAAGATGTTACTTAGAAAACAAGCTGTCAATAATGGGTTCCTGGAAGTAGTTGAATAGAAGCTACTTTGTTTTGTTTTGGTAATTATTATAAAAAGGTAATGATCAGTGAGTTTCTTTCCTTGCAACAGCTATGGACATAACCTTCCAAAGAGTCCATTTTCAAATCTTAATGGATCTAATGATATTAAAACGGTATTATATACTTCAGAGAAAACAGTGGGTAACATGCCCACTATTTCCAAAGCTTTAACACAAGCATGATCAACATCTGTTATCGATAAGGAACTTACTTGTTCTATATGCCTGGGTACTTAGAATATTCATTTTTTTACATTGTTATTTCAATGATTTATCTGTATTCTAACAACAGACAACAAAATCTGAAACTTCTACCCATAAATCTATGTGCAGATGCCGTTGTGGAGCCGAAGAAATTAGCGTGTAGCCACTTATTTTGTTTGAAATGTGTGCCAAAGGTGAGATAAACCAAGCACTCATTTGCATTATTAAATCAATATATTTTTGAAAGAACATATATCATTGATTCAGGCTGCCATTTCTGTGAATTCTGTTGGTGCAGATAATTAAATTGTCTGAGGAATGCCCTATCTGTGTGCAACACAAGGGCAACCAGGTCTTTAAACTTTCTGGAAGGAGAGATTTACAATTTGATTATTACCCTTGGGAAAGAGAGCCAGTCCCACACCAAATGTGTTGTAGTTATACAAAATATACATCATGATACTCAGCGTGGTCCATTTCTCACATGGCACCGAGTCTAAAATATAAAATAATTTGAAAATGGTGCAAATGCAATCCTTTGTACCTATATGAAGATACAGATAATGTACACAGTGCCCCGGGATGCATTAAGGTTCTGCCCTGGGGCCTGATTTATATTTTGTTTTTTTCGACTGAGATCTACGTCCCCACTGAATTGGGATTTTCAAACTGAGCAGGCAGCCAAGAAATTTGTCTACATATAACTACAGAAAATTCAGAAGATACCAAAAAAATAGAGTTTACAGGAAATGTGTTGGGTATTTTAACCTAGGGAATAATTATTACCTAGTCTAGGGAACTACTGCTGTTACTACTACTATTACTTGCAGTTATAAGTTGTAATTCTTCAGTATAGAAAAATGTATATAGAAAACAAAAAAGCATAAAAGAATTATGGGCGAGCTCCCTTTCATTGTGGCTCAAAGTATCTTTTGTTATAAAATGTCTTTGAATAGTACATTGAATGATGAGAAGATTTTTCACATTATGTGTATACAACTTTCATACATTTGGTGCTGATGGTGATTTTTATGTGGATGAATCATATTTGGTGATATATTATTTGTTTGATTGGACTTTGTGGGACACATATATATAGAAATTAGATTCTTTAATTCACAGTCCAATTAACACACGTACAGTTATCGCATGCTGGGTTGACCTGCAGGAGGCCCGCAGGCACCACAATGTGCAGTGCAAGAAAAAGACATTGTACTGCACGGTTCTCTTTTGAAAATTGCCGTCGTTGGGTTTGCTGCAGAAACTGAATGCGTTAGTAGAACTACAAGTATTGTTATGATATTTATCAACGAGTGAGTGTGTGGTGGAAATGGCATAGTTGAGTTGAGACTGTAGACCTCCCTCTGGCTATCACAAAACACCCGATGACTAATGCACATTGAGCACCTTTGTTACATGGTTAAAACGATTGGTAAATTAATTGTCATCCACTTTTTGCAGCCACTGAAGGGACAGAATGAATCTCAACATCTCTTCTGCGTACCATCTGACCCACCTTCCACAAAGCATTCTTACCTTGATGATACCGCACACTGGCACTTCTGATAGAGTGGCCAACTTTGTCCTTGATGACAGACAGGCCCACTCTGGACATGCATCTTAATGAGGGACCAAGGAGTCGGATGGATGGAGAAAGAGATGCTTGGAAAATAGTTAATCAAGGCGCCAGTACTTTGTATTCATAAGTGTCACTCTAGTGAGGCGCTCACAGTATTTTGACAAAAATATGCAACAAATAATTACACACCATTCTGGCAATCCTTCGCTGTAACTTGGCGGAACAAATCTTTTGGCTTTATCAATTCAATCAATTTTGGATTTCCTTTTTAGGCCATAAATCTGTTCAAAGAATTAAAAAACCCCAATACAATTGAAATCGGCTGGCAGAGAAGGTTTCCAATGCGATTTATCGTCAGATTCGAGGAGGTAAGTCGCTTTAAATGTGATGGAGAGAGTTCAATTGGTTGCATTTTTATCTAGTCCTTTTCAGTTTCTCGGTAATTAGAGCTGGGCATGGAAGGATAGTGTGGACTTGGCTTGCCATGGTGAGAAATGTGTACCTTTCTGGCTCAGGCGTAATAAACTCTTGTGTTTTTTATCAACGCAGTAGGTTTTGGATTTTTTTCCAAGTTACAGATCGCTTCACATACTCTGAAATTCCAGTATAGTTGTGTGTGAACGGGGAATGTTTTCAGTGTGGAATTGGACATTTATGGCCTACAAATCGGTATATAATGAAATATTGTGGAGTAGGTAACATAAATTTTTCGCCACAGATTTAGTTTGCAGGTTGAACACGACAAAATATATGCAACAGAGTTTTATTTCAGAATATATTTCATGGAAAAACAAACTAAAAAATCAGCTTAAAATGCAGTTTTTCTATGGGTCTTCAAAACATGGGCTTCAACCTTTCATATTCTCTGCATCTAGGTTTGGATTAGCCAGGCCGATATTTCCTATATCAATTACTAACAGCCAAAAACATGCAACCCAAATCTGAAACAGGTTGGTGGGCAGTTCCTAAAACACCATGGATGGAAAGGAGTTGCTATCTCTATGAGAGTACAAACATTGAGTATGAAAATCACTTCCTCTTAGAGTGCCACGCGTACAGCCACATTAGATCTCAGTTTCATAATCTTTGTTGCAACACTGAGCTTCCTCGTCTTTTATGGTGTCAAAATTATAGTGAGCTCGGGAGGCTTCGCTCCAAGCTTTTTTAACATAGGGATAAAATCTTAAATCAAGCTAAATAATTCGTTTCTTTAGGTCAGATAGACCAAAGATTGGTCTCAGTGGACGTTAACCACCAACATCATTATCATCATCAAAAAGTTACCAATTCATAAAAGCTTTAAATGAATATCATCTTGTAATATTATTTTTGTAATATTATTTTACATTATATAATTACATTAAGATAATTTTATTAAAAATACTAGAATATTTAAAACATTTATATAAGTGTAATTATGTTGATAGACATGTCTATTTTAGAATTGAGATTTCAATTTTTTAATTTAATTATCAATAATTATTAGGTGGATAGTAAAATATAACCTCCATTAAAAATTAAAGAATAAGATTTATTGCTAAAGTAGTTACGGATATCTTAGATTTTAATTAAACTGATTAATTAAAAAAAATGAGAATGTGTCATATGAATGTATTATATTTTTTTGGGGATGTCAATTAGTAAGTCATAGCATTAACCCGTGGTATTGTAAGAAAGAGCATTTACAACTTAAGAAGCCGGGTGATAAAATAAAGGTGAATCTCAATTATTAAGCATCTTGTTACATATTTTTTAAAATGTAGATATGTTTAATTCATATCTTAATATTTTTTATAAATAATAATAATTCATAATAAAATTATAATTTTGTTAATTTTTATGATTTTTTAATTTTAAAAATGTGAGATATATTGTGAAGTAAATTTTTTGATATTTATTGACATTTACTAACCATTTAATTTATATGGATAAAATCCCCGGATGCGGGTGATTGCAATGCGATATAAGTTGATAGGACAGGGGCTGGGCAGGGCAGGATGCCACTTGCCCGACCAGTACAAGAACCGTGGAGTGGTTATGGCACTTGGCGCACGGCACAATCGCTTGAACGGTTATCAGGATACGCAAGGCCATCGGCTCAGCTGGAACACCAGGTCTGCAGTGAAGGAGTTAAGCCTCGCATGCACCAGCATGCAGCAGAGAGCACGAGCCATCAAGGGAGCAGTTATGGGAGGAGACTCCCGAGACAAGGCAGGGAACGTTAAAGCCAGAGAAAGGCCTGGGGGGATGGACATTTCGTTGGCTCTGTCGCTCCGCCAGCATACCTTCGATCCTGCAAAGAACTTCAGGGAGCATGAGGGGAATTGGATCCCGGCGCTGATGGTCTTGGCCTTCCCTGCGAGGCTGGTTATTCTCCTCCCCGGGTATCGCTCAGGTATTGCAAACTGGCCCTCTCATTCACATTTCTTGGCAACTGATTTCTTTGTTTGGTCTTGGGTCTCGCACATGCGCAGGGATTTGGCACACCAAAGGGAAGGGTCCAAGCTCGGCAAAGGAGGCTCAACAAGTAGGCAACACCGCAACCAAGATATCGCTCTGCAACTACAATCCCGGACCTAGGCCATCATCAATTGTAGGATGCCTCGACTGAGACCAAGAATGGGTAGCCGCAGGGGGCAGCCGAGAAGGGCCCCAACTGAATCATCCTCCAACGACTTGTCAGGGAGGCGCGGGCTTTCTTCTCGTAGCAGAAGAGGAAGATCTCGTGCCTCTAGCTCTCGGCCCAGACCTATCCCTACCTCTGGCTCCGCCATATTTACCTTTGACAGCGCTCTAAATAGGCCCAGGATCACAGCCTATTTTACAGTGGTTTTTCAGGAAGAAAGTCAAGCTGATGATTTAAGGACTCAGGCAGGAAATTCGAGGGCAATCCCGGATCCCTCTTCATCATTTCAGCTGGCTGCGGAAAATGCCCCTCACCAGGAAACAAACGAACAAGGGGGCAGAGCACAGGAGGCAATGATGGTAGATCTTGGTCTTGAAGCTCAGAATGCGACTCAGACAAAGGAATTAACTGATATGGGCTGGTGTTGAATCATAGAAGAGCCCATTGATGAATAGCAAATCCACCCACGCTTCTTTTTTTGGTAGGATGCCCCTCACCACTGGGCACAGTTGTAAGGCGACTTGGTTCTGGGATCTCTAGTATCCCTCAATTTATTTTGAGTTTTTGAATTGTCTCATGTTTCAGAGATCGTTCCCCTGCGTGGGAAACAAAATTAGACAATTTTCAAATGTGCTTGTTTTGGACAGATCTACCTCGAGTGCTTGACTTCGGTCATGATGTAAATTCACTATCTCCCTGCTAATATAATAAATATAGTTTTACGTAGAAAAATTTATATGGATAAAATAATATTTATCTATAATAAATTTAAACTATCTTATATTATTTTCCATACAATTATATTATCATAATTAATTAAAAAAAATACATTTAAAATACTATTATCTTATCATATGCATGTCTTTACTTATTTATCTTATCATATGCATCTCTTTACTTATTTAAATAATTCTTATTATAATATTTTGTTATCATTGGGGAAAAAAATATTCAATCACATTAAGAAAACAGGGCGAACATCATTTAGTTGACATGAAAGTTCCACAACCTCAAAACCTAAAATACAACATGTCTTAGTTTATTTTTTTTTTTTCCGAAGGTGGCAAAACCTATCAAACTCAGGTGTCAAACCAACAGTGAGGACAACCATCTCTGGCTGCTATCCGCAAATGTCGATTTGACTCATCACCGTTATCAAGGAAAACCACGCCACCTGTAATAACCCGCTGGTAGTCCGTAAGGGAGCAGGCTTTCACTCCTGCCAGATGCCTCTGGGTCTTGGGCCGTTAACCTGTTTCCTTACGTCCGAGGAAGACGAGCTCTTAGCCAAGCAGAAGCAGTTTTACGGCATACTCCAGGCCGAAACATGTCTTAGTTTATATAATGCAATGTATTGTCAAAATTTGATTTATCTCCAATAATTTTATTGGAGAAAACATAATATTATTTATTTGTGAACAGAGACGGAGCGCTCGACAGTTCTGGCCAAACTTGTACTTTCGCCTATGCCCTGAGAAACGATGTGAACAAAACAATAACGTCCATCAAAAACCAAATACATTTACGTGTTAAACATCCACTAAGTCCAAGAACCAAATGCAAATGCCAAATACATTTGAACATCCACTAAGTCACTGCAGTTGTAAGCGATAAATCAAACGGGGCCCACAAGTTTACTTACATCCGATGTCAGTCCAATTGGAATCTATACATATATATATACCCCGACTAAAACGTAAATAGGGTTTAATGAAAATAATAATTTCAATCAAGAAATTACTTTTTTTTTGTTTTGAACTTTCTAATTATTTTTTTCAAATCTACGTGGCATTTGAGAAGCTACATGTTCCAACAAAAATGGGTTGAGAATATATATGTATGTAGGTGTGTATTTTAAGAAAATATTATATATAAAATATTTTAAAAATTGAAAGTTGATAATAAAAATTGAAAGTTGATATTTTTATTTATAGATTACATGTTAACCAATAACATAATTATGAATGAATATTTTAAAAATATTTTTATGTTTAAATTACACATGCATTAAATAAATTTATAAGTTACTTTCGATTGGGGTGGGTGCCGGAGGTAGGTGAGGACACGGTCAGAGATGGTAGTTATGTTATGTAAGGGAAGGATACTAGCCACCGCCCCCCACACGTTTATGGCGATGGGTGTGGTGGCTTCCCACATGTTACCTGACAGAAGACATGGGAGAAGTGGCAGGCAGGGCTAGGGCAGAGAAGGAGGTGAGGCAGTTAAGGCAAGACCGGTGATGCAACAGAGCAAGGTGGAATGGGATTATGAAAGAAGTCGAGATAAAGAGAGGAGTATAGTCGAAATTATGGGAGGAGGGAGGAGTGAGGCAGAAGACTATAGAGCTACCAGCAACGACCTCTGCGAACCATTTCCGAGTATGTTTCCTGGCCTTACAAGCTCATTACTATGGTTACTTTGTTAATTCATGGCTAGGGGGTGCAGGAGATGACAGGGGAGGGAAATTGGGGGGAAGGTTGGGGAGACCAGCGTAAGCTCAGGGGGATGGTGATCGCGTTTGGGTGAGAGCCGGGAGAGAAAACCAGGGCTAGGACCTTGAGAAACCTCCTGTGAGTGAACGAGATAGTTGGTATACCAAAGAGGGTGGGGAGGCTGCGGCTAAGCATGCGCAATGGCCGTGGGAAGACCAAAGAAGAGAGGCAGCCCTTTTCAGCAGAGATGTGAGGCAGCAAGACTGGGCAGAGGGGTTTGGGAAGGAAATTCAAGTGGGAGTGACAGTAACCTGGCTCAATGGGCTGGCGGTAAGAGCCGTAAGCATAAATTGGGTTTGGCACTGAGACATCGCCCTTGTGAGTAGGCAAGAGCATTGACATAACCAAGGGGGTGGTGAGAAAAAAAAATCAGAGGCAAAATAGTGGTGCAACCAAATCAGGCAGAGGACAAGCACTACATCTTGGGGTAGAGGGGCACCTAGGCAGAGGCAATTGTGATGGGAAGCATGAGGGGAGGGGAACCTGCATCAATCCGGAGAGGCATGAGACCACGTCCTGAGAGCTAATGCATCTCGTGTGTGAATAGGCACGGAAAAGAGAAGAGATGGCTCGACCTGCACGTGGAAGAGGATGTGGCAGAAGGGGGAGGGAGTTGACTCGAGCCGCAGACCCGAGCACTTCAGAACCTAGGCGTGGGAGGAAGCTTGTAGAATGCCTCATCAGCGAAGCGGTGGCAGCTTACAAGGAAGGAACGGATGCAGGCATCCATAAGATTTTGGATGAATGGGAGGAAAAGATAAAACAAGAGGATGAGTTCGAAGAGGAAATGGAGAATTGACGGGTTGTAATCCCGGATCCTGGGAATACCAGGGGAAGACTCTCCCAGTTTAAATAGACGCTCTATCTGTACTGGCTCATGAAGAGCCTCATGGGGAAGGCAATGGAGCAAATTTCAGTGGGGATGGCTATGACCCTCCAGGACATGCCCAATTACAAAAAAGACTTGCAGACAATCCAATTTCAGCTGTGTAAGCAGGACATCCGCCTTGATCGAATCCAAAGGCACATCCCTTGCATTATTGAGCTTGCTGACATGCCTGGAGACTCAGCCAAAGACCTAGCTCTGGTGGAGTCTACCTCAGAAGAACAACAGGATTAGTCAGTTTCTTGGATGTTTTTTGTTTCTTGCAGGTAGCATTTACTTTTACTGATGCATGCTTATGATAGATAGACACATAGACTCTTATCATGATATTGATACGTATATAGCTTGGTTAGATTGACTGAAACTATATTATTTTTGGATGGCTTATAACGAGGATAGGTGGCCAACAAACTTGGTTTCCCACTGGGCAAGTTGAGGCCACCTATCTCATATATGTGGTGTAAACTTATGTTTTATAAATAGAAAAAAAAAATCATACCAAACTTAACCAAAAAAATAAAATTTATAAATTAAAATATATATATAAATTAAAATAAATAAATAAATATATATATATATATAATTATTTTTTAATATCAAAAAAAATATTATATATGGTTGTTAAAGGCCTTGCCTATCTATTATATATTTATTTGTGACAATTAAGAACACATTTTATATAGTTATTATTGCAATTTCATTGATAACAATATGATGATGTCATATACCTTTGACTTATTTATTTGATAATCTTTCAGGTCGTGGAATTATTTGGTGGCCCCCCGTACCAGAGATTGGGAGTTTGGATCAGTCAACTTCGGGTAGGGGTACGTTAGTGACGTCCACCCTTATAGAAATGGACGGGAAGCAACTAAATGCTGTTCGAGCCATTGCTACCTGTACGTAGTCATACCACTATTATATATTAATATGTGACCATTTAAAAAACATATTATATATTAATATGTGACCATTAAAAAAACATTTTATATAATTATTATCATAATTCATTGATAACAACATAATGATGTCATGCAACGTGTATTTAAAACTCTATTAATCATTATTTTTGAAAATATATAATTAGAATCAGATGTTTATCAAGATTAATTTAAATCCACTTTTAAGGTTTACAAATTAAAAAAAGTTTCTACTGGTCAAATATTTGAGCGATCATGGTTTAGATAAATCAAACTGACTTTTAATGAATAAAACATTGATTATTTTATTTTAATAAAGTTTATATGTGAATGAATTATTTTTTTAAATTATATATTTAATTTTTTGCAACATGAATTAGAATGAATTAGAAGTATTAAAAGAAAGAATAATAATAATAATAATAATTTATTTTTGTGTGGTCTAGATTTGTTAAATATTTTTTAATGGTTTAATGTAGAGAATAAATTAAAAGAATTTGATTTACAACATTTTCTTAGCTACTTTTTCACTTATTTATTTTAATTTAGCTATATTTAAACTAAATAACATAAATTAATTATTATATAACCCTTGTTTTTATACAATTATATTATAATAATTTCAACTTAAAAAAAAACAAAAAACAAAAACAACCTTATTGATCAAT
Source organism: Pinus tabuliformis (assembly GCA_031772625.1). NCBI lineage: Eukaryota > Viridiplantae > Streptophyta > Pinopsida > Pinales > Pinaceae > Pinus > Pinus tabuliformis. The sequence goes on along the minus strand of CM062808.1, from coordinate 310,127,509 downwards.
TAGTCAAATATTTATTACTTAAGCACGGGTCAATTTTCCTCCACGCCTTTTAAGTTAAAATCTACCTAATCTACCCATAACCATTTTAATAAACATAATAAACTACATTAAAAAAATAAAATAAAAACCAACTCCCATTAAAAAAACATTTAAAGTACTATAACCTAGTATACCATTCACCCACTTTAACCAACAATTAAAAGAAACATTTGAACTACTATAACCTAATATAGCATTCACCCACTTTACTCGTACGTTCAACCCATTGCGATCTTGTCGGATCCCCTTTACTCATACCACCTTACTAATTGGATTATTCATCCTCCTGTCACGCTCGCCATTTCCCACGCTCGCCACTGAACGCTGTCATTTGCTTTGCAGTTGAGAGAAGAGTGTATGGTTAAATATTAAACATTTAGAGAGTCGCTGTTCAATAAAGGGAATCTTTTACAGATTTGATTTTTTTTTTTTTTTTCCGAAGGTGGCAAAACCTATCCTTAAAGTGCATTAATCTCCTTTTTCCATTAGAATTTTTAATTTTGTATTAGAATTAAATTATTATTCTAATTATTAAAGAGTTTTTTAATCAATTTTCAAATAACGAATAGCATGTAACATAGATTCAGGATCCTCTCACTGATTGCAGTTCAGATGATGGTACATAGTTTCACTGACTGCGTACATCAACTACTTAATTTGTGATTGTAAAAATGTTTTTGAGTTTTTAATTTGCTCTTCTTATCACTGGGATGGACACTCGCCACTAATAATTGGTTGTTAAAGAATTGAATTTTGAAGTTTGAACTATCATGGTTGTCCTATCAATCCAATATTGACTGAACAATTTAGCGAACAAAATTCTCCCCTCGACCTTAAAAATAAAGGTTGAAAGTAGTTAATTTAAAAATAAAGGTTGAAAGGTTGAAAGCCAAACGTCTCTGTACAATTGTTGTGCACGCAAAAACCTCTTCGCCCCTATATATATAGATATTGATCCACAACTCATCTCGTCCACAATTAGATCTACTTTGTCTGAGATAAGCATTCAAGGGTTCTTCCTCTGCTGTAATGGCTCCTGCAAGTGCAAACTCTTTCGTGAACCCAAAGTGGGGCAAAGTGATTCCCGTGGAGAGTGTGCAGGAGCTTGTCAAGAATCATGCCCACTCACATGAAGCTGTTCCCGGCCGATACATCAGGTCTCAGGAAGAGAGACCCACCACGTCCTCATTACTGGTTTCTCTTCAAACTGCAATTCCTGTCATCGACATGAAGAAGTTGAGCAACTTACCTGCACAAGATTATCAGAGACAACAAGAAATGGTGAGGCTTTCCATGGCCTGCCAAGATTGGGGCTTCTTCCAGGTATGCAATTGCCATAAACAAACCAGGTTGTACTTTGCCAGTGGGGAGATCTTATTAATCTGGGTCATATTTGTTTGGATGGTAGATTTTTGAATATTTTAGAAATTTGATTTATAAAAATTAAGTTTTTTTGTTTTTTTTGTTTGTTTTTTTTTTTTTTTTTTAAAGAAATTTGATTAATAAAAATTAAGTTAAGTGTTTGACATGGCTTCTATCTGTTTTAAATCAAATTTTTCTAAGCGTTATCTATAAGGATATAAGCAATATGAAAGCAAGTACCATCACCAACTCTGGCTTCTGGAATTTTGATGTTTAGAATCAATTTGCAAATAATCCCACCAGTGTATAATTACTAATTTTTAGTTATCAAATTTTTTTATAAATATAGGTTTACTAGATGTCTGCTAGTTATTAGTTTGGATGTCACTTCTGAATGCCAGAGAAAATTATATTTGTACTGATTTTCCTGTTTATATTTGTACTGATTTTCCTGGATGATTGCTGTTAATGCAATGAATTCTCAGATTGTGAACCATGGGATTCCTCATTCTTTAATTGATGAGATAAAGGGTGTAGCTAAAGAGTTCTTTAACCTTCCATTACAAGAAAAACAGAAATACGCTCCCCAAGAAGGAGATGTTCAGGGATATGGTAAGACGTTCGTGGTAGCTGAGGATCAAACGTTGGATTGGGGTGACTTGCTTGCTTTGGCACTTATGCCTGATAGCCTGAAAAATCTCACCCTCTGGCCCACCGTCCCCACAAATTTCAGGTAACTAAAATTATAATTATAATCGGACTGATGGGTATTGTCAGCACATTAATTTATTGTTAGTATTGATCAGAGTGATGGGTATTGTTATAAAGAGCTTAATTGGTTGATGGGCAGGGATAGTGTTGAGAGGTATGCAATAGCGGTGGAGAGAGTCGCTCAAGAGCTGCTGAGTTTATTCGCTGAAAATTTGAATCTGGAGGCTACTGATTATTTCAAGGAAAAGTTTGGGTCAGAGCCCATGAATTTGATGCGCATGAACTTGTACCCTCCTTGCCCTACACCAGAGCTTGTTCTGGGTTTGAGTCCTCACTCTGATGGAGGGGGGCTAACATTGCTCCTGCAGGATGACGAAACAGTAGGCTTGCATGTCCGGAAAGATAATCAATGGATTCCTGTGCAACCCATTCCATATGGCCTTGTTGTAAACATTGGAGACTTGCTAGAGGTAATCATCTCAATACCTGGGGATTTTGGCATTCTGGATTGCTTAGATTTTGTTGCAGACATTAAAATAATTTTTGAAGGTTTATTCATGGTACTACTCCTTTGATTACGCAGGTAATGACAAACGGGAGATATAAAAGTGTGGAGCATCGCGCAGTCACAAATGCAGAGAGAGCCAGACTTTCTATTGCGCTGTTTTACAATTCAGGTATGGATGCAGAGGTGGCTCCAGCATCGAAACTAGTGGATGAACAGCACCCGTGCTTGTACAGGAAGTTCAAACACGAAGAATACATTCGCTATTACTTGAAGAGACAACTTAAAGGGAAACACCCGCTTGCAGACTTTGCCAAACTTGACATCAGCAATACTTAAGATCAGCCGCTGTATTTTAAACAGATCAGGCTGTCCAATAATGTTGTCATATGCTGGTTTGTGTATGTTGTCTTATGCTGGTTTGCTTTTCCAAATACCAGCTCATTACATTAAACTAATTTAAGAGTAAAACAAAATAATAAAGTTTCAAGTTTCTTTGTAATGGGGTTATTTTAAATCTTGCCCATTGCTTGTGCTTAAATCTTTTCCTTATCTTTCCATAAAAACATGAGAAGAAATTTCATTCAAGAGACTTCACCTGCATTCATCAGACAGCCATGGAGCCTCAATATCCACATTACTTAAATAAAATTAGGAAATCCCAACTACTGAGCTACACAACTACTAAATATACGGACTGCTATTATGATTATTAAGTTGAATTACTAGTCCATTAAGAATATGCAAATAGCAAACAACCAGTCCACCTAAACTCCTATGAGGGTATTTTAAATCCTCCTAACCCAACTATCAATAAAGGACCACAATCCCCAACACTTTTCCTTAAAGCCATTGATGTACCACCTATCATCATACTATGAGAGATGAGGGTATTTTAAATGCTTGTCACTTTTTTTTTCCCTATTTTTGAGAAATGAGATGGGAAATCATGAATAAGATGGTCATGTTCTTAGCATGTAATGCACGCATTAGACAAATTAAAGTACCTCATCTTTTATTGGTCGAGCCCATTGATGGTGCACAAGAGAGATGAAAGGGGATCGTTCTATTTCAAATCGACTTACACACACCCTCAAATTAGTACAAAATGAATTACTTCAACCATCATGAATAAGAGGAGCAAGTCCTAGCATGCATAAAAGATTTAGTATCGTATGCTCTAGCAAAGTTTATACAAGTTACAATTTGTAGAAGAGGTTACAAATTATGAGACAAGGGTAATATGACTTTTTATAGATTGGGTTGAAAGGATAACTTCGAGACAGTAAAATGGTACTCCATGCTCATTCAATAAATTTTTTGAGGACCAAAATCCTCCCAAAATGAGGATGTATGACCTAGATTTGATGATTATATAAAGTTTCATCTATGTCTTATAGCAGAAAAATTGGAGGGATCAACTTGTAGAATCAAACTTATTTACATTGGGGTCTAAAAAATTCTAAGGACATTCTAAGACTTTAAATGAAATATTTCAGGGATAAAACTTTCTCACTTAAGCATGGGACCTTATGAATTTTTTTTACACATAGACACCTTTCCAACCATGCAAGAATCATAAGGGAGAAGTAAAGAACAATCATGAGAATAAAATTTTGTCAAAATAAATGCATTTGAAAAACAAATTTGTAACTTACATTAATGATTAGTTATGATTTTCCTTTTATAAGAACTTTATATAATTAATGTGGCCATTAGCATGCATCGCTTGATCTCATAACTAAATTCATCCTTCCTTAGATCCCATGCCTAATTTAGTTATTACATAGGTGTTTAGTTTTGGTGAAAATTTAATCTTATAAATTATCATATTATAAAAATATAATTTTGCTAAAATCAAAATCTTTGTATGATTTTGATAAAAATAAAATCTTATATCACATAACAGCAACGATTTTTTACATATGATTTGTTTTGAACAAACTCAACATTAATATTGAAAGTTTCTCGTTACAAAATAAAACAAAAGAATACATAAATATTGATTCTAGATTTATACCAAAAGAAAATCACCTTAATGATATTTTTTATCCATGCTCAGCTCTTTAATTTGATGAGAGTGAGTTTCTTGCATCTATTTCTTTTGTGTTAGTCATTCTCTTTGTAATAAAACTTTTGCATTACAGCCGTATACCATCAAGTTGAAATATGACATGAATTGGACAAGGCATTAATTTTAGGTACTAGCTTAAATATATAAATTAAATGGTTTATAAATGTTTTTATTTTTAATTAATCAACTTAATTAGAAAAACAAAAAAGGCTTAATTACTTTTAACATAAATATCAGTCTTTGATTTATAACTACTATTAAGAATATCCTAAAATATTTCATGGAGATTGAATCCTTACCATTTACCTAACAATTATTAATAATTAAATTAAAATTCTAAAAATCTAACATAAATGCTTCATAATTATTTAATTTTTAAATAAATTTTAAAAATCAAAATTTATTATTAATATATAAATAAATTTAATATTTCAATATTTTATTGTTAAATAATTTCAAATTAAATAAATAAAAATTATTTTCATTATTTTAAATTTATTAAAAAAATATATTAACATTTTATAATATTTATTCCCTCTACTCATATTATTATTTTTTGCTCAAGCAAGAATCAAACTTTCTATTCAAATTAAGCAACAAAGAGGTTACATAATATACATACACCCTAAGTTAGGGAACCGGGCCACATGCACAAGAATGTGGCTAAGGGTCCACAAAACTATACAACCCACAAAGCCAAAGACCGGACCCAATATAGAAAGAGAGACCCAATGGTGGTGGACAAGCACGACAAAACAGAGCCATCAATCTGCATCCGCCATATCCAACGACTGATAGGGATATCGGGTAGACAAAAAGCACTAGGATTACCCACTCGATGAGGGTGGTAATCACAAACAACTAGAGAACACGTGTTACATGGACAGTGGCATCAGAGGCTTGTCCAAAAACCCGCTTATGGTATTGCCGACGCCCAATAACCAGGGAAGCTGTAGCAAAACCGTCGTGGTCCCACCACCAACAAGCCCAACAAACCTCAGCCCTAGATCTACTACATCGGGCAGAAGAGAAGATCAGGAGATACCTATCCGATGAAGGCAGTATTCTCTTTCTTCCTAGCGCCACGTGTAACTCCGTTTGTGGCATCAAAGACTTTTCGGTAAAACCACTTCTGGTACAATCGGACCTCCGATAACCCTGGTAACTGCTGCAAAACCACCACTTTCTGGTTTTGCGCTCTTTTTCCTCTGCCTTTCATTCCTCTACAAGATCCAAAACTTGGGCCGCCGATTAATTAAAACCAAGACTTCCGTCAACTTAGATTTCTGCTGGTTGTTTCCCCTTGGAGTGTTGATAATGATCCCTGTCTTCGTGTGCCAGATTGTTGTAGTCCTCGTGCAGTTGTCCATTCTGAGCGAACTCCCACAAGCAGCACTTGTTTTCTCTTGCGCAAATCACCCCTTCATTAGCTAGCATGTCCGCCACTCTGTTGGCATCTTTGCGCACGTGAACAAAGCTCAAAGTTCTAAGTGTTCTGAGATGAGATTGAACTTGATGAAAAACTTGCGAAAGTTGCCAGTGATTTGAAACTTTGTCTGGTGTTGTGCCGATGCTTATCCTTTTGATTGAATTAATCACTAATTCCGAGTCTGCCTCTATGATTGTATTATGTAAATTGTAGTCCATCAGGATTTCTAGGCCTTGCTCAATGGCCATGAGTTCTGCCATATTGTTGGTAGCCTTCCCCAAATGACTGTGAAAAATGACTTTGATATTGCCCTCTGCATCTTTTATGACTCCCCCGTAACCCACGTCCCCTGCGTTCCCTTTCAAGGCTCCATCTATGTTGAGTTTCAAGAAGCCATGGGGAGGGGGTTACCAGAAAGCCTTGCCATTTGATCTATGCCTTGCTTTCTTTTTGGTGCCTGAAAGGCCATAAGACTGATGTCCCAACTATTCAAGGATGTGAGTGTCCCTTTGACAAGGGGGTTTTTCAGGGGGATGCTTCAGAAAGACATTAACTATTTCTCTAAGCTGATTTAGAATCTGCGCCATGATGCCTTGAGTTGAACCAGATTTATCTTTGAAGATCCTGTTGTTGCGTTATTTCTAGACATCCCAGATCAAAAACCTGGAATCAGTGTCCAGGCTACATTGGCTATCTCATTATCTGAGAAGTCTTTTCTCCAATTCTTTAAAGTTACAGTAATGTCATCGTACTTTCTGACTTTTGGTTGAAGATCGAGGTGACCCAATTCCATATGTCGGAGGTGAACGTGCAAAGGTTGAGAATGTGATCCATGGTCTCTTCTTGCAAACCACATAAATGGCATTTTGAAGGACCTTCAACTCCTCTTTTTCCAAGATTTTCCCAAGTCATAATCTTTTTATGCTGAACTAGCCACATGAACAGTTTGATCTTCATCCAGTGAGGGTTGCTCCAAAGGTTTTTCCAAGTCTTGTCAAGATTTGGATGGTCAAATCCGGTGATTAGTCTTTTGGCTTCTTTGAGATTGAAGTTGCCCTCATTGTTTCTACCCCACCTTAGTAGATCATTCAAGGTTGAAGTTAAAATTTTCCTCTTTTCTAGAATCTCTTCAAGAACTTTAGCTTGGGCTTTCAAAGGGGTCTCTGCACTGTAATCTGGAACTTCCAGATTCTCCATTTCCCTTCCTCTCTAGACTGATCCCAAAAGTCCCTTACACTTTTTAGTCCTTTGTTAAGGGTGTCATTTTTGATGCTGTCTAGTCCTTCTCTGTAGAGATTTTGTTCCTGCTGCCAGTGGTCCTCCTAGCACTAGGCGTGATTCCCATTTCTTATCTCCCAGAAACTATGTTTTTGAACTAAGGCTCTGTTCTCCCAAGCCTTGTTTCAGATATGAGAACCCCTGATGCGCCTTGACGTTCGAATGTGGTCCTTTTCCTCCCAATCCATTGCATACTTTTGATTCCATGCTTGGACCATGGATTGTTGGTTTCCTTTAGCCATCTCCACCAAAGTTTTTCCCCCAAGACTTTACTTAGGGTGTCCGGGTCGTGGAGACCTAAACCACCATGGGTTTTGGGTTTGCAAAGCTTCTCCCATGCTACTAGGACCCATTTCTTCTTCTCTTCCCCTTTGACCCAAAGAAATTTTCTTTGAATATTCCTGATCTGTTGTAAAACTCCTTTTGGAACAGGAAGGGCTGAGAACATGTAAACTGGAATGGTTTGTAGAACAGCCTTTGTAAGAATTAGTCTTCCTGCTAAACTCAAAGATCTGCTGGTCCAGTTATTGACTTTGTCCTTCAGTTTATTTGTAACTGACTCCCATACTTCCTTATTCAGAGGTTTTTCAGTGAGAGGCATTCCCAGATATTTAGAGGGAAGATTCTCTCTTTGAAATCCCAGGATTATGGAGAGATGTCTTTGGATGGAAATATCTATATTAAAAAAGAAAACTTTTGATTTTGTGAGGCTTACCTCCGTGCCAGAAACCATTTCATGCAGGATTTGTTTGAAGGCTTTGGGTTCCTTGATGGTGGGTGTACTTTGCAGCATAGTATCATCCACAAATTGTTGATGTGTCAATGTGTCTCCATTCTGAGTGAGTTTTAGCCCTTGATTCTTCCTTCCTCCTTGGCTGAGTTGATCATTCTGCCCAATCCTTCCATCATGAGGATGAAGAGGAATGGGGAAAGAGGATCACCTTGCCGAAGGCCCCTTGAAGGCCTGAAGGTCCTTGAAGGAGAGCCATTGAGAAGGATAGAGCAGCTTGCTGAGGTAACCAGGGCCATGACCCACTTTATCCAGTTGTAGTCAAAGCCATAAGCTTTAAGGATTTGCTTTATGTAAGGCCAGCTTAGCTTGTCATAAGCTTTTACTATGTCTAGCTGTATTATCATCCCTGCCTGCTTATTGGTCTTGAGGGAGTGCACCACTTCATGAGCTTGGATGATATTGTTGAGAATTTGTCTGCCTTCCACATATCCTATTTGTTCCTCTGACATGAGCGTTGGTAGTAGAGGTTTGAGTCTGTTAGCAATAACTTTGGAAATGATTTTGTACACCACATTGCATAAAGCTATGGGTCTAAATCTTTTTGGTGTCATGGCGTTTTCCTGTTTAGGGATTAATGCTATGAAAGATTCATTAATCGCTCTAAGAACTGTTTTAGATTTTCTCGAGTCCTCCACCACATCTAGAATGTCATATTTGACTATTTCCCAACATGTTTTGAAGAAGTATACATTGAATCCATCTGGGCTTGGAGCTTTCCCATTGCGCATCTCCTTGATTACTTCATTGACCTTTTCCTCCATTACTAGCCTGTTGAGATTATAGTTATCTTCCCTGGTCACCAATTTTGGAATGTTCTTTGTGAAGCTCTTAATGAATTGAGATCTGTCTGCAATTGTTTCCTCTGCTATGCTTTGAAAATGTTGCACCAGAACAGATTCCATTTCTTTGTGAGTATTTAACTCTTTCCCTTGTGGATCTAAGAGTTTTGTGATTCTGTTATCAACCCTGTGTTTCATGGTGGACTTGTGAAAGAATCTGGTATTTCTCTCCCCTTCCTTAATCCAATTTACTCTAGATTTCTGTCTCCAGAAGATTTCCTCCTGCTGACATCTATTGTCCCATTCTTGCTGCAGAGAGTCCGCCTATATTTTCCTTTCCTCTATGAATCCTTCCTTGATGACAATTTGATTAGTCTCTTGTAATTTTCTTTCTACTTCTCTTTTGGCTTCAAAAATGTTGCCGAACTCATTTCTGTTCCATTCTTTGAGCCTATGTAGGATATTTTTCTCTGCTGAAATATTCTCCAGGTCCTTACTCCTCCCATTTTATTCCGCATCTTCTTCTAAAATCTCAAAACTATTGTGAATCGGTAGCTTGTTCTCATTAGGTTTCTTTTGGTGCTTTCTCCCCCCTCCTTTCCCCCTGCTTGCCACTTTGGTGTATCCTTCAGGGTCTTTTCCAATGTTGCTTTTCACGTTGTCCTCTCTTTTATTGAGTGGGCATTCTCTGAAGAGTTTCCCATGTTCATGACATTTGCGGCATCTGAATGGGATATGTTCATAGTCGATCGCCTGAACCGTTTCCTTATCATAAAATTCCAGGATGATTTCATCCCGGAGTGCTCCCAATAAGTCCATTTCTACACATATGCGGGCGAAGGAGGTGAATTTGCCTCGCATATTCGCCTTTGATATCTTTATAAAATGTCCTAACTTGTTACCTATAGCTTTTAAGGATTCTGGCAAATAGTAATCTAAAGGTAAGGAATATAATCTAATCCATACCGGGACCAATGTGAACATTTCTTGCTTCGAACAAAGTTCATCGTCCCAGGTCGCATGTAGAGGCCTACAGAAGCATAGAAGTATGGTTCTCCTTCGAAAATTCTATCTTTATCCTCCAAGTTCGTGAATACCACGGTAAAAAACCCTTAGACCCAAGATGTATATTTATCTCTCCTTTTGGTTTCTAGGTGTTTTTTATCCAAGTGTATATCGCTTTGTCCGTGAGCCAAATGCCCATAAACTTGCATATGACCGCATAGGTTTCCATGTGATCTCTGTGCACCTGTAGAGCAGGATCATTCAGGACCACCCGTGGTTTAATATTAGACTTAGGATTGCAGGGTCCCATTGTAGCTTTACCCTCCGTCCTCTAACCACCATCTCTAGCTTTCATATCCTTTCGAACCTCCTTGTCTGTCCCTTCCTTTTCTTGGGGTTTGCTGCCTTCCATCTTTAGGGAACCATTAATTTTTGTCTCATTCTCCGAAGAATTTTGGAGCCTATTTCGACTCGTCCCTTTGCCTCTGTTCGAAACTACGTTACTATAGGAGGAAGTGGAGCTCATTCCTCCTTGCCCCTCCATAGTTACCAACTCGCTTCTGTCGCCCCCTGTTTCAAACCCTAGTTTTCCTTTAAAACCCCCCTACTCATATTATTGTACTATAATAGACTACATTATTATATTATTATAATATTTATTCGCTATAGGCATATTATTATATTTTTATAAAAAAATTAAATTATTATAATCTTATAATATTATCTTTTACCTTTATAGATAATATCATATTATAATTTAGTGAAGAAAAAAATCCAATTCTTATAATTTCTAAATTATTGTAATATAATATTCCATTTTAGTATAATATTGCCATATTCCTCCTTTAAATTATTGTCATTTGATATATTTTCCTATATTTATATAATTATATGACATTATCTTTTTTTTTTCTAAAGCAAGAGACGATCCTTCTATTGCAGTAAAACAAAAATAATGTTACAAAATTTACAAAAAGCGTTCGATTTCATGGACTCAGGAGAAACATGGGGTAACCTGCCATAGACCTGACCCCCCCTATAACCATCATTATCAAACTCTTAAATTACACAAAAAGTTGGACTAAAAGTTTCTCCAACCACGTGGTAAACTCCAGTGCTTTCCACCCCCCAGCTTGGACAATCAACAACAATCGCCACCGACCTTACTTCGCACGCCAACCAGTGGCAGAGGAAAAAGGCGCCCCAGTAAGGCTCGTGGAGAAAAATACCTGGCCCCACCAAAATAATACGACCGAATCTGACCATAGATCTTGACGGCTATATCCAATGGCCATGACCGATATCGCGCTGCTTAGATGACCGAACATTAGTGTGCGATGGGGGGCGGTATTCCTTACCACCCTCCTGCTACGTGTAGGAAGCCTAATGGGATCACTTCCAAAAATCCAATACCACTTACCACTGTAGAGCCCTGTGATCACCTGGAAACTGCTTTGTACATGGTTTTCTATTCCAAAAGTGGATTGAAGGGAGATTTCCACTGCCAGAAAACCCGCCAATCTAGACCAAAAAACGGTACGATCAATCATGGCCGTCAAATCGCTTCGCCTGATCTGACAGATGAGGATCAAATCGTACCACTTAATAACACTAAGAATTAGCGCTTCCTGCCAACTAGACCAATAACCTGCACATTCAATCCCTGTCGTTGAAACGCATCGCATGATCCGAAGGCTGAGGATCATTTCGCATCGACTAATTTTAATGATCATTAGTGTGCGATGAGGGTGGTAATTTAGCCGACCCCACTACCATGTGTAGCCCTCTGTATGGAATCACTCCAAATTCGTCAAAACCATTTTCTGCTTGTGAGGGCCGCGATCACCTGAAAACCTCTCCTAGCCTGATAAATCGATCCTGGACGGAAAACCCCTACTTTGGCTGTTGCCTAGAGTTCCCAGGATCCTTCTTATATTTTCTTTCTCTCTGCCTGAAACTAGTAAGGACGAAACTCCCGCTAAATAGTATTTTTTAGACGAACCAGGGCTGCCTGACTGAGTGTCCTATGGAATCTCAAAAACAAAGCTGACTCGTTTTACTATGGTCGAAAAGGAACTGCAACCCCCTGAAGACCTGAAAGTAGAAAAATAAGAAACATAGAACACCTGAATCAACTGGATTCCATCTCCATGGCCCTACTCCGAAACACAATCCTGTCTTCATCTGCCTAGTCATAACATTTCACTTTTAACCTACTCTGAGGCATTTCTTGCCAGCTGAATGCAACCCTGTTCTCTGTACCGATCGCCCCTTGATTGGCAAGAAGATCAACTAATTTGTTTTCCAATCTTCTTACATGTTTAAAACTGATAGTCCGAAGGCTCTAGAGGTGCTATTGAATCCATTGAAAGCCCTGGATTAGACGCCAGTTCCTTGAGAATTTTTCTGGCTTTGTGCCCCAACTGATCCTCTTGACTGATTCGATGATTAACTCTGAATTAGCTTCAACAATCACATTTGTCGGTTATCCTGTTTCAGGAAATCTAAGCACTTCTCCATAGCCATCAATTCCACCATGTTATTAGTGGCTATTCCTAAATGATAGTAGAAGATGAAGAGTACTCCACCATTCTCATCCCTTAACACACCTCTGTAACCTGCAGAGCCCGGATTGCCCTTTTAAGGCCCATCAATGTTGAATTTCAAAAAGCCCTTTGGGGGGGATGCTAGAAATCTTGCTTAGAATCTAGGGAGATAATTCTCCTATCCCATCCCTGAGGTATAAGGCCCTGCAGACCCAAATCACCAAGAGTTTCAAATCCTCAGCCGAAGGAGGGTTCTTGGAGAGATTTCGCACAATAGTGCTAACCGTTTCCTTGATTTGTTTTAAGATCTGTTCAAAAAGGCTTTGGGATGGCCTCTTTTCATTCTTGAAGATTTTGTTGTTCCTTTCTTTCCAGACATTCCAAATAATGAAACCTAGCATGATGGCCCATGCTGAGCTAAGAATATCATTGTCTGAAAAGGTTCTTCTCCATTTGTTTAGGGTATTGATGATGCTCCCTTTGTCCTTGTTAGTCTGTTGGAAAATGTTGGCAAAAGAATCCCATAAACTGGATGTGAAGATGCAATTGTTGAGGAGGTGCTCCATAGTTTCCTCTTGGGCTTCACAGAGCTGACATCTAGAAGGCCCCAGGACACCCCTCTTCCTAATATTATCCCAGGTCAGGATTTTCTTGTGCAGAACCAACCACATGAAGAGTTTAATCTTCATCCATCCTTGATGTCTCCATAGGTCTTGCCAAGTCTTATCTGGAGCATGTGAGTTAAGGTCAAGGAGAATGAGTTTTTCTTCTTTGAGATTAAAGGTACCCTCACTTTTGTTGCCCCATCTTAGCTGATCTTGCTCCCCTGATTTCAAAATCTTCCTTTGTTCTAACATATTTTTTAGAGTCTCTGCTTTAGCCTTCAGGGGGCTTTCATCCCTGAACTCAAAGTTCCTCCAGGTTCTCCATTTTTCAATACTGTTGGTTTGGACCCAAAAATATTTTACTTTAGATAACCCCTTAGAATCTATATCTTCCTTGAGATCCCTCAAGTCTTCCTTTAACAAAATAGGTTCTTGTTGCCATCTGTCCTCCTAGAATAGGGCAAGGTTTCCTTCTCTGATTTCCCAGAAGCTGTTTCCTTGGACTATGCCCCTGTTGTCCCAGGCATTATTCCAGATATGAGAGCCCTTATTATATCCTGACATTCTTATTAGATCATTGTTTTGCCACATGTGTGCATATTTTTCTTTCCATATCTTTGCCCATTGTGCCTCAGGATCTTTAACCCATCGCCACCATAATTTAGCTCCTAAAGCCTTACTTAGAATCTTAGGATCATCCAGACCAAGTCCTCCATAGTTTTTGGGTTCGCAAATTATTTCCCATGCTACCAAGGCCCATTTCTTTTTTTCTTCCCCCTTGCCCCAAAGAAAGTCTCTTTGCACTTTTCCAAACTGCTGCAGAACACCTTTGGGAGCTGGGAGAGCTGATAGCATGAATACTGGGATTGATTGAAGGACAGCCTTGGTTAGCACCAACCTACCAACCAAATTTAAAGATCTGAAAGTCCATTTCCTAATCTTATCTTGCAGTTTGCTAATCACTGGCTCCCAGATACTCTTGTGAAAAGGCTTGGCCGTTAGAGGGACTCCCAAATATTTTGAAGGGAGGATCTCCCTCTGAAAGCCCAAAATTCTTGAAATATTTCTTTGAATAGCAATGTGAGTATTAAAGAAAAAAATCTTAGATTTGGAGAGATTAACTTCCATACCTGAAGCCATGGCGAAGTCTCTCAGGATTTTCTTATAAGCTAGAGCTTCTTTGACCGTGGGGATGCCCTGTAGCATGGTATCATCCACAAATTGTTGATGTGTTAAGGCTTGACCATCTTCAGTAAGTTGGAGACCTTTGACTTTACCAACTTCTTTAGCATGCCTGATAGATTTGCCCAACCCTTCCATCATGAGAATGAAGAGAAAGGGAGAGAGTGGATCTCCCGGCTTGAGGCCTCTTGAAGGAATAAAAGTCTCCAAAGGAGAACCATTAACAAGAATTGAAAAGCTAGGAGAACTTACTAGGGCCATTACCCATTTAATCCAATTGTGATCAAACCCAAAAGCCATGAGAACTTTTCTGATATAGTTCCAATTCATCGTATCATAAGCTTTGGCTATATCCAACTTCATGATCATTCCAGCTTTCCTCTTGCTTGTTAGCGAGTGCACCACCTCATGAGCTTGAATAATGTTGTCGAGGATTTTCCTACCTTCCACATTTCCAGATTGTTCCCCCGACACCAGGGTGGGGAGAAGAGGTTTGAGTCTTCTGGCCACAACCTTGGATATTATCTTGTAGACCACATTGCATAGGGCAATGGGTCTGAACCTATCAGGAGTTAGAGCTGAATCTTGTTTAGGGATCAGGGCAATAAAGGTGGTATTAAGTGCATTCAGAATGGTTTTGTCCCTCCTGAAGTCTTCCACTACATTCAGAACATCATGTTTTACAATATTCCAGTAAGCTTTGAACAAATCAACATTGAAACCATCCAGACCTAGTGCCTTATCATTCTGCATTTCTTTTGGGACCTCACTGATCTCCTCTTCCGAAGTTGGTCTATTAAGGTTGAAATTGTCCTCATTGGAAACCAGCTTAGGTATGTGTCTTGATATAACCCTAATAGATTGTTCCCTATCTAAACAAGATTCCTGAGCAATACCACGAAAGTTTTGAACCAACACTACTGCTATTTCTTCATGAGAATGAAGCAGATTACCTCCTTCATCCTTGATAGAAAAAATCTTGTTGTGAGCTCTGTTCGCCAAAGTGGATCTATGGAAAAATCTGGTATTGCGTTCTCCTTCTTTTAGCCATTGCACTCTGGATTTTTGCCTCCAAAAAATCTCCTCTTGTTTGCAGAAGTTCTCCCATTCTTGTTGATACTTGGTTGCCTGCTCATTTCTATCCTTATCAAAACCCTCCCTGATGAGGGTTTGGTTGAGTTCCTACATTTTTCTCTCAACAGATTTTTTTCCTTCAAAAATATTACCAAACTCCTTCTTGTTCCATTCCTTGAGCCTGAGTTTGATATGTTTTAGTCTTTTTTGAAGTAGGAACATGCTTGTGCCCTGAATGTTTAATTCTTCAGCCCACCAGATGGCTATGTTGTTGGTGAAATCTGGGTGGGAAAGCCAGATGTTTTCAAATCTGAAAGGTCTATTCCTGGGGGTACCAATACCCTACATTTCCAGTTGCACGAGCCAGTGATCAGAGCCTCCAAAGGGGAGTACTCTTGCAACTATGTCCTTGTCCTTGAGCATAAGATCCTCTGAGATAATGAATCTATCTAATTTGGAAGCCACCTGAGACTCTCCTCCTCTTTTATTGTTCCAAGTAAAAGTTCCATTACTCATAACAATATCCACTTACTTCATATTGTCTATGAAAGATTGAAAAATATAAGAATCTTTATTTAGAGTTCTGGTGCCCCCTTTTTTCTCCAACAAAGATTTTATCATATGGAAATCACCCCCCAAGATCCAAGGGATACTTGCATGTCTTTCCCTGAGATCCTACAGGGAGTCTAAAAGCTTGAGTTTGCCATCCATTCTTTGGGGTCCATACACATTCATAAGTAGGTAGACCTCCTTATCTCCCACTGGTTGTATGACCACTAATAGATAATCCCTAGCTGCCTCTGCATCTACAATGTCAATTTTTTGGGGGTTCCAAAGCGTGGGAATACCACCTACTGTATTCTCTGCTTTGACTTCTAGAAACTCAAATTTATTGAGCCATTTACGGTGAATCTATTTTATTTTCTGAATGGAACATTTAATCTCCTGGATGAAGATTACATCCGGTGATGCTTGTTTCATTCTATTACTAAGTAACCTTTCTTTTCTTTTATTGCCTAGGCCTATAATATTCCAAGAAGTGAACTTCATTATTAAAGATTTGTAAAGGAGTAACTGGATAGGTCTTTCATCTTACCTGAGTCTATCATTAGCTTTCCACATTCCATCAAAAGCTCGTTCTGCTTTTTCCTGCCTCTTTTCTTTCCTGGGTATCTGGGTGCCAAGCCTGGTGTGGTTTTCATAGCTTTCACACCTTTGCTGCTCTGCCTTTCATGATTCCCTTGATTTTCTAGCCCTGTGGTCTAATTTTTCCATAAGAACAGCTATTGAACTCTATTGAACTCCTCTGGAGGTAACAAATCCACTCCCTCCCTAGTTCCTTGTTTCAGGAATCCTTCTAGATCTAGATTCTCTTTCTCAAGAATCTCCTGTAGTTCGTGGTCTTCCATTTCCATCTCACTCTGGGTCATTTCCAGATCCATCTCCAATTCTGTGTCACTTGTCATTTCTTCTTTCTGTTTTTTAATGTTTTGTGTTTTCTCCTCCTCTTCTTCGTTCTCCTCATTCACTGGAATGTCTCCTTTGGCCTGATCTGCTTTCGTTATCCCCTCTTCCTCTTCTAGTGCTTGAAATCTGTTTTGACTAGCTTGTTGCCTTTCATTTTGATGTGTCTTCAATCCCCTCTTGCTCCTTTTTCCTTTCTGGACCACTTTGTGAAAGCCTTCATTGTCTTTCATGGTATTTTTTTTACTAGTATTTTCAGTTTTACTAAGAGGGCAATCTCTGAATAGATGCTCATGCTCATGAAATTTACGACATCTGAATGGGATGTGCTCATAATCCACTATTTGTATCCATTCTTCATCAAACACTTCCAATATTACCTTATCCGGCGGAGCTCCAGAAAGATCCATCTCCACAAATATTCTTGCAAAGGATGTGTATTTTCCCCTTCTGGTGGCTTCAGAAGCTTTGACCAAACGTCCTAACTTATTTCCTATGGCAGATAGGGATTCCAGTTGCCAGTAATCTAGAGGTAGAGAGTAGAGTCTTACCCAAACCGGGACCGAGGTAAAAGTTTCATGTTATGGGACAAAATTCATGATCCAAGGTCTCATGTACAGGCCTGCTGCTGCATAAAAGTAGGGCCCTCCTTCGAACACTCTGTCCTTATCTTCAATGTTTGCAAAGACTATAGTAAAGAATCCCTTTGACCCAAGATGTAGTTCTATGCTTACTTTTGGTTTCCAGTGGTATTTAATCCATGTCTGTAATGCTTTTTTAGTGGGCCATAAACCCATGAACTTACAAATGATTGCATAAGTCTGCATGTGGTCCCTATGCGCCTGCAGAGCAGGGTCATTCAAAACAACTCTAGGAGTGATAGTAGTCTTGGGTTTGCATGGTCCCCTTCGTGTTTTGTCTTTTGTGCCCTGTTCCTTGTCCTCTTCCCTGCTTTCTTTAGTGTTGTTATTCTCCTTAGATTTAGAGCCCTCCTGCTCCTTTTCTCTGTTTCTTTGCCTTTCAGCTGAAGGATCTCTATCCTCTTCTAATGGTTTTTTTCTCTGTTGGCCACTATCTACTTGTAGGAGGAAGTGGAGCTCCCTCCTTTACGGCCTTCCATGGAGAACGAACTCTACTAAACTATAACCCTAGCTCCAAAATCGCCCTCTCGCGTCTTCGTCGCGGGTGGAAAAATCTTCATTTTGTTTTTGATGTGATTCATAATTATATGACATTATCATAATTTTATTAAAAAGCACTAATTCATAAAATATTTAAATTTTATAATATTTTCTTTTACTTATTA
This sequence comes from Pinus tabuliformis, assembly GCA_031772625.1. NCBI lineage: Eukaryota > Viridiplantae > Streptophyta > Pinopsida > Pinales > Pinaceae > Pinus > Pinus tabuliformis. Next base: position 310,109,357 of record CM062808.1, on the reverse strand, counting down.
TATATATATATATATATATATATATATATATTTATCAATTAGGTTTCTATCAAGGACAATACATTAGTCATAATGCCAATAATCTCTTTGTAAGTGCCAACTCAACTGGGTGCTCCTTGTGCTCAACTATCATAGGAAGATCCTCTACCAAATCATGTGTGCCCTAACATCCTCTCGTGCAATGGTTTTATAGTTAGCTAACTATTTGCCATGGAGAATGAAGAATGAAAAGAACTCAAATCCATGCCAAGTTTCTCACCCTACAACTTCAATTCTTGGAGGGCCATCTGAGTGCTCTTAAGGGATTCTTAGGAAATCTCAAGCTCATGAGTAAGTCTGTAAACTTCCTCCTATTTCCCTACTAGCGCATCATGATATTCCTCAACAAGCACAAGTATGTTATCTCTCTGAAAGGGGGTGTAGGTAGTTGGATTTCATCTCTACCAATGCCTTCCTAAGAATTTGAAAATTTGCAAGTGAAGGCTCTCCTCCCAAACCATCACGTGTGACTACACTTCTCCAACAATAATCTACCAACATTGCCTATGTATCATCAAAATGCCTCAAGGAAGCAACAATCATGTCTTCACCTACCTTCAACTTTCTTGCCAAATGATGGGACTCATGGAGACCATCACCATGCTTCCCAAATTCATCCTCCTTTATGTATCCTTCCATGCCTAACTCTTGATAAATTGTATCAGCATCCAAATCTTTGTCATGATTAGGTGCCAAATCATCTGAATCATAGTTACTAGTGTTATCAAGCCGATAGGATGGTTCTAATGGAGTACTAAAAGTTTTTTTTTTCAACCTCATTGCACACATGCTCAACATGAACCAGTGCCTGCACATCCAAGAAGTCATTCATTTCTTCATATTTGATCTCATCTCTTCTCTTCCCAATTGATAAGGGTGGTGTAAACCATTTCGGATGCTTTAATGATGTTGTTAAATTCCTTTGATATCCCCACATAACCTGCAAAAGTTCCTTTATCAGTTCTTGAATTTTCCTCATCTTTCAAGGATGGAGTGGGTTATTTTCCTTTATGAATTTGGAAATTGTCAATTCTTAGTCAAAAGATTCCCCTCAAACCCACCAACTATCCAAGAACATGCTCTGATGCCACTATAACGTTCCCAAACTAAAATTCAAGAAAGGTTATAATATTCCAAACAACTTCAATCAAATGTTTCCAAAAATATTTGAAAATTTCTTTGCAACTTTCTAAAAACATTTTTTGTCCATATTCTCGAAAATACTTTCAATAGATAACACAAAACGTTTTTTAAACAACTTTATAGCAAACTTTGAAGAAAAGCTTCAGTGAATAACTAAGGAAAAAATATGTTTTTTAATTGAGAGAAAAATTCATTGTTTATAATGCCATTTAAGGCTAACACTTAGAACAAGCTCCATGCTAATAAGGATTATAAACTTTAATGTTGATGACTTGGTAATTACTCTTTTATGCTCAGGGTCAATTCGACCTCTTGGAGAGTAAATTTTGTTGTCCCAAAATAGGCTACTACAAGGTTCCTTTTGCAAAGATAATTTAGTTTGGTCTAAATGTGAAAGGAATGTGACCTAAAGATAATTATAAGACCACTAGAGTTATATAAACTTCTCATCTAAACCTTAGTTGTAAATGCATGAAAAAGAGGTCCTTCTCCTTTGAAAAACACAACCTATTTAGGCGAATGATGCTTCAAACTTTGGTACCTGGAACTTGGTGAAAAATATTAAAGAACACACCCCTTCCTTTGACAAAACAACCTCTAGAATATTCTTAGATAATTTCTACACAAATTTTGGTGCATAAGGATCTACTCACCCTCTGGAAAAATAATGGTGTTGGTGGCTTATGAAATTTGGCCTCCTCTCACAAATGGTTTGGCCTTCTTCCTTACAAACTCTTGGTCACAAGATAAATGAAATTCCTCCACCTCCTCAGTATTTAAATTCTGTAAGTGATTTCCAACAATCTAAATGTTGTGATGCAAAGGATAAATTCAATTCAATTCAATTCAATTCAGCCCTTGGAAATTTGATAAGCTTAGTAACATAACAAAATACAATTCAACCCTCCTTGTGATCAAGAATTCGACCCTTGGAAGATTTGACCAATAATATGATATCAGGAAATTGGAACTTAGCACTAGGAAAAATAATAATATAGTCCTGTTTGATGACAAGAACTATAATTCAACCTCCTCTATAATAATCACTATAAGTGCTCTCTCAAATTCATCCTCCAATTCTGAGTGCAAACAACCAACTCGAACACATGTTTATGGACTGGAATCTTAAGGAAGAATGTTTGTATTGAGAACCTTGGCTTGAGCACTGAAGCTCAACCTTCTTCACAAATGAACTTCGAACTCCCTTGAGACAATAAAATCCATGTTTCCCTGCAAAATCAAAGAGAAAAAGAATCCCTACAACAACTTGATTAAATCTTCTGAAACAAGCACTAGGAAAAGATACGACTAGGGTGGCAGTATTGTCCACCGAAGAAGCAGAAATGCTATCTAGGGTGGCAAGAGATCCACCAAAACTAGGGTGAGGATTTCACTTGAAACCCTCACAACTAACAATGAGAAATGATTAGATAGAATGAATAGTAAAATAATCTGCATCCTCCTGTTATAAGATGTCAATGAGTTCTCCCCAAAGATTCTAGACTCCTTCTTAATATTATTTTATTGGTGGGGGCCACTATCCACTAAGTGACTTTTTGCGGCCTTTTCTAATAAAATAATACTTTTTTCCCCTTTTCTAATAAAATACTATTTTCCGCCATTTTATAATAAAATACTATTTTCTGCTAAGATAATATTTGCCTCTCCTTTCTAATAAAAATAATATCTGCCCCCGTTTAATTAATATCATCAAAATCAGACAAACTCCTTAGTAACTTCCACACTCACAAAATCAGGGACATTACAGGTGTTGAGTGGTGTTTCTACTACTGCAAATGAGGCTATGAATTTCCTTAGGTATTGTGTCACCCCAATGAAACTCCTAACTTCAAAAACATTAGTATATACCGTCCATTTCATGATGGCCTCCATCTTGGTAGGATCTATCTTCAACTCTCCTGCACCTATCAAATACCCCAAATACACCAAATACTACTATCCAAACTCTTCTTGAGGTTTTCTAGTAGTTGGTGCTTCTGCATCAAATTTGATATGTGCTCCTCCTAGGGAGCATTGTATACCAATATATCATCAAAATAGGAAACAACAAATGAATCTATAAAAGGGCATAGTACATCATTCATTAATCTCATAAACATAGATGGTGTATTACATAGGCCAAATGGCATGAATAACCACACATACAAAAATTTCCTAGTTTTGAAGGTGGTCTTCCATGTATCTTCTTCTCTGACTCAAACCCGGTGGTATCCAGAATTTAAAGTCCATCTTAGTGAAGTATTTTTCTTGCTGTAACTGATCCAATAGATCATCTTTCTTGGGAAGGGGGTACTTATTCTTGAGCATGATCTTGTTCAATGCCTTGTAATCTATACGCATTTGCCAATTCCCAACCTTCTTTGGCACAATGATGATGGGTGACCCACAAGGTGATGTAATTGGTAAAATGATACCTTGTTCCAATAGCTACTACAATTATTTCTTCACCTCGCTTCTATAAAATTACTATTTGTACAACCCAATGTTTAGCAATGGGAAGTTCAGAAACAACTAGATTTCATGCTCTACTTCCCTCGTAGATGGTAACCCTTTAGGCTCCTAGAACAAATCCCTATATGCATGTAGCAACTCTTTGAGTTTTTGTTTCTATTTCTTAGTACACCCCTCCAGGGGTTCCCTACATCTTACTGATTCTTCTACATACTAATTTTCACTTTAAAACAATAAAACATACTTCTTGCTAGAACTTGCCAATTTCTTAGCTTGGTTGACACTTATCATTGAATTTTTTTACTTTCTTTTGTGCATGTTGATGGTGAATGATTTTCCATCCTTTACGAGTTGATATTGGTTGGCTCTCCACATGAATATTGAATCTCGTATATACATGTAGGGACTCTGAAACATGACTCTACATACATCAACAAGAACAATATATAATTCTACTTCATCAATATAATCAACATTAATAACAAATGTAATTTTACACTATTTTTTTTACCTTCAACTCTGCATCTTTATTTACCCATCCCAATGGATATGGACTTGGATGATCATGAAATTTCGACCCCAACTTCTTGAACAACGTTACTACAATGAGATTTGCCTGCAATCTTAAGTCAAACATAACATAAATCTTTGTCTTCTTGACCTATATCTTTATATGGAAGAGTTTGGTCATTTCTTTCTCTTCCTGTTGCTAAAGGCTACTCAAATTCACCTCCTTTTGCATTGATGTATATTTTATCTTCTTATCCATGTCTAAGCTACTTTCAACTTGGTTGCTTGAATTAGTGACCATGAGATTCTTCTTATTAATGTATTTTGTTTTGTTCTTGCGATTAAGCTCTGGATGCAACTTCCAATACTTCTCCTCTATATGACTGTCAATGTTGCAGTGGTTGTTGTGATATTTGCATTGATGTGTCATGGGTACCTATTTTTATCTTTTCCCCTTATGCTTCTTCTTCCCTTCCTTTTAAGCACATTGTTGGTCCTTCTACTTCAATCCACTTGATTTAACTTTCTTTTGTCTTATGTTCTCCAGGTACTATGCCTATACACATGCCTTGTCCATCGATATGGACTTGAAAAACATCACTTGGTTAAGCAAATAAATATGTAGAGCCTTGAAATACTTGAGGACTAAATTTGGGTTCTTTGGGCAGATACCTAGGATTATGGCCATCTTTTTGAACTCTGTGGTGTACTCCTACATGCTTTGCCCCTACTTTTTGCTGAAGTAATGGCACAGATCCACTCGTCCTTTACATACCTAATAGGGTAACATTGTGACTTTATGATGGTTTTGAAGTCCTCCCACTTAGTCATTGGAAGCTCTCCCTCCAACCTCAAGGTATCTATGTGGATTTCCAACCAATTTAGGGAATGACCCTCTAAATTCAACTGCATAAATGAAATATTTTCTTCCTCATCTATATGATGAACACTGAAATACACATCTCGTTGCTTCAACCAATGATTTAGCTTTAGAGTGTTGATCTAGCCCTTGTAAAAATTGATATCGACCTTCACTTCCATTTTGAATAGGGATTGTGAATGACTCATGGAAATCGAACTAGGTTTTATCTTTTTTTAGTCATTTCTTCGATTAGTTCTCCATTTCTTCTCGATCACTTGATCTCCCCTCTGATTCGTCCTTTTCATTAGAACCCTCATATTCTCATAATATCTTAGGCTTATTTCTCAGGACCATCATATTGAGATTTATGTTACAATTTATATTCATGACTTGTTGTTCTAGCTACAAAAACCCTCTCACCTCTGTAGGATCACAAGGGTTATTAATAGATTTGTCGACCATGGTTAGGGTTTTAGGACTTTTGGCCCAAATGATATAGATCCCCTAAACATATCCCCAATATACACAAAGAAACCTTTTTTGATACCAATATTATCTGTAAATTTCCATGCATATTTCACTAGACAATTCGTCACAACATATCAAATAAAATTATATTAAAATTTTGAAATTCTACACTACACAATTTTATTTCTCTTTAGATTTATAGATTTTTAGATTACTATTGATAACATATACATGTGAATTAAATTATATATAAAATAGAGAAAAGTGAAACAAAATCTCACACACATTTGATATAAGATATGACCTCGCAAATCCTTTCGAGAGAAGAACCAGTTAGAAGGTGAAGTTGCTTTGCTCTCTTTCTATGAATAGAAAATGCTTGTGAGTACAAAAAAGTATGGCCTATGGCCGGTGGGCTACCACAATACACAAATCCTCTTTGTGTACTCTATCTCCTATCTCCTACGAACCAAATATATAATTAAAATATAATTAATCTGATTCTTTTTATAACAAATTACTTTTTTATTTGTTTAACAATTAGATTACAATATATAAAATTAATATTAAAAAATTTATTTATTCTTTTAAATATTTTGATTTTATTTTTATGTATTCAATTAACTCTAAACTTATTATGTAATAATTATCAATCTCTATAAACCATCTCAAAACTTTATTTCTAAAAAATGATGTCAACATAACAATAACGTCCATAAAGAACCATATGAACCACCTACATTCAGTTGTTAAACATCCATTAAGTCATTGTAGTTGCAAATAATAGATACTTTGAGCTCTTGAACATCCACTAAGTCACTGCAATTGCAAGTGATAAATCAAGCAAGGCCCACAAGTTTACTTAAATCTAATGTCAGGGAACAATAGTCCCCATCCTATTGGAACTTCTATATCTATATCACTACAGACTAAAACATAAATAAGGTTTAATGAAATTAAGTTATTTATTTTTTATAAAGATTTTTTAGATTAATCATATTTCAAGATGTTGGTTGACGTTTCAAACCAATTAATGTGGTTTATCCTTAGGAAAAAGGTGAAAAAATCAGTCTATCAACTTGTTTAAATAGTAGAAATAACATTTAGAGGAATAAAATATTTTAATTAAACATTTTTTGAATGTTTGATAAGAGAATAGGTCAATATATTAATATAAAAATAAAGACTAATCATTTATTTGAAAATATATTATGTTATAAAAATTTAAAAAATTCAAAAGTTCAAAATTATATTAATAAACATTTAATCAATTATTTAATGGAAAAAAAAGAGAAAAAAGGGAATAAACTTAATATTAAATTATTTTATTAGAAAACCAAAATAATATTAAATTAGTATAATATTATATTAAATAATTAATGAAATAATTAAAAAAATAGGGAGGAAGGAAACACTCAAGAAAAGAGAGTAGGAATCCAACTCCTACTCAATTTCCAACCATCGTCTCTATTGAGATTAACAACATGTTTCTCAATTTCAATCGCTGCCCTTAACTTCCTATGATGGAAGTGATCATTCTTGGCGATCACATCAGAGTTCTCAATGCAGACATAGTGTTTAGATTTCTCATCTTGTTCAACTATAGCTGAAGAGTGAGAATGATTGTGTTTAATGTTGGTTGCATGCTCTTGAATCCTTTGCTTAATGGAGTGACCTGTTTTCACAATGTAAGGAATCCCACAAGAGCACGGGTTAGAGTAAACCCCTTTCATGTCTTTAGCATCAATAGGGTCCTTAATAGATCTAAGGGAATTTCTAATGGTATTAAGGGGTTTGAAAATTGTGGAAACATTATTCTTTTTAAGGATAAGAGAAACATTATGAGTGGTCCCTTGGATGAACGGAACTTGGACATTGGAAACCTGTTCATCACGGGCATTTTTTATTCTAGATTCCTTATTGGCTCTTTGAAAAGCTCTGAGACCATGCTTCTTGTTGTATCCATTATTTTGAAAGTATTTTAGAAGGTGAGATTTCTCTTTATCCAAGTGATTTTCATCAGAAATCCTTAAAGCACGAGTAGCTAGTGTGTTAAGAACTCCGAATTTTTGGAACGAAAAATAATGAGAACTAGCATGAAGATATTGCTTTTTATGAAATTTTAATTTTAAAATCATTATATACCACAAAAGTCTAAAATCAAATTATTTGTATTTGTTTTATACCTTCTAATTAACTTTTTGCACATGACATTGGATAAATTACATATTAAAAAAAAATGTTAAGAAAAAACAAAGTTAAATAATATATATATATATATATATATATATATATATATATATATATAGATCATTTAACTAACTTTTTTTAATCCAGATATATAATATATATATATCATTTAAGTAACTTACTTTTATTTATATATATATATATATATATGAGATAAAATTTCAATGTTTTTTAAAAAAATATTACATATAAAATATTTTAAAAATTAAAAGTTAAAAAAAATAGAAGTACTTTTAATAAAACATTACCTATTACATGACATTCTTATTCATAGTATAGATGTGTTTATTTAGTAGCCCATAACATAATTATATTTTAAAACTAAATAAAAATTATGGGTTTTGCAAAGAAATATTCCATATAAAAATTATTTGAATTTTTATTTTAGAAAAAACAAATAAATATTTTTTATAATGTGTAATTATATTTTAAAATTAAATAAAAATTATGTGTTTGAAAAGAAATAATGTATATAAAAATTATTTCAATTTTTATTAAAAAAAATAACAAATATTTTTTATTTTAATTTATTGATGAATAGTTTTTATCTGTTTTTGGTAGGTAAGACTCATTGGGGATTTGAATCATTGACTTATCACATGGAGTACCTTAACAATGCACCCATTCACCATAAATTCAAAGCCCCACAGACAATGAATAGTTTTTATCAATATTTTATTATTATCTTTAAATAAATATATTTCGATAGATAGATAGATTATTATTAATTTTTTAAATTAAAATACATTAAATAAATTTATAAATGGAAAAAAAATTTATATATATATTTTTAATTAAAATAATAATTTATATTGTTGTTTGTAGAATTCTCTAACTATTATATATGTGTTTGTAACCATTAAAAACACATTTTACGTAATTATTATCACAATTTCATTCATAATAATATAATGATGTTATGTAATTTGTTTTTAAAAACTCTATTAATCATTTTAAATATATAATTAGAAATTAAATATTTATCTATATTAATTTAAATCTATTTTCATTTAATAAAAATATTTTATAAAAGTTTACGATTTAAAAGGAGTTTTTAAATAGATCAGCAGTTTTAGATGAATCAAACTAATTCTAAGGGAGGTTAAATATTGGTAGGGCTATTTTAACATAGTTTATAGGTAAACGAATTTTGTTTTCTTTTTCAAACCTTTTACCATATGAATTAGAAGTAATGATTAAATAATAATAATAACCATTTATTTGTGTTTCGGGTATAGATTTGTTAAATATTATTTATTTATTTTTTAATGATTTAATGCAAAGAATGAGAAAGAATGAATTAAAAGAATTTGAATGAGAAAGAATGAATTAAAAGAATTTGATTTACAAAGTCTTCTTAACTAGCTTTTCACGTATTTATTTTAATTTAGCTATATTTAAATTAAAGTTTAAACAACATGAAATAGCTATTATATAATCCTTGTTTTTTATACAATTATACTATAATAATCTCAATTTTAGAAGAAAAAAAATCTCAATTGATCAAATACATGTCACTATGAAAAATCACGAGGTCAGTTTTCCTTCACACTCTTAGGGTTAAGCTCTGATATGAGCCCATAGATCTTAACCACATCCCTAGGAAAAAAAACATTTAAGCTACTATAACCTAGTTATGTCGTAAGGCATTTCCTTTGAGAAGAACTCCCCTCCCATGCCACTTGTGCCGTTTTGAACCATTGATTTTGGTGTTAGGCGATTGAGTTATCGCCTACTCTCCGATCATAATAATGGTTATAAACATTTCATATGGTTAAGCCATACATTTTATGATGTGGCATGGGTCTCCTGGGTTTACGTCCCACAAGTGTTTAGATTTTTGGTTGCCAAGAACCGTTCCCCATATGCCGTGTATGGATTGGAGTGATTAAAACCCTAACTGATGTTGTTGTTTGTCTTATTTCTATCTTGCTTCCGATAGCTTGCATGTTTTCTACTTGTGGGCATGGTTCATTGGAGGAACTCAAAAATCCTTACATTTACTATAAATTTCACTTCACATCTGGCACAAATCTGCTACTGTTCTTTCAATATCCTTTCAAAAATAGATTCAACATACAACAATGGTTTTCTTGTAGAAAACAATGAAGCCCCATCGTTGAAACCCTCAGAGTCTGATATTGTTGATGAAGTCTGTGGGTTTCTACATCACAATCAGTAGAATCTGATACAAGTAGTTTAATGGTGTACTTCTTTTGAAAGCTTATGAGAGGATTTGAGTCGACACGTTGACTTTGTTATTATCTTGGTTTAAATTTGCAAGCACACTATTGTTAGCTATCTAATTTGAGTTTTCCTCAAATTTGTAGGCATGCTATAGTTAGTTATCTCACTTGGGTTTTTCTCTGGCTCGGGGAATTTATTAGGGAAATGCAACGGTCTTTTTGTTAAGTCACGTTTAGTTTGGTCTCTAGTTATGTCTTCTATTAATTTTATGCTTCCATAAGGTTCCAAGGCTTGAGGATTATTCTATTTTATCGGCATTTCAATTCGTTTTTTTCGTTTGCAATTCTACTATCTCGGGGATTTCATCCACAGGTTAACCCCTTCCAGGTGTTGCTTTCTAGTAATCACTGTCATTAATTTCTTGGTTTTGATAGGTTCTAAATAAGGAGGATTTCTGTGTAATTTGGAGGTTTTTAGGGATAAATATGGGAAAGAGGAAGTCATCTAAGAAACCAAAGGCGAAGAAAAAGCAGGAAAATCTCAGTACAACCTTCAGTCTCCATTTCTGCAACCAAGAGAGCAGTGCAGAGTGTGGCATGTGAGTATCTTCCATTTTTCTTTCACATTCAAACCCTAAACCCATGCAAAGTAGGTTCTGGACATTAGCTTGGTTTAAAAAATGGCTAATATTTTTACTTTTTTTGGGTTTTCATTGATTAATCTAGAATGATCGTAGTGGTCATCCAATTGGATAAAAATATCAATTAATATTTGAAGATGCCAAATTGTTACCCTTCCTATATACCCTATGAAATTGTTGAATTAGGAAGCCCAATTAGACTTAATTTTCTCTTGTATATTTTGGGAAGTTTAAAAACAAAGAAGTTGATTCTCTATCTCGAATTAGATATTTACTTTTTATGATTTTAAGACAAAATGTATGAAGAGCCCATTGTTTCAGCTTTCTCAGGAGGTTTTCCTTTCTAAAAATTTACATGTTGTGTAGATTTCTACAGATTGAACTTCATAATGCATAAGGGGAGTTCTAACTCATAAAGATCAATGGATCACCCAAACCTAAATGTGTTGGCGCAGGATATGTGCATTAAACAATACTATGACAATACACAATGATATTTGTTTCATTAATGGTTGATGGTAATTGAAAGCATTGAGTGACCCCATTGATGTGTAAGCTTTCTAAGCCATATATTTTAGTGTTTGGATTGTGATATGCCTTTTTTGTAGTAGTGTAGTTAGATAAGTTGAATAGTGATATTTATAGAGGTTTGAATTATTGAACAAAGGTTGGCCTTGTTGAATTAGCAAAGGATTTTTGTACTCAATAGAGTAATGAACACTCTATGGATGTCTAAATAATTTGAATGTCTGAATTTGTTTGCAGGTATTGTGAATGGATTGATGAATGTGAGTATATAAATAATTCTAAATAAAATAGATACATCTGAATATTACATATCTCTTGAACAATCTACTCAATCCTATGTTTTGCAAGAGCTATTGCGGATATGAAAATTATTGTAACCAATTCTGAATAAAATGGATACATCTGCATATCACATATCTCTTGAACAATCTACTCGACCCTATGTTTTGGAGGAGCTATTGCGGACACGAAAATTGTTGTAACCAAAAGTTTCCCATATATAGTATGGGTGACCAAAAACAATCCAAACAAAGGTCAAGATATTGAGAGCAACTAGTCATGGAATTTAACTCTTCCCGAGCTGCAATAGGCTGGGAAGATCTGAGGACAAATGGGTTATAAATTTGATAAATTAGGAGTGGGAAATTACATCACGGATGACTACAAGAGGAAGCTGAAATGCCAAGTCCAAGGTATCAACCTGACCACATTGATGAGGTACCAAGTCTACGGGTATTCCTATTTGGATTATTACTATGTCTCCATCATCGATGGCTTTAATGTGTCCATATCCATCGGTCTATTGAATCCCAACACAATTTATGAATGCATTACCATGTCCTGCAAATAAGACATAAACACGATCCGCAAGCCAAAGTTGAAGGTGCAAGGAGGTTGCAAGAGCGGGTGTGTGACTTTTACTACTAACGATCACTACTGATGCATCGACAATTATTCTCACCAGTGCTCTCCCAATACTTACTACCATTTTTTCAAGGTCCAATGCCCCGATTCCATCGAAGAAGCTAAAAAAATCCATCTACATATTGCATATCTCTTGAACATAGTTTTTTGATATATGGATGTTACTTTCGTGAGCTTCTATCTTAACTAGAGAGCATCTGTAGTTTGGATGTGCATTCCTCATGGATAATGTAGGAAGTCTTTTGAACAAGTTCACAATATCCTAAATTGTTTTTCCATGATCATTTTTTAGAAATAACTATGTTGTTTGGTCACATAGGATTAGTTGGGTATATAACAATAACATTGGTTGTCAGATTAAAATATGCTTGAAATATAGGTGTGCCCCTATATTTGTAAGAAAAATCTCTTGTGGTTGAAGTAGTTATTTATTTTTATTTCTGGCACATGGTCCACTGGGTTCACCAAATTGTCATTTTATGAAGGCAAGTCGATGACTGAGTGATCCAGGTGGATATTGGTGGTCACCCACCAAGTCCACTTAGACCCCCACCATTATTTCTTTCAGCTTTTTAGTTTCCTTAATTGTAGCACAATTTACTATTTTTAGCAGTTTTTCGGGTCCTGAACTTTCGGCGCAGTTTTGAGGCCCTAAACGATGTTTTTGGGAAAAATGGGTGCAACGTGGGTCCATGAACTGATGTTTCTCTTCTCAAAGTTGTAGCTCTCGGATAGATATTTCTAACAAGATATTGTATGCATAAAATGAAGATCGTATGCCAAAGTTACGACCCTGTGAAGTTGATGTACCAATTTACCCAAACGAGGCCCACAGTTTGGCGTTTCATCTTCTAGGGTTAGGTTTTTAGATGTTTAGGGTTTTCCCATGTTTCTCAACAATCAATAGGCCTTCGAGCTTCATTGTAACACAGTTCAGAGGCATGTAGCCGCCACATCTTTTCTCAGAGATAAGCTACCATCATCCTAGCTGGTTTATTTCCATTACTGTTTGTAAGCATATTTCAGTATTTTACATTAATGAAATGAAGTATTATTTCCACTGCATCTCTATGTTTATGGTTATCTTTGTAATTTATTGCGTTCCTGTTTAAATCTAGATCAGTGGTATCAGAGCGGTTTGCTTTTTCTCTGTTTTTCTTTGCATGTCCCCAACGAGGTCAAGATATAAGGAGTTAGGGCTTGAACTGGTCAAACCTTTACAAGACCAACCTCACAAATCTCGATGGCCTCCCATGGCAGATGAGAAGAAAGACGAGGGAGCAGGAGATCCTATCAAAATCTTTCTCGAAGAAGCCCTCGAGTGACAAAGGAACGCGATGATGGATAACTTTGCCCAGATCCTTCAGCGGCTACCCAGAGGCGACGCATCAGCTTCCAACACCTACTCTAGAAACGCCACGCCCTTTAAGGTACAAGTTAAGTTTGAAATCCCCATATTTGAGGGTCAGAAAGATGCAGATGCTGTAGATAAATGGTTAAATCTGCTAGAGGGTTATTTTTCTATTTATGAATTTTCGAGTCGGGAAAAGATTATTTTCGCTCTTCTCAAAGAAGCCCCCCACGTCAAGGACTAGTGGGAAACCTACTACAAGCAGAAGGATGAAAATATCGGGTCACTATTTTCAGCTACACCCACCTGGAATTCATTCCGGGATGCCATCAAGGAGTAGTACTACCCTATCGGAAGTTATGAGGATCAATACATAAAGTGGGCCATGCTGCGACAAGGAAGGGACCAAGACGTGCCAGAGTTTACCAATACTTTCCATACCCTTCGCACAAAGTTGGGTATCAAGGATTCAGAGCAGCATTTGATACTCAAATACCGCGGCTGCTTGCACAAGTACATCCAAGAAGAAATAGAATTCCTGAACATCTCCTCACTCAGCATGGCATACTGATATGCCGTCAAGGTCGAGCAAAAGTTTAAACAGAAGAAGCGAGACTTTGGATCTGCGAATCTGAATCAAGTGAAAGGTGCCCCGAAACCACAGAACAAAGGACAAAGCCAAGGCGGGGTGACCCAAGACAACCTGCCAAAGTGTTGTGGCCAGCAACAACCCCCCCCTTTTTTCATTTAAGTGTTGTCCAAAATACTAAATGAATGGGGACCCTTCATTTAAGTGTTGTCAAAACTTTAGGAAAAGCTAGAGTTTCCTTTCTTCGAAATAAGGTTACCATCGTAAGCTTAGGAAGATCTTTTTGAATACTTTAAAACCTAGGTTTATGATAAGAAAAAATCTTTAAAAGTCGCATCATAAAAAGACAGGAAAACTCCTCCATTTGGGTATAATCTTGGTATGTGCAAGATTCTCGTACTAAGCGATATATCGCATCGCAATAAAGTAATGCCAATGGGAAAGCCTTCAAGATTTTCCGATCTGCGATAACCCCGATCGCAAGATGGCATATCGCAGGAATGGGCTAACAAAAATATGGCAAGCATAAAACTTCTGCGATCTGCGATGTGTGCGATATTGCGATAACGTGATGGTGCGATATTGCGATAACGCGATGGTGCGATAATGCGGGAGCGCGATGGTGTGGTAATGCGATGTCGCGATCTGTGACGATTGCGAACCAAATTGCAAATCACCCCATCACGAAAATTTCGGGCGCGTTATTCAAGAAAAGCCACTTACCATAATCTGACTTAAGATCATGCGCTTTTAATGATAATAAAGGAATTAGTTGTCATTTATTAAATGTAGAAGCGTGCTTTTGCAAAGAATTACTTCACGTAAGGTGGCATATTTGATATATCTGCTGCATTTAAGACTCTCCCATCACCTTTCTTGATCAATAATTTCCATTTGTGAGCTACAGGAACGAAGAACGAAAGGCGATACAAAGCCATACGCACGAAGAGATGGGAAAGAAAAGTAAGGCTCAGGGCTTTGAGGTGAAGGAGATGGCACCTTTATATACAGACACAGCTTGTAACAAAGACGTGGGAATATCGACGTGGGAAAGCATGTACAGACTGCTTGAAGAAGAAAACCCCAGAATAATGAAGGTTACCGCTGTCGTAGATTCACAGGGCTCTTCCGAAGCATCCTTAGAAGAACTCGCGTGCTCATTCCTTCATCAGATAGCAGCAAGGCCTAAAATCCTCCCATATACGGATATGATCAAGTGGATACTTGACAATGCAGAAATGAACGATAGACAGTTCAAGATTCAAGGACATGGGCTCATCGGGTCATTCGCTGCACAGGACTTAAAGCTCATGTATCATCTTCCTGAACCGCAGGCGACTTACAATGCACAATTCATTAAAAAATTTGTGGCAGAGAACCCAAACCTATCAGAGACCACTAAAGATTGGTCCAGGAAAGATGAACCACTCAAAAAGGATAAAAATGGTATGTACAGCACTGGTTCCCTCACCTCTCCGTATTGTTTTGTTGTGGCCATGCTTTGTAGATTATTTGGGATGCCAGATATCAATAAGTTTTCGTCTGAATGGTTACCATTGATTGATGCTGCCACAAATGCCGTTATTATAGATTGGGCCAAGATCTTTTCTCATAACTTGTTCATAGCTATTATCAAATACTGGTCTAAGAGATCCATGTCTCAAAGGATCTATCCTCCTTTTTACCTATCCGCATATGTTATGGATTCTATTTGTTATGTGTCTAAATTTCCCTCTATGGGTTGGAAATAGACAACACAGGACCCATTACCCATCCATGTTTATCATAAGATATTATGGGATTCTCAGTTCATTCCGCATTTCTACCAAATTTGTCATGGGCTCTTCTTACCCATGTATAGAATGATGTATGATAAAGAACCCCCGAGGTGATCACCTGAGGCACGGATAGATATCATCCCCATCGCAAGATGGTTCGGGGAAGAATGGTTCACCTATATTAGAGTATTTGGAAGCACCGTCCCTCCTCATGTCCTACCTTTATATATTCCTGACAAACTGCTGGCTCGAGAAATTGCATATCAAACCTGTTCAGAAGGCGGCTAACCAAAGACCTAAAAAACAAAAAGAAGGCCATATGGCCCCAGTTTCCTGTAGCTTGTGGGGCCTTTTCATTGTTCGATGTGGGTCACACGTTCACCAAAGTGGAGAATATGACGTGTCTACAATTATTTAAATTCTCGGCAAGGCCATTTGACCCAAATAAAGTTGCCCAAGATTTCACAACGAACGTCAAGATAAAGATATTCGTTGGAAAGAAGGATTTATTTGATGATTTATTTCAGAATAAAAGCTCACTCCAAGAAATTTTGCGGGAAACTCAATCGCGATTGTCTCCAGATGACCTCCAAAAATTCATGGTATACAGGGAAAGAAGACTATCGACTGTTCCTCTAGAAAAGCTGCAACTACCTGCCAGAGAACCTACTCCAAGCATTAGCCTTAGTGAGAATTCAAGCGCTGCTGGATCTAAATCTAAGAGTGGACAAGAGATGCCTGAGCATTCTAAGAAATCCGTAAACGACCAAGATAAAGGCGAAGAATCAGCTAAGGACACCGCTCAGTCAATGGAATTTCCACAACAGCAAGTTATCGCCTCCTCGTCAAGTGATGTTCCCCCTCTCATCGTTGAAGCACCACCCGTCACAACAAAATTAGACAAAGAATGGGAAACCTTCAACGAACTGATCAATCTTGAAGGACAGGCCCCAAAAACACCTGTGAGCAATACACATGTAACACAAGAAGTGTGCTCAACCATAGTCAGCAATGTCACAGAAACGGAGCATATTCCTATCGCTCCATCTTCTGAGCTTCTACTGAATGTAGAAGAAATTCCCCCACTAGACATATTTTACAGTCCCCAACATAAAGCAGTTGTAAGAAGGCAAAGAAAAAAGAGAAAGTTAGAAAACACACTTTCTCAGGATGCTGAGCACTTAGACGTCCTGTGGAAAGATCCTGTCAATAATCCAACTGAAAATCTCACCAAATTGTCCCAGATCGCAGGGGCGTATGCCTCTGCAACAATTGACAAAGCGTCAGAAGTACAACAATTGTTGAAAGAGCAAGAAAATCAGATACAGGTACTGCAACTACAATTGCAACAAGCCAATGCCAATAATGAGGTACGCAAACATCTTGAAAAGTTGCAGGAGGACTTCCAGCAAATGCAAATAAGCTATCAAAGAAGTTTGGATGAAAAGGGAAAACAATTGCAGGATGTACAGGAGATGCACAGAGACGACCCCAAAATTACAGAGTTCATTTCAGAGTCTATTGCCTTGAACCAACAACTACTGCAGCAACAGGAGGAGTTGGGACAGAAGATATCACAGTGGAGTTATTATTGTGAACTGAGTGATAAAATCACCAATCAAGTAGTGGACTTGCGAAGCGACTATGATCAGATTGACACACGAGTGAAGGAGTACTTGGCTTGGCAGGAAGAAGACGAGGGAAAAAGAGCAGTCGCACCTAAGATAAATGAAAATCATAAAGACTTTCTCTTCAACAAATGGGACGATCAAATCAGGGAAGCAGAACAAGCAGCAAAAACAGCGGCTACGACAGCGAGCATTCTTGTCGACTGTGTAAATGAAAATTTGCACAGAGCAAACTTGATCGAAGAGACCACCCCAGGGTATTTGCCAAATAAACTGCGACTAGAAGCAGAATGGAAACAGAAAGCACAGGAAAAGGAAAAAGCGGTCCAAGCACTAGACAGGTTAAATTGGGAGTGTTACTGGGCATACTTAGTGAAGCCGCATAGTCAGCAGATGACTGTGAAATGTATCATAAATGCGGCCGAGAAAGTAGTGCCAGCTCTCATAGATTCTGTTTTCTCAGCCCAGCTCAAAGCAGAAGTCAGCCAGCCGACTCTCCTCAAACCCATGATGAATGCATGCAGCTTTAAGGATCAGATTCAGAAGTAATTTTATTTAGAATGTTGTTTTTTCTTTAAAATTAGATTATAAAAAGGACGGTCATTTGAAAACCGCATCCTAAATTTTGTAAATTAACTATTATTAGAATTAGGAAGTAGTATTTTAACCCTTCTCATGCATTTGGAGAAGGGTCCAAAAATTTGTCAAAAACTTGTCCTCAGAACATGCACTTCTGCACCCTCAGAGGAGGTTTTGATGAATGGATGGATTGAGGTTTATTAATGTTTGCATTTGATGTCTGCTACTGTTGTTGCACTTCTGTACTCTTAGTAGATGTTAGAACAAGTAGAGATAAATCATTTTTGCTTGAAGCTTATGAGTAGGGCTAGTCATAAATGGTACTTTTATCTCTTGGCCATTTCTGCTTATATTCTTGAAGTGATATATAGTTTTTAGTTGTTTATATGTTATTGCATGAATGTGTGAATTACCATTTGGCACTTTTGTACGGTGGAGTCATTTATTTACGTTTGATATATGAATAAATTATTATGCGATATGCTGTTCACAACTGTTTTGCCTAACTTTTTATGCAAAGTGGTTCATCTTAATTGATTTCCATTCTTATGATAGCTGAATGATCTTTATTACCAGTTATTGTTTGAAATCTCTTTAGATCGCATAATAGAAGAAATACATCCCGGGTTAGCATAGATTAGATGTGCTGTTTTCATTAGATTACAATAGCATAGAATTAGATTAATGTAGCTTAGATCAGAACTTTTAGATCAGCATAATCCAACTCTACACACACACACCCTTAGATTGGGAAACTGGTCCCATTATCCCCAGTCGGACCCGCTATACCAAACGGATAAGGAGCTGCCAACCAAGGTCCGGACCGGGTGGGTATCCCCCTTATTGTCGACCCGATTTTCGGGGCTTCAACATATTTGGCGCTAGAAGGAGGGCTTGAACCTCCGTGTCTGTTGGAATGGTTTGAAATTGTAATCATTTGAACTAGGATGGCTGCTCACAAACTTCCAATTTGGAGTTGCATCCATGTTCGTGCCTATTCCAACACTCCACCTGAAGTGGTAAGACTCTTATCTCAGTTAAAATTCAATGGTAAGAATAATCCTTTTGCTTTTAATCATGCTCTTCAATTTATTCAAAGAGTTTCAAGTTCAAACGTTCAAAGAATTGATGAAGGCGTTTTATGCAGAATTTTTACTCTTACATTCACAGCGGAAGCTAGAAAATGGTGTAGAACCCTCCCAATTGCCTCAATTCACAGCTGGGACCAATTTGTCAAAGCTTTCATCTGTAAATTTGATTGCTATGATTATGATCAGGTATATGATGAGATTGAATATCTACGAAAAGAAGATGAATCTGTTAGGGATTTTAATATGCGATTTCATCTTGATTGTCTGAAATATGATCTTGAAAATGAACTCATGAATGAAGAATCTTCGGATTATTCTGAACATTCCCTACCTCCTATGTCTGATCCATCAGAAATTAGTTCGAGTCTTGTTTTATTTTCTTCTAATAGGAATGAAAATTCCAATTTAAATGTGTGAATCACTCATGATGAAGAAAATTCCCAAAGCTTAGGAAACCTGCCTGCTCTAACGCAAGAAGATAAAAGCGAAGATGTTGAAAGAGAGCCTGCCTTGGAACCAGAAGACAACTTGGAGACAAGGTTCGATAATATCATCGCAAGTCAAACACCCAGGTTAGAACAGCAAATTAATCCTCTTTCAAAAAATACAAACACGCAAAGGTATGATCTAAAGCCCGATGTCTACGGTGAATGTGATGAACAATAATTTTTTCACTATGATATTTTCAAATACATTGTTTCGGAATCGCATTTTTCTCTTTATCCTGATGTATTTAGTGATGATAATTTTTCCCCCCTCAGTATTAATGATATCTCAAAAAGTACCAAGGATTATTCAAATAAATCACCATTAGGTTTTCAAAATAAAGAGGCAGCTATAGAACATCCTTTGGTCATTAATAAACAAGAATGACTTGACCTTCTTTTTCTGAAAATATTGGATGAAAAAGAAAAATCTAGAGAGACCAGTAAAATCATTTATGATAGTTACTATGATGATGATGGTGATATCGATTTATCTCAAGTAACTCAACAGAGCTCAGATAATGAGAGATATTCCAATCCAAGAATCATATCAGTCAATCCTCATTCCAGAGTGACAGATCATTTGCATGATTTTACTATCCAAAACAATATCCCGATCTATGATTCGTATCATGAGCAAACCCCTATGATTGTTCCCAATCATAACTTGTTTTCTGATTCACAAGACATAATTCAAAGTTACTCAGATCCCATAATTCTGGCCAGTTCTTGTGAAGAAGAAGATATTTCATGTCAGTCCCAGTTGTGCTGTAACATTAGCTGTACAGATAATCATTGCATTCTTTTTCGCTTGCACTCATTTTGTACAAAATCGGATTGTGTTTTAAATTTTCAGACTTTCGATAGATTACTATGGTATATTGAGCACCTTATCAAAGAACATTCGAAAGATGTATTACCATTTTGGAAAACTAAATTGTGTCAAGGAAATACAGAACTTTTTCAATTCCATGATCAATCAATATCAGCCTTTCAGAAGAAACTTCTGTGTCATCCAAAACATCATCAACAAAAAAAAATATTTTTGGAAACTTGCCAGCAATTCGCGTTAATTGATAAATCTCTTTCCAAAAATTTCCATCTATTCTTCATTAATTTATTTAGTGATTTATATGTGGAAACTTTCCTTTTACAATAAATTGCTAAAAGCTTGACTTTTACGCATAGTAGATTACAGGCCATCAAAACTAAAAAATCATATTCGCAATCTGGCTTGCCATCTTTCCTATTACGTGATCACCAATCCATAACAGAAATTCATCCCGATTTTTATGATCCAATAGGTATCCAATTGGACAAAAGATTTCATAAGAAAGAAAATTTAGGCGGAATTCCAACTGAAGTTACACTTTCTAATCCTACATCCAATGTTCACAGTCCAAGAAAAGTTTTATTCTTAACACTAATGTTTAGAAGGTACATACGTGTAGGAATAAAAATGAAAAGATGGTTCCACTGGAAATATCATTTTACCTAGTTAATTTTTCTGTTTATAGTTAGAATAGGAGTAGGGGTAGTTTAGCTAGGTTGTTAAGTGGATAATTTAGTTTTTAAATATTGATAGGCAAAATAAGAGAAGAACTTATCCCTATCATGTACATAATCCAAGGGAAAAGTTACCTCTCATTTCTTTAAATTTTCCCCTCCCTAATACAATTTGCCTGTGGTTAACAGCGTTTGACATTTACTAAAGACACCATTTCTCTATCAGATTTTGAACTTCTGCTCGTATAAATAGCAAATCTTTTGGAAACTTAATCTTTATTATTAATAGATACAGTTAAAAACTTTAAAACAGATATGATACTAGTTTCAACTTCCAAAAAAATTGACGAAAGCAATCTTAGTGAAGAAATTGTTTTATATCAGTACAATGAAAGGTATCAATAACGAAATGAGGATTCCCTGTAGATCAACCATGTCCAAAAAACTCTATTATTGTCGTCCAGAGCTTTCTTAGGGAAAGTGATGATATCCTCCCTGTTAAAGAAAATCGCAGCATTCAGAGAGACAATCCAAGAAACACTATATCTCAAAGAATAAGAGGTCTCATCACGAGCCGGCTTATCATGATCACAGATATTATAAACTTTGCTGACTTTGCCAAACACTGTCCATCAAAACAGGGAAATGACTCAAGATTATTGAAATCAAAAGACAAGGGGTCTCATCACGAGCCAGCTTGTTCAGCAAAAGTGTAAATCAAGTGAATGACTGTGTCATAATTTGGCTACCAAACCAAGACATTGTTCTTTGAGAATAAAAAAGGAAAAAGTGTCAATATGGGTTTTTCTTTGAAAAGTTGTAGATCACCTTAAGCAGGATAAAGGATCTTCATTGGGTAATAGATAACCCTGTCGAGGCTATGAACGCCTGCTGGCAGCAGAGGCTCTACCTGCGACAAAAGAGCATATTGGCAAAAAAAAAAGAAAAAAAAAAAAAAAACTGGTACACAGGGAAGACCTTATTTTTATTTTTACAAGACCAAGTAATGGCTGATGTAAATACAAGGACCAGCTGAGGAAGCAAATAATTAAAGTAGAAAGAGGTTGGAACGAAATGTCGTTGACAGTTTAGGGTATAATGCATTTTATCTTTTCATAATAAAGTTTAATTTTCCAAAAAAAAAAAATTGTTTTGGAAATTTGAAAAGTTCAATAGAAAAAACAGAGATAACTGGTTCTCCCAAGTGAATCGCCAATTGTTGTGGCTAGCAACAACCCCCCCCCCCCCCCCCCCCCCCCCCTTTTTTCATTTAAGTGTTGTCCAAAATACTAAATGAATGGGGACCTTTAGTTAAAACTTTAGGAAAAGCTAAAGTTTCCTTTCTTCGAAATAAGGTTACCATCGTAAGCTTAGGAAGATCTTTTTGAATACTTTAAAACCCAAGTTTATGATAAGAAAAAATCTTTAAAATTCGCATCATAAAAAGACAGAAAAACTCCTCCATTTGTGTATAATCCTGGTATGTGCAAGATTCTCGTACTAAGCGATATATCGCATCGCAATAAAGTAATGCCAATGGGAAAGCCTTCAAGATTTTCCGATCTGCGATAACCCGATCGCAAGATCGCATATCGAAGGAATGGGCTAACAAAAATATGGCAAGCATAAAACTTCTGCGATCTGGGATGTGTGCGATATTGCGATAACGCGATGGTGTGATAATGCGAGAGCACGATGGTGCGATAATGCGATGTCGCGATCTGCGACGATTGCGAACCAAATCGAAAAATCACCCCATCACGAAACTTTCGAGCCCGTTATTCAAGAAAAGCGACTTACCATAATCTGACTTAAGATCATGCGCTTTTAATGATAACGGAGGAATTAGTTGTCATCTATTAAATGTAGACGTGTGCTTTTGCAAAGAATTACTTCACGTAAGGTGGCGTATTTGATATATCTGCTGCATTTAAGACTCTCCCATCACCTTTCTTGATCAATCATTTCCATTTGTGAGCTGCAGGAACGAACAACGAAAGATGATACAAAGCCATACACAGGAAGAGATGGGAAAGAAAAGTAAGGCTCAGGGCTCTGAGGTGAAGGAGATGGCACCTTTATATATAGACACAGCTTGTAACAAAGACACGGGAATATTGACGTGGGAAAGCATGTACAGACTGCTTGAAGAAGAAAACCCCAGAATAATGAAGGTTACCCCTGTCGTAGATTCACAGGGCTCTTCCGAAGCATCCTTAGAAGAACTGGCGTGCTCATTCCTTCATCGGATAGCAGCAAGGCCTAAAATTCTCCCATATACGAATATGATCAAGTGGATACTTGACAATGCAGAAATGAACGACAGACAGTTCAAGATTCAAGGACATGGGCTCATCGGGTCATTCGTTGCACAAGACTTAAAGCTCATGTATCATCTTCCTGAACCGCAGGCGACTTACAATGCACAATTCATTAAAAAATTTGTGGCAGAGAACCCGAACCTATCAGAGACCACTAAAGATTGGTCCAGAAAAGATGAACCGCTCAAAAAGGATAAAAATGGTATGTACAGCACTAGTTCCCTCACCTCTGCATATTGTTTTGCTGCGGCCATGCTTTGTAGATTATTTGGGATGCCAGATATCAATAAGTTTTCCTCTGAATGGTTACCATTGATTGATGCTGCCACAAATGCCGTTATTATAGATTGGGCCAAGATCTTTTCTGATAACCTGTTCACAGCTATTATCAAATACCGGTCTAAGAGATCCATGTCTCAAAGGATCTATCCTCCTTTTTACCTATCCGCATATGTTATGGATTCTATTTGTTATGTGTCTAAATTTCCCTCTATGGGTTGGAAATGGACAACTCAGGACCCATTACCCATCCATGTTTATCATAAGATATTATGGGATTCTCAGTTCATTCCGCATTTCTACCAAATTTGTCATGGGCTCATCTTACCCATGTATAGAATGATGTATGATAAAGAACCCCCGAGGTGCTCACTTGAGGCACAGATAGATATCATCCCCATCGCAAGATGGTTCGGGGAAGAATGGTTCACCTATATTAGAGTATTTGGAAGCACCGTCCCTCCTCATGTCCTACCTTTATATATTCCTGACAAACTGCTGGCTCGAGAAATTGCATATCAAACCTGTTCAGAAAGCGGCCTAACCAAAGACCTAAAAGACAAAAAGAAGGCCATATGGCACCAGTTTCCTGTAGCTTGTGGGGCCTTTTCATTGTTCGATGTGGGTCACGCGTTCACCGAAGTGGAGAATATGACGTGTCTACAATTATTTAAATTCCCGGCAAGGCCATTTGACCCAAATGAAGTTGCCCAAGATTTCACAACGAACGTCAAGATAAAGATATTCGTTGGAAAGAATGATTTATTTGATGATTTATTTCAGAATAAAAGCTCAGTCCAAGAAATTTTGCGGGAAGCTTAATCGCGATTGTCTCCAGATGACCTCCAAAAATTAATGGTATACAGGGAAAGAAGACTAGCCACTGTTCCTCTAGAAAAGCTGCAACTACCTGCCAGAGAACCTACTCCAAGCATTAGCCTTAGTGAGAATTCAAGCGCTGCTAGATCTAAATCTAAGAGTGGACAAGAGATGCCTGAGCATTCTAAGAAATCCGTAAACGACCAAGATAAAGGCGAAGAATCAGCTAAGGACACCGCTCAGTCAATGGAATTTCCACAGCAGCAAGTTATCGCCTCTCCGTCAAGAGATTTTCCCCCTCTCATCGTTGAAGCACCACCCGTCACAACAGAATTATACAAAGAATGGGAAACCTTCAACGAACTGATCAATCTTGAAGGACAGGCCCCAAAAACACCTGTGAGCAATACACAGGTAACACAAGAAGTGTGCTCAACCATAGTCAGCAATGTCACAGAAACGGAGCATATTCCTATCGCTCCATCTTCTGAGCTTCTACTGAATGTAGAAGAAATTCCCCCATTGGACATATTTTACAGTCCCCAACATAAAGCAGTTGTAAGAAGGCAAAGAAAAAAGAGAAAGTTAGAAAACACACTTTCTCAGGATGCTGAGCACTTAGACGTCCTGTGGAAAGATCCTGTCAATAATCCAACTGAAAATCTCACCAAACTGTCTCAGATCGCAGGGGCGTATGCCTCTGCGACAATTGACAAAGCGTCAGAAGTACAACAATTGTTGAAAGAGCAAGAAAATCAGATACAGGTACTGCAACTACAATTGCAACAAGCCAATGCCAATAATGAGGTACGCAAACAGCTTGAAAAGTTGCAGGAGGACTTCCAGCAAATGCAAATAAGCTATCAAAGAAGTTTGGATGAAAAGGGAAAACAATTGCAGGATGTACAGGAGATGCACAGAGACGACCCCAAAATTACAGAGTTCATTTCAGAGTCTATTGCCTTGAACCAACAACTACTGCAGCAACAGGAGGAGTTGGGACAGAAGATATCACAGTGGAGTTATTATTGCGAACTGAGTGATAAAATCACCAATCAAGTAGTGGACTTGCGAAGCGACTATGATCAGATTGACAAACGAGTGACGGAGTACTTGGCTTGGCAGGAAGAAGACGAGGGAAAAAGAGTAGGCGCACCCAAGATAAATGAAAATCATAAAGACTTGCTCTTCAACAAATGGGACGATCAAATCAGGGAAGTAGAACAAGCATCAGAAATAGCGGCTACGACAGCGAGCATTCTTGTCGACTGTGTAAATGAAAATTTGCACAGAGCAAACTTGATCGAAGATACCACCCTAGGGTATTTGCCAAATAAACTGTGACTTGAAGCAAAATGGAAACAGAAAGCACAGGAAAAGGAAAAAGCGGTCCAAGCACTAGACAGGTTAAATTGGGAGTGTTGCTGGGCATACTTAGTGAAGCCGCATAGTCAGCAGATGACTATGAAATGTATCATAAATGCGGCCGAGAAAGTAGTGCCAGCTCTCATAGATTCTGTTTTCTCAGCCCAGCTCAAAGCAGAAGTCAGCCAGCCGACTCTCCTCAAACCCATGATGAATGCATGTAGCTTTAAGGATCAGATTCAGAAGTAATTTTATTTAGAATGTTGTTTTTTCTTTAAAATTAGATTAGAAAAAGGACGGTCATTTGAAAACTGCATCCTAAATTTTGTAAATTAACTATTATTAGAATTAGGAAGTAGTATTTTAACCCTTCTCATGCATTTGGAGAAGGGTCCAGAAATTTGTCAAAAACTTGTCCTCAGAACATGCACTTCTACACCCTCAGAGGAGGTTTTGATGAATGGATGGATCGAGGTTTATTAATGTTTGCATTTGATGTCTGCTACTGATGTTGCACTTCTGTACTCTTAGTAGATGTTAGAACAAGTAGAGATAAATCATTTTTGCTTGAAGCTTATGAGTAGGACTAGTCATAAATGGTACTTTTATCTCTTGGCCATTTCTGCTTATATTCTTGAAGTGATATACAGTTTTTAGTTGTTTATATGTTATTGCATGAACGTGTGAATTACCATTTGGCACTTTTGTACGGTGGAGTCATTTATTTATGTTTGATATATGAATAAATTATTATGCGATATGCTATTCACAACTGTTTTGCCTAACTTTTTATGCAAAGTGGTTCATCTTAATTGATTTCCATTCTTATGATAGCTGAATGATCTTTATTACCAGTTATTGTTTGAAATCTCTTTAGATCGCATAATAGAAGAAATACATCCCGGGTTAGCTTAGATTAGATGTGTTGTTTTCATTAGATTACAATAGCATAGAATTAGATTAAAGTAGCTTAGATCAGAACTTTTAGATCAGCATAATCCAACTCTGCACACACACACCCTTAGATTGGGAAACTGGTCCCATTATCCCCAGTCGGACCTGCTATACCAAACGGATAAGGAGCTGCCAACCAAGGTCCGGACCGGGTGGGTATCCCCCTTGTTGTCAACCCGATTTTTGGGGCTTCAACACAAAGATGCAAGAAAAGAACAGTGCTGCGAAGCCGGAAAAGGACACGGGAAAATGGTGAGAGTTCCATAAGAGATCCACTCACAACACAAGTGAGTGTCAGACCAAGCAGTCACTGGTGGCTGAGCTAAAGTTTTCAGAATCAGATGCATGTGCTGACTCTGAGTCAGAACTTGACAAGGGGAATGACAAAGGGAAGCAAATTATTGATGCGGAGCCCAATGCCACCGTTGTCACCACGAAGATCTAGAAGGAGGAACCCGAAGATCCAGAGGAGGAGGAGTGTCTCTTCCACTCCCAGATGTGGGTAAAGCGATCCCTTCTATAGTTCATTGTCGACAGCGAGAGCCAAAAGAGCCTCATTTCGATAGAGGTCGTGAAGTAGCTGGGCTTGCCGACCACAACACATCCACAATCGTACACCATCGGTTGGCTTCACCAAGGATGGGATCTTCACGTGAGCTAGCAGTGTCGCCTTCCATACAACATCAAGCCCTTCACGGATGATGTATTATGTGACATTGCTCCCCTTGAAGTTTGTGATGTACTATTTGGACAACCATACTTGTTGAAGTGATAGGCTATGTATGAATCAAGGCCCGTGCTGTTATTATTACTTTGGGAAATAAGTTGTACAGGATACTGGAGGTAGCACTGCCTATCGCCATCCCTTTGGGTACTACAAAGCAATGCAGTAAGCTCATTTCCAAAATCGGGAAATTTGTTTTCCTGATGATACGCCCTCAAGGAAAGAAGAAGACGGTGGCCACGACCTCCAGACAAGGCCCCTCCGCATGACAACTATAGATGGACAAGGTCATGGAGGAGTATGAGGACATCTTCACCTCCCCTACAGGGTTTCCTCTACACTGTCAGGTCAAGCACTCCATCGATTTGACCCCAGGTGCACCGCTGCCCAATGGACCAATCTATCGGTGCTCTGTTCTGGAGAACGATGAAATCAAGAGGCAGATTCATGAGCTGCTGCAGAAAGGTCACATTTGTCCGAGTTCATCGCCCTGTGGGAGCCTGATCGTGTTGGTACAGAAGAAGGATGGGACTTGGAGACTCTGTATTGACTATCGGGCGCTGAACAAGATCACTCTCCGTAATAGGTACTTGATCCCACGGATTGATGACCTCCTGGACCAACTAAAGGTGGCAAAATATTTCAGCAAGATTGATTTGAAGTCAGGATATCACTAGGTACCGATCGAACCCTTCGATGTGTGGAAGACTGCCTTCAAAGCCAAGGAGGACCTTTTCAAATGGTTGGTTATGCCTTTCGGATTGACGAATGCTCCTGCAACGTTCATGAGGCTAATGGATGACATCTTGTGGCCATTCACCAACTCATTTGTAGTGGTATACTTGGATGACATCTTGATCTTCAGCCAGAGTTGGGAAGAGCACTTCCACCACATCCGACAGGTTCTCCAAACACTGCGGCAACACAAGTTATGTGCCAATTTGGAGAAATGCACTTTTGGCATGATCCAGGTTCAGTATCTGAGATACATTATTGATGAATATGGGTTGCATATGGATCCAGCCAAGATCCAAGTCATTCGGGATTGGCCCTCTCCAACCACTCTAATAGAGCTCCGCAGCTTTCTAGGTCTTGCCAACTTCTACCGGAGGTTCGTGTTGGGATTTTCTCATATCACTTGGCCCTTGAGTCAAGTCACCAAGGGAGGAGAAAAATAAAAATTCTTTTGGTCTGAATTTCAACAGAAGGCATTCACAGAGTTGAAAGATCGCCTCTGCTCAGCACCAGTGTTCGCATTGCCATACTTGCAACAACCATTTGAGGTTGAGACAGATGCCTCTGACTATGCTATTTGGGCAATCCTTACTCAACACGGGCATCCAGTGGCATATCACAGTGAGACACTTTCAGACACAGTCCAGAAGTATCCCACTTATGACAAAGAGATGTATTCCATTGTGTAGGCCTGTCGACAATGGAAACATTACATTTTGTGGAAGGAAATGGTCATCCACACAGACCATCGACCCCTCTAGTTCATACAGACCCAAGGGAAATTGCAGAATGATCACCATCAGAAGTGGTCCACATACCTGCAACAGTTCCATTTGAATATCAAGTATAAGAAGGGCAGCACCAATAATGTTTCATATTGCCTCAGTCAACCACCGATCATGGCATTAACCACCGTGCTCAACTCTTGTGGGCACAAGACTTCTAATTGGCCACTTCTCTACAAAAGCAACCCAGAATTTGGCCACACATACCAGAAACTCTTTGAGGGTCGGCATGTTCTAGATTTTCACCTCCAGGATTCCTTGTTATGCCACCTGGGTCACCTTTGTGTTCCTTCAAGCAAGTGTGCCAAGATAATTTGGGAAGCACACTACAGTTGGGCTGTTGGGCATTTCGGGGTCAAGAAAATGGTGGCAGTACTGCAAAAGAATTTATATTGGCTGAATCTTTGACAGGATGTTGGGAAGTACATTAGATCATGCACTGTCTGTGCCATTGCCAAACCGACTATCAAGAAGCAAGGCCTCTATACCCGGTTGCCTACCCCTAGTCGACCTTGGGAATCCATCTCCATGGATTACATGTTAGGCCTTCCTTCCACTAAGCATGGAAATGACTATGTTTTTGTGGTCGTCGATAGGTTCTCAAAGATGGCCATTATGGCGGCCTGTAAGAAGAATATCACAACAAAATCCACTGCTAAACTCTTCTTTGAACGAGTGTGGGTACACTTTGGGATCCCACAAGCTATCATCTTAGATCGGGACAACAGGTTCCTTAGTACATTTTGGTCCAGTCTCTGGTCAATGCTGGGCACCAAAATCACTAAGTCCACAGGCTTCCATCCTCAAACTGATGGCCAAACAGAGGTTGTCAATAGGATGATTATACACATTCTGCACATGTACAACTCAAAGCATCCATGCACATGGGACAAGAGCCTCCCCTATGTTCAACATAGCTACAACTTGGCTCTCCACAACTCGACTACCCACAACCCTTTTCAGGTGGGCTTGGGATTCCAGCCACTATGTCCCATTGATGTGGCCATTCCATTTGCAGCTACTCATGTAGATTCGGCTCATGTCCAGTGTGAAATAGATAAGGCAAACAACTTCATTGAGCACATCCAACATATTTTCCAGTAGGTCCATGACATTATGGAGAAATCAAATACTAAGTACAAGTGACATGATCAACATCGGGTGCCACAAAAGTTTCAGGTGGGTGACAAAGTCTGGTTGCATTTGCAAAAGGACTGCCTTACCGAAGCCTATCGGAAACTTAGACCACTCCGATATGGTCCTTAGACCATTACCAAGGTTGTGGGAGACAATGCATTTGAGCTCAGCATTTTCCCATTCCTTAGCCTGCACCCAGTGTTCAATGTGGACCACCTTCGGCCATACTTTCCACCATTACTAGACACATCCGACATTGCAGAATAGCGCACACCCACAGAGTTAAATCTAGATTGCATGGAACATGCTCCAACTGACCGGATCATGGACACACAGATCAAGCACACTCGCTAGCATAATATCCAACTGTATCGAGTTGTTAAAGCAAGCCAACTCCTTCACCAGGGCAAGTGGCTTAGCAGGGACCAAGTTCAGCAGAAGTTTCCTCATCTAATGGAGGAACTCAACGCAATGGGGACCATTGCTTCCTAAAGGGGGAGGAATGATCAAGGTGGATATTGGTGGCCACCACAATGTAGTCCTTCCATGGGAATGAGGGTTTGATGCATATTTTAGTTTCAAATTTCATAACAATATTCAACAAACTTCAGGCATGTGCTACGTCCTCCAGATCGCATTTTCTCGGGCCAAGCAGGAGGAATTTTTCTTTTTTCATTTTTTTGCAGGAATGTTTTTGGGCGGCGAGTTTGCAGATCAGATCTGAAATTTTCGGTGCAAAAATTACAAAAAAATAACAGATTTGCATTCCTTGTGAAAACTACCAAAAAAAAAAACATCGGCCAAATCGGAGTCTGGATGAGGGAGATATCGCCGATTTAAAATCAGCTATGTTGTAGAATTATTTTTTTTTCTGACGAAAACTAGTGGACAACGCTCTCCTATCATTTGTTGAAGTTTTTGTGTAGAATCTCAAAAAAAAATATTGTAGATTTGAGATCCTCTTGAAAAATCACCCAATTTCAAAAAACAATTGGGTCGAATCAGAGTTCGGATGTGGGAGATATCGCTCATTTAGAATCAACTATTTTTTCAGAATTTTTTGTGACGACGGAACAAATTGCAGCGGCAATCGAAGATTTTAGGATGTCCAGATAAGGATTTCCAACACATGGGAAGATGCAAAATGGTCCTTCTGCTTCAAAAATAGGTTATAATAAATATTCTAAGTTATATTGACCAAGTTATGTCCATTTTAATTTTGGAGCAACATTCGGAGCGAGTTCCCGTTGGAGACGTGCCATCCCACCCCACTTTAGTAGGCACTTGCTTCACATTCATTAGTTTCAGCATAGCAGAATTCGGCTTGGATTATTTGGATACATGCCCTCCCACCCGAGGCTATGTAGGCACCTGCTACTTCACCAACAGCCAACATCATGGTTATGGGTCAACTGCACAAAATCCTTGTCGTCGAAGTCCATTTGCTAGGCCACACATTGTTAGTATCACAGTTGGTCACAAGAATTACAAGGTATCTCTATCCTTGGATCTTCGTTTGTCATGGTTATGGGTCATCCACAAACCCACACTTCATCGAAGTCCATTTGCTAGGCCGCACACTGTCAATACCACAGTTGGGCACAAGCATTACAGGGTATCTCTATCCTTGGATCTTCGTTCATCATGGTTATGGGTCATCCACAAACCCACACTTCATCGAAGTCCATTTGCTAGGCTGCATACTGTCAGTATCACAATTGGTCACAAGCATTACAGGGTATCTCTATCCTTGGATCTTCGTTCATCATGGTTATGAGTTAACCACATAAAACCCTTCTCTTCAGTGGCTCTTCATATTCAACAAAGGCTTCGCAGGAGGGAACTTCACGCAATGGGACAATTGCTTCTTAAGGAGGGAGGAATTATTCGAATGGAAAATGGCATCAACCCATGGTATTCATCCACCCATGTTATTCATCCACCAATGGAATTTACCCATGGTATTGTAAGTGGCATCCACTCATGGTATTTATCCACCCATGGTATTGTAAGTGACATCCGCCCATGGTATTCATTCACCCATGGTATTGTGACATCCACCCATGGTATTCATTCACCCATGGAATTGACCCATGGTATTCATTCACTCATGGAATTGACCTGTGGTATTGTGACATCCACCCATGGTATTCATTCACCCATGGAATTGACCCATGGTGTTGTAACTGAAAAATACTATAAGTAACAACTCACATTTTGTAAAAGGACAGATGGTCCACCATAACGTAGCCTTTATAGTTATTATCAATTTTAACAAAAAATTTCTTTGTGGTTATTTACTATGTGTTCTCTCATTTTCTTTCTAACATTGCAATTCTTCAGATCTTGGGGGTCTCCCCCATAAGATCCATTTCAATCTTTTAGATCTTGGGGGCCCCCCCAAGATCCGAATCACCAGGTGGATATTGGTGGCCACCCACCAAGTCCACTTGGACCCCCACCATTGTTTCTTTCAACTTTTCAATGTCCTTAATTGTAGCACAATTTACTATTTTTAGCAGTTTTTTGGGTCCTGAACTTCTGGCGCCGTTTTGAGACCCTAAACAACGTCTTTTTGGGAAAATTGGGAGCAACAAGGGTGCATGGACCAATGTTTCTCTTCCCAAAGTTGTAGTTATTGGATAGATATTTCTAGTGATATATTGTATGTGTCAAATGGAGATCGTATGCCAAAGTTACGACCCCGGGAAGTTGATGTACCAATTTACCCAAACGGGGCCCACAATTTGGCGTTTCATCTTCTAGGGTTAGCTTTTTGGATGTTTAGGGTTTTCCCATGTTTCTCAACAATAAATAGGCCTTCGAGCCTCATTGTAACACAGTTCAGAGGCATGTAGCCGCCACATCTCTTCTTAGAGATTAGCTACCATCGCCCTAACTGGTTTATTTCCATTCCTGTTTGTATGCATATTTCAGTATTTTACATTAACGAAATGAAGTATTATTTCCACTGCATCTCTATGTTTATGGTTATCTCTGTAATTTATTGTGTTCCTGTTTAATCCAGATCACTGAGAGCATTTCAGTTAATTACTTCCATCCAATACAATAAGGAAAGGGAAGGTAATGGCATAGGCATAAGCGGGTGAGGTCATTTCCTCTTCTAAGTTTCTTCTCCAAACATTGAGTTTCTAATTTGGCTTGGTCTGGTCAAATTAGAAAAGGCCTCCTAAACAATATTTGGACAAATAGTGGTTGTTAGGGGAGTCACTACTGATCCCTATGGGTTAAATAATTCATTTTTGTTAGTAGGAAAAGTGTTGAATTAATGCAATTAAGGTGATTGCTTCCATTTATACCATCCCGTCACTACGTGCCTAGTCCAATCAAGTAAGAAGTAAGATACAACTTCGTCCTATGAATGCCTTGGGTTCAAAACGAAACAAATTCTCTAAAATGGGTGTTTAAAGAAACCAAACCTCACTTCTTTGGGTTTGTTGGCATAAGCTATCCATTGGGTATATAAATTTCAAGTGATTCCTTTCTTCCTTCCATAAATCCAAGAGAAAGGTCTGCTGGTTGTAGTTCTTAGATCCAATAGGGAATCCCTCTCAAAAAATCGACCATTCACTCGACTTCGTCTCTTTAGTTGGTCCATCTGGCTGATCCTCTAAACGTTCTCAATGATATTGAAGCTATATTAGTTCCCTGTCCCTTTGGTTGATTTCCTCTGGGAGTTGTTGCAGGGGTTATTAGGCATATGGATCCACCAGGATGAATAAATTTCTTTGATCTTTAGCGAAATAGTGGAGTCTAATCTAGTTAAGGATGTGAAGTAATTCCATAACTCGCCCTGCCTGACCATATTAATTTCCATCAAAGTAAAGGTGAATACAAAGATTTCAAAGGTTAGACATATTTCATCTTGGAAAATACTAAATATAAAGATGATTAAACAACATAGTTGTGGGTGTGAAAGTTCAAAGATGATATATCATCTAGTTTACTAAATTTCCTTTGTCATTAGGAATGAAATGTAAGTGCAACATTTCAGGTTCTTCCTTCCAATCAGGCCGACAACTTAGTTCAGGCGAGTCAAATCCTATCAACTTAGTAAATTCCCCGAACATCTTATTGGATTATTTGGGGTGGTTCCAATTGAATTTCAAACCCTAATGAAACGTGCATTTTTCTAATAAAAGGGTGTTTGGAAGGCTGAGTGAAACAAAGATAAAAAATAATAATAACTAAATCTTTCCCAAAATGACACATGGGAGTATGGAAAAATAACATATATAAAGTTTCCCAATTTGTCTGTTCACTCATTTATGATTCTGGGCTCCTTCTCCATATTCAGACACTAGGTAGAAGTGGTTATGGTCAATAAACACTTCTGAGATTCATTGTTGTCGATATGAAACCCTGTGTTGTGCAGGGACCAAGCCATATTATCGATTTGGGTTGATAACTCGTTGCATTGTTCTATAGGCAAGTAACTCTAATAATTCAATTTCCTAGTTTCCTCCTTCTTGGGACCTGAGCACATTCATCCATTGATATAAATAAATAAGGCTTGATAATATAAATTGACTCCGCTCAACTGCCTCACATATTAAGATACCTTGATCTAACCAATTATCTGGCCTGATGATGAACCACACTAGTTGGTTCGAAAAGCGTCGACAAAATTTTCTCCTATGTGATTTCTACCGAAAAGAGTCTTCTTAATGTAATATTGATCATAGACGCCTGGATTCAAGTATTAGGATATTTAATTTTACATGATTTGTTATTTTCAAATGTTTTGGCACGAGATATTATGATGTGTATCTGCACATGAAATTAGTTATGGTTGAAGTATTTAATTTTTGTTTCATTTTCTTTTCCCTTTGTGTTTACTAAGTAATGGGATATTGAATTTTACAAGGTTTGTCATTTTGAAATGTCTTGAAATGAGAGATTATTTAGTTTGATTACTCAAGTATTTTCCCTTATAAAATTGTAATATTATCTTTATGACACCGTTTTATGGATACTACTATTGTTTCAAGTTGATACCATTGGATTCTATGAATGTCCTTTTCCCCTAATGTATATATGAAAAAATAGTGAAACCTGCAATAACCTTTTGATTCTTTAAAGAGCATGCAAGGGTAACCTATTCATGTCAAATGAAATTTTTTTATGTATTCTTATGCAAGGGTTATGTTATCAGCTTGTGCAATTATCTCATATAAAAACCAAGACGGATAAAAATTTGGGTCATCAATTCTTTCGATGTGCTTCATATATATATATATATATATATATATATATATATATATATATATATATATATATATATATATATCCTTATTTCTTGCCAATAAAGGTTGCTTTTTAAGGAATAAAATGTAAGAAGGGAATTTTTGACCCCATGGCATTTATTAATAATCACAGGTCTATATGATATGAAATTATTGCTAGTATAATGTTTGCTATAATATTTATGGTTTATAAAGATAGATTAGGAAAACCATTGTGCACTTTTCAAAATGTTGTACCAGCCAATGACTAACCTAAATTGTTAGCAAATATTTACACAACAGGCAAGATCGAGTATCTATTCTTGCTTCCAAGTTAGTGGCCTTATAGTCATTAGAACTATTTGGTTTTGGTGGATTAGACAACATTGATTATTGTATGTAGTGTAGAAGGCATCATCATTTGTTGCATGAGCTTTCTTTGGAGAGATATAATTGAAAAAGATTTAGTTTTTTGAAGATAAGATATAATAAGGTAAAGTAATTCTTAATTTTATTAATAACCATATAAATGAAAAATCTTCCTAAATCTGCATTAGTTTTCTTGAGATAAAGATACGACAAGATAAGCTAATTTTATTGATAGTGTCCATTAATGACAAAAAAGGTAGGTCATGAATAATGGTCTATGGGATTTAAATGTACAACCAATGACAACATATTGGAGAAGTTCCAATGTTACCCCTTAAAGATTAAAAATGCCAACATGTAATAAAGTATAAGTAATAGATAAAAGAGGAACAACTAAACATAATTAAATATAGATGCAGAAGTAGGAGGGATAAGGAGCATCTAGCACCACCTCAATCATTGTGAAGGTGTAATTGCATTTTTTGATAATGTAATCATGGGATTCCTTGGGATGGAGAGGACTTTTCATGGTGACTGTAGGAGGAAACTAAGAATTTACATAAGAAAGCTTCTTCAATCTTTTTTCAATGAAACAGTTATGGGACTACCCATTAGAACTCATCTATATGACTTTTTTCATAATTTTCACCAACTACAACATGTCTCCAGATATTTGAACCTAACACTTACAGAAACACAGTATGTGCTTCTACTGCTTGAGCTCAATCCCTTGAAAAGCAATCTTCTTTGATTCACTCTAGTTCTCCTGATGGATATAGACAAGTAACCTTCTTAAATTCACACTTTTTTTACCAAGGGATAAAATTACAGAAATTTTCTTGAAGTGAAAGGTCCATCTAATGAAGCCCATGAGGTGTAGAATAGAAAGTGACGAGGGTATTTTTAAGGCACCCCATGATGTGAAGGTCACCATTTCAAAAATTTGAGGGAAAAAATGCAACCATGTTAAGGGCTGGTGTGGCCCAGGTTGGGTGTGATCCCTAGGTGATTTTGTAGCTTAGGTGCCCATTGATCGTTTTTTCTCAAGCCAAAGGTTAAGCGTGTGACTATCTTAAGATTCAACTAAAAAAATAAAAAATGATGTCCATCCCATGAAAATAACCATTCTTTTAGATAATTTCGCTCATCCATACATATATATTGGTAAAAGAAAGTGGTAATTATATTAACAAATATATTATAGATTATACAAAATTGGAAAAAAAAAATTGTAGATATGCAAGTCATAAGTATACAAAATGGCAATAGATTTTAGGTAAAAAAAATCCTCTTGGTTATTACCTTAATAAACCTACCAAGTAAAAGGGCCTATACGCGATAATTGTTTGAATAGGAAAACATAAGAAGTTGGTCAGTTAACTTACCCACATATAAAGGTCTTTTGAACCTAAAAAAAACAACCAAGAAAGGAAATGACACTTCAAAATGTAGGCTAGAATCAGTTATATCTAATGTATTAGTTAGTTGGGGAGGTATTGCTCCTATCTTTACCTTTTTTGGTTATGTGTCATTAGAGCACAAAAAAGTTGAATTTGAATTTGACACCATGTGATAAATTCATGTCAGTTGGAAATATAGACACATGCATCTTCTCCATCGTATAAATATTCTTTGAATTTTCACGTAATAAAGTAAAGATAGAGGTTTCAATTATAAAATGTAACCCAATAACAACAACGTTAAAATTATTATTTCACTCAAACTGTAATATATCACATATGTCTTCATCTATTATCTTCTTCCATATTCTATTCACTTACGAAATTTTCTTTGCACCATTTCGTGCAATTCTCTAGAATTGAGAAGGAGTATATGATCCCATGCTTGCTAGACTCTCTGAAATCAACACAAGTTCCCCTCAATGTAATACGTTGAAAGGTTGTTCCAGACCTCAGAGAACAAAGAAAAAATGGTTAATAGAAATACCCAATATGTTTGGATCATTGATCATGAAATCAAATGAAGTGTTCTTCAGAGCAACAATGCAACTTTCCACCACAATTATTAGAAATCCAATGGCTAAATCAAGGGATATGAGATTTAGGAGATAGGGAACATTTATTGCTATAGTTTTATCACAAGTATAGACTTCGAAAGGGAAAAAAACGAACCTGGATTCTCCTGCCTACAATAATAGGCTTAACCTCTTCATAGACATGCTCTCCTAGAGTTGCAAATCTCAAATGGTTGATATTGAGTTCTAGACCTACAATTATCTAGAACCTAGAAGCAATGTGTGCCCCCACTCTCACTAGACTCTTTGAAATCAACGCAAATACCCGTCCATGAAAAAACTTAATGGTTGTTCCAAACCTCAGAGAACAAGCCAAAAATGGTTAATAGAAATACTTGATATTTTTGGATCATTGGTCATGAAATCAAGTGAAGTGTTCTTCACATCCATAATGCAAATTTCCACCGCAATTATAAAATATCCAATGGTTAAATTAAGTGATCTAAGATTCAGGCACACTGGATTCTATTAACAATGCCACTGGTAAGTCTCAGGTTGGTGGCATGAGTTTGAGAAACCAACAATACAATGAACTTGAGGGCTAAGTCATCTATTAGCTCAATCTCTACTCTTATAGTTGTTGCTACTCTGTAAGTGTACCCATGCTTGTAGAGGAGGTAGTCAAGCATATGAGGGGAAACTATTCCATTAAAATCACTTAAGACCACATTAAGAATGGAATTTAGGTGGGAAAACTCTATCAATCTCACCATCAACTATTTGTTCCATACAAAATTTGCATTCTTTGTTATGATATAACACTATTCAAAATAGTGATGTAATGGAAATCATTTGAAAATTTCGAATAAAAATCTATGTGATGTAATGGAGACTACTTGAAAATTCCTACATCTTAGTCAATCTAGAATGCAACATCAAAAATAGTCAGATTCCTCTTACAGGTTCTATTAGGAGGAAAGCTTGAATGGAAAATGACAAAATTCAAGGCTTCTATTTGCTACCCATTGAAAGGGAAAATGAATTTATTAACAAATTGTTTTTCATTAATATGTGAGTGGGTTTGATTAAGTAAACTGCAATAAGATTTAAGTAGCCTATAGAGTTAGCTCCAATGGTGAAAAATATGTCAAAATAGGCCTGTTGTAACAATAAATCACTATGTAAACCCTACTTTTTTATGCCCATGTTGTTCAATAGAATCAGTGGATAGCATTAGATGGATGAGTTTACCATCCTATGACACTGATGGTCACTATTTTTCACTTGGAAGATGATAAACTCATTCAAACAAATGTCACAAAATGAAAAAAAAATTCTAGAAAAAATCACCGTTAAAAATAAACTGGCCCCGTAAACATGTCAAAAAGAGACAAGGATCTCTAGACAAAGCTATGACAAGCCAATTTCATGCTTGATGTAAAATAAAATTTGATTATGTTCATAACAAGTTGTTTCTAAACAATAGAGCCATCTTTTGTTTCTTTTAAAAAAACATCAAAGTGTCGTTTCCTTGGTGGAAGATCAAAATTTTTATTCGACATTAGTTGAAGTTGGAGAGTCCATTTTTTAAATAACATATTCGTTATTCCACAACATACAAGCAAAACTCTCTCAAGAATTTCCATAGTACTTTTAACTGTAAAGATAATGAACTGTTGTCATTTCCTTGCTGGAAGATCGAGATTTGTATTCAACGTTAGTTGATGTTGGAGATTCCATTGTTTAAATAATATATTCGTTACTCCACAGCATAGAAGCATGACTCTCTCAGGATTTTCCATATTACTTTTAACTGTAAAGATAATGAATTGTTTTCAAACATTGCTTTGGTTAATAAAAATGTTGCACATCAAATCAGAAAATAGTAGGTTGCAACTTATAATGATATTCACAGATTGATCACATGACTGAAAATCTAACTCTAATCTCTAATTTTGTCAATTAAATCTAGCTTGCGTGGTTAGGTGACATCATTGTGATCCCAAGTTCAAGTTTTCTAAATTGACATGTCTTACCTTGGAAATATAGTCAGTTTGTTGTGTCCTTAAGTGAATTTACTCTATATACTATTTATACTGACTTAGGCTATAAATAAACTAATTTCTTCATCCAAATAATTCTCCAAACCTAAAATTTCTTTTTACATAAAATAATTCATATTTATAATTTAAATATTCAATTAAATGGCCAAACATATCACATTTATTTCTTTTATACTACTCTTTCCTATGTCAATACCTTACGGTGTTTCCTTTGCAACATGTGATGCAATTGCTAATATAACATTCACCCCTTTACTCGTACCATTGAACCATGGTAATTTCGTAAAATAAAACTCTGGTCTTGTGGATGTTCAACCCATTGCAATCTTATCGGATCCCCTTTACTCATACCACTCTAGTAATTAGATTCTTCACAATATTCATCCTCCTTTCATTCTTAAGTCAAGTTTCCAACCTCACCATTTTCCACACTCTACACGTTGCTCAAAATTTCAAAAGGCCACTGATCACGCTATCATTTGTTTTGCAGTTGAGACTAGTGTAGATGTTGATATTGGTGTTTGAATCCAGACTCATTGATGAAGAGTGTATGATTAATTATTAAACATTTAGAGTGTTGCTCATTGTTCAAATACATTTATTATATTGGCTAATTAAAAATAATGTCTATGAGCATGAGTTATGGTTTTTGGGACATGTGGTATTAGTAATCCATGGTATTGTTATAAAACTTATTTACAAGTTAAAAATCTCATGAGATAAAGGTTGTGATGCCAATAAAAAATTACGAATCATTTAATTTATATGGTTGAATCAGTAATTAAATTAATACCTTGTCAAATTCCTCTCATATCTCATCTTGATGCTATGCCATTATGATACAAAAGGTTTATTACAAAAAGAGTAACTAACACACAAAATAGTTACAATAGTGATTTATTATAGTAATAAAACTAAGACACTCTTATTTTTTTTTTGGCTGTGGTTCACTGACACCTTGGTCAATGGGTGGCGGCTACGTCCACGGAAAAATATGGGCCAATCGACCTTGAAGGGAATCTAGCCCCATAGCCCACTAGCTAGACCTAACCCCAAGGGCTTCGGGGAGAATGGACCTTGTGACCTCCCGAACGATGAGGCACTGATTTTGACCAACTGAGCTAACCCTTGAGGCTAATAAAACTAAGACATTCATTCTCATTCTCGGTCAATGTATTTACCTAGCTTGTTGCCTATGCTTTCCAAGGATTTAGGGTTCCAACAGTGGAGAGGAAGGTGGGGCAATCTCACCCAGACCGGAACGGCCGAGGGCACATCCAAGGTCGGGTTGAAGTCTCGAGTCCATTGGTTCAGATATAGTCCCTGAGGCCCCATTAAGTATAGGTCATTTTTGAATATTAGGTTTCTATCTTCTACTACTTCGAATACAAATACAAAGAATCCTTTGCCGACGAAATGTCTTTTTATTCCTTGTTTGACTAGTGAACGACAGTTCCTTTGAACCCAGGCTTCAACTGCTTTTGGTGAGGGCCATAACCCTGTGAATTGGCCGATAAATCCTCTTTCTGCTAGGTTTAGTGCCACTTTGCAAGGTTCTTTAGTAGGCACAACAACTGTGGGGATAGTTTCCATTTTTTTCACAAACTTCTGTTGATTTTCGGATGCTGGCCTTTTATTGCAAGCTGCAACTAGATCCCGGAATGTGGCTAGCTTTGGTGGCAAGGTAGTTTCCTTTTCACGACCCCCTCCTAGGGCCATGGCTTTGGAGCTTCGCTCAGTCTCGAGTTTGGCCTCTAGGCTTCCTCCTGTCGACCGGAGG
Source organism: Pinus tabuliformis (assembly GCA_031772625.1). Lineage (NCBI taxonomy): Eukaryota > Viridiplantae > Streptophyta > Pinopsida > Pinales > Pinaceae > Pinus > Pinus tabuliformis. The sequence goes on along the minus strand of CM062808.1, from coordinate 310,067,775 downwards.
CTACACCAGGCTCCTGCTAGCTAGCTCCTCTCGTGAAGGCTACTCCCACTCCCACTAGCTCTTTCAGAGTTCGAATCATTAATATCCAATTTAAAAGTCTTCAATATTTTATTCTTAATAATATTATATATATCTATCTATATATATATATATATATATATATATATATATATATATATATATATATATAGATATAGATATATATATATATATATATATATATAGCTTTAAATTCAATATAAAAAAAAGTGTAATTATTTTATAATATTTATTCCTTATATTCATATTATTATATTTTTATGAAAAAAAAAGTCTATTCATAAAAGAAAATTATTGTAATTTTGTGGATTTTAGAAAAGTTTTCGATACTGTCCCTCGAGATAAGCTCTCGGAGAGGCTTGAAGAGACCATGGTTCTTCATGAACTGAGGAATTGTTGTGCACTGCCTCTACGAGACTTTCATTTGCCAAGCTTAACACCAATGAAGGGTGGTCTAAAGATATTAAATGTAATATCGGTTGATGTGAACTACCTCTACAAGACTCTCATTGACAAGCTTAAGACCAAGGAAGGGTGGTCTAAATATATTAAATGTAATATAAGATTTAAGCATCGAGCTTGCTCGTATTATCATTACTCTTCTCCTTTATGCTGATAATATCATTCTTCTTACAAAAAACCACAATAAGGTAAACAAACAACTTAAAAAACTTAAAACTCTTCATATGTACTACTCCACCATAAATATAACAATTAAAATATTATCTTTTAATTATATAATTATATTAAAAAATCAATCTATTTTTTTTTAATTATTATAAATCTATAATATACATGGTTATTATCATGTTATAAAAATTAAGATGACCATTATATATTATCATAGTCCAATTAAAAAACCAATTCTTAAAATATTTAAATTATTACATTTCTAATATTTCCTTATTTAAATTATTACCATCTTCTAATATTTCCTTATATTTATATAATGGTGTGATATTATTATAATTTCATTAAAAACGTACAAAATATAAGTTAAAACATTATAATATTCCCTTTTACTTATCCATTATACTTTTATAAACTTATTAAAAAAATACCAATTCATAAAAGGTTTAAATGAATATCAGCATGTAATATTATTTTATATTATATAATTAGATTATGATAATTTTATTAAAAACACTAATTTATAAAATATTTATATAAGTTCAATTATGTTAATAGATATGTCTATTTTGAAATTGAGATTTCAATTTTTTAATTTAATTATCAATAATTTTTAGGTGGATAGTAAGATATAACTTCCATTAAAAATTAAGGATTAAGATCTATTGCTAAAATAATTATGGATATCTTAGTTTTTAATTAAATTGATAAATTTAAAAAAATTGAACATGTATCATCTGAATGTGTTATATTTTTTTGGGATTGTCAATTAATAAGTCATAGTATTCTAGCCAAACTTGTACTTGTGCGTGTGCCCTGAGAAACGATGTGAACAAAACAATAACGTCCATCAAGAACCAAATGCATTGAGCTCTTAAACATCCAAATGCATTTAGCTCTTAAACAACCAAATGCAAATGCCAAATACATGTGAACATCCACTAAGTCACTGCAGTTGTAAGCGATAAATCAAACGAGGCAAACATACACAAGTTTACTTACATCCAATGTCACGGCAACAATAGTCCCCGTCCAATTGGAACTTTTATATATATGTATATATACTCCGACTAAACCCTTCTACGTGGCATGTGAGAAGCTACATGTTCCCCCAAAAAAAATGCGTTGAGAATGAATATATATATAAATATGAAAAAATATATATAAAATATTTTAAAATTTCAAAGTTTATTAAAAAAAAAACATTTTTTATAAAACATTAGATATTAAATGACATTCTTATTTATAGTTTACATGTTTTGATTTAGTAACCAATAATATAATTATGAATGAATATTTTAAAAATATTTTAATGTTTAAATTACATATGCATTAAATAAATTTATAAGTTACTTTTGATCGGGGTGCGTGCTTAAGGTGGGTGAGGACGCTGGTAGTTATGTTATGTAAGGGAAGGGTACCACCCACCGCCCCCCACACGCTCATGGTGATGGGTGTGGTGGCCTCCCACATGCTACCTGACAGAAGACATGGGAGAAGTGGCAGGCAGGGCCAGGGCGGAGAAGGAGGTGAGGCGGTTAAGGCAGGATGGGTGATGCGATAGAGCAAGGTGGAATGGGATTATGAAAGAAGTCGGGACAGAGAGAGGAGTATAGTCGAGATTACGAGAGGAGGGAGGAGCGAGGGCACAAGACTATGGAGCTACCAACAACGACCTCTACGAACTGTTTCCGGGTATGTTTCTTGGCCTTACAAGCCCATTACTATGGTTACTATGTTAATTCATGGCTGGGGGGTGCGGGAGATGACAAGGGAGGGAAGGCCGGGGGGAAGGCCGGGGAGACCAGCGTAAGCTGGGGGGATGGTGATCGTGTTTGGGCCAGAGGCGAGAGCCGGGAGAGAAAATCGGGGCTGGGACCTTGAGAAACCTCCTGTGAGTGAACGAGATAGTTGGTATACCAAAGAGGGTGGGGAGACTGCGACTTAGCATGTGCGATGGCCACGAGAAGAGCAGAGAAGAGAGACAGCCATTTTCGGTAGAGATGTGAGGCAACAACACTGGGCAGAGGAGCGAGGGAAGGTAATGCCAGTGGGAGTGATGGTAACCTGGCTCAATGGGCTAGCAGTGAGAGTCGTAAGCATAAATTGGGTCTGGCTCCGAGAAATCGCCCCTGTGAGTAGGCAAGAGCATTGGCATAACCAGGGGGGTGGTGAGGCTATTGCAAGGCAGGTGAGAAAGAAAAACCAGAGGTAGAAGAGTGGCGCAACCACATCAGGCAAAGGAGAGGCACTGCATCTTGGGGCACAGGGGCACTTGGGCAGAGACAATTGTGATGGCAAGCATGAGGGGAGGGGAACCTACATCAATCCGGAGAGGCATGAGAGCACGTCCCGAGAGCTAATTCATCTCATGTGTGAACAGACATGGAAAAGAGAAGAGATGGCTTGATCTGCACGTAGAAGAGGACGCGACAGAAGGGGGAGGGAGTCGACTCGAGTAGCAGACCTGAGCACTTCGGAACCTAGGCGTGAGAGGAAGCCTGTAGAATGCCTCATCAACGAACCGATAATAGCTTACAGGGAAGGAACGAATGCAGGCATCCGTAAGATTTTGGTTGAATGGGAGGAGAAGATAAAACAAGAGGAGGAGTTCAAAGAGGAAATGGAGAATTGGTGGGCTGTAATCTCGAATCTTGGGAGTACCAGGCGCAGATTCTCCTAGTTTAAACAGGCGCTATATTTGTACTTGTTCATGAAGAGCCTCATGGGGAAGGCAATGGAGCAAATGTCAGTGGGGATGGCTATGACCCTCCACGACATGCCCAATTACAAAAAAGACTTGCAGACAATTCAATTTCAACTGTGTAAGCAAGACATCTACCTTGATCGAATCCAAAGGTACATCCCTTGCATTATTGAGCTTGTTGACATGCCTGGAGACTCAACCAAAGACCCAGCTCCGGTGGAGTCTGCCTCAGAAGAACAACATGATTAGTCAGTTTCTTGGATGTTTTTTTGTTTCTTGCGAGTAGCATTTACTTTTACTGATGCATGCTTATGATAGATAGACACATAGACTCTTATCATGATATTGATACGTATATAGCTTGGTTAGATCGACTGAAATTATATTATTTTTGGATGGCTTATAACGAGGATAGGTGGCCAACAGACTTGGTTTCCTAGTGGGCAAGTTGAGGCCACCTATCTCACATATGTGGTGTAAACTTGTGTTTTATAAATAGAAAAAGAAGGTCCTCCCAAGCTTAACAAAAAAAAAATTATAAATTAAAAAAATATATGTAATTATTTTTTAATATAAAAAAATATTTTATATTGTTGTTACAGGCCCTGTCTATCTATTATATATTTATTTGTGACAATTAAAAACACATTTTGTATAGTTATTATTGCAATTTCATTGATAGCAATATGATGATGTCATACCACTATTATTTATTGGAGTGGTCTAACGAGGCAAAGGAATTGCAAGTTGCTGCAATCCAGGCAAACAAATTTCAAAAAATCTAGTAGAGGCAGTGTTTGAATCATGTTTTTGATGGTGGAAATGGATTCAGCACCATCAAAAATGTCTAGGACACCTAAAATTTCAAAGTTTAACAACTATAACTTGGATTTACAAAAATCCTTGCTGCATTTTCTCTAAATATGACCAGAATTTCAATAACTTTCTGGGCAACTCCTCTGCCTCGTTAGACTACGCGTTATATATTAATTTGTGACAATTAAAAAAACATTTTATATAATTATTATCACAATTTCATTGATAACAATACAATGATGTGATGCAATGTGTATTTAAAACTCTATAAATTATTATTTTTGAAAATATATAATTAGAAATTAGATGTTTATCCAGATTAATTTAAATCCATTTTCATTTTATAAAGGTTTACAAATTAAAAAAAATTTCTACTTGTCAAATATTTGAGAGATCATGGTTTAGATGAATCAAACTGACTTCCAATAAATGAAACATTGATCATTTTACTTTAACAAAGTTTATATGTCAATGAATCATTTTTTAAAATTATGTATTTAATTTTTCAACATGAATTAGAAGTATCAAAAGCAAGAACTTAATAATAATAATAATTTATTTTTGTGTGTTCTAGATTTGTTAAATATATATATTTTTTTAATGGTTTAATGCAAAGAATGAATTAAAAGAATTTGATTTACAATATTTTCTTAGCTATTTTTCACTTATTTATTTTAATTTAGCTATATTTAAACTATAATTAGTTATTATATAACCTTCATTTTTATACAATTATACTATAATAATCTCAATTTAAAAAAAAAAAAAAAAACAAAACTTAATCCAAAAATTAAATTAATTGTCAAATATTTATTGCCTAAGCACATGAGTGTCAATTTTTCTCTACACCTTTTAAGTTAAACTCTGACCTAATCTACGACTAACCATTTTACTAAACATAATAAACTACATAAAAAATAAAAATAAAAATAAAAACCAACTCCAATTTAAAAAAAAAACAAACAAACAAACATTTAAAATACTATAACCTAGTATAGCATTCACCCATTTTAACCAACTCCAATTAAAAAAACATTTAAAGTAATATAACCTAGTATAGCATTCACCCACTTTACTCGGCCGTAGTCTTTAACGCGACTTTTTGAAAGCCTTTCCGGCGATTTTTTCCGGTGAAAATCCGGCAGTGATTTATGGAAATCCAAGTTTGATAACTAATTTCTGCACAATGAAACTGTCCCAGGGGTTTTTCAGGGTGCTGAATCCGAATATGCAGTTAAAAAACCATTTTAACTGCAACAAATCATGATTTCAGCTCAATTTCTTCCGCCGGATTCCGTCACCGGAATCTCAAAAAGTCGCATTATAGACAACTCCCTTTACTCGTACCATTGAACCATGGTGATCTAGTGGACGTTCATCCTCCTGTCACGCTCGCCATTTTCCACGCTGTCCACGATGCTCAAATTTTCGCAAGGCCACCGTACGCTGTATTGATGAAGAGTGTATGTTTAAATATTAAACCAAATAACTTATTATATAACCCTTGTTTTTATACCATTATATTATAATAATTTCAACTTTAAAAAAAAACAAAAAACAAAAACAACCTAATTCCGTCAATTACCTCAGCACAGTCAATTTTCCTCCACGCCTTTTAAGTTAAGATCTGACATAATCTACCATTAACCATTTTAATAAACATAATAAACTACATTAAAAAAATTAATTAAAAACCAACTCCCATTAAAAAAAACATTTAAAGTACTATATAACCTAGTATGGCATTCACCCACTTTACTCGTACGTTCAACCCATTGCGATCTTATCGGATCCCCTTGACTCATACCACACACTACTAATTGGATTATTCATCCTCCACTGAACGCTGTCATTTGCTTTGCAGTTGAGACTGGCTGCTATTGATGTTGACTGTATGGTTAAATAATGTTCGCTGCTGTGAAGTTTTTTCAGGGCATAAAAAAATGTAATATTATTTATACAAGAGATATAAAAAAGTCTGCATGGTATAAAATAGATAGAATATACATATGTTGTTTCAGAAAAAGTAACAGTTCGACAAAAACTAGAAAGACATACTGAGATAATAGGTCAGCGTATATCGGATATGTTCAAGAACAAAAAAACTAGATCAGAGGAACCATCGGATATGTTTAAGAACAAAAAACTAGATCAGAGGAACCATATCATTCTTCGTGAGGATAATTGAGATAGACTTAAACTGACTGCCATACCCAGGAAAAGATCAGCAGGAAGAAAGGACCTGTACATAATACCCAAAAATCTCATAGCATATGGAGTATAAAACCTTTCGACTGTTGAAGGAACAGCATATATAAAAACAGAAATAATACATATGAAAATTGATGACTAATAGAAAGGAGGGAGAAAGTCCTGTATGCAGATATTTATGCCATCTGAGAAAACCTGTAAGTGCCACAACTCCGGATCCTCCAAAAGGCCTTTTTTAGAAAGACAGTCGGCTTCTTGGTTTAGCTCCCTGCGAATGTGATTGATAGAAACACCATTTAAAGAGTTCCATAAAAAACGGATCCGATCCAGCCAGCCGGCGAGATGAGATTTTGAGATGGAATTTTTTCCGGCAACAAAATTAATTAGCACTTGGGAGTCACCATATATAGAGACATCATGGAGATCTAAAAAGAGACAAAAACACAAGAGACCAGAGAGGGCCATCGCTTCTGCCATCATGTTGGTCCCTCTTCCTCCGTTCCAATGAATGGAGAAAGAACATCCTTTGTCAGGCACTATATGAAAACCGCAGCCGCACATACCTTTCTGTTCGGCCCCATCAAAAAAAGCCCTTGGCAGAGAGGAAGGCATCTTTTGAGGAGGTGAAACTTGAGACATATTTGACAAAGGGGAGGGAGTAGGAATATCTTCGAAAAAAGCGCAGATATTGGAGAAAATATCCATCAGCGGAGATCTTTTATTGTTGAAAATATAGTCGTTTCGCCACCTCCAAATACACCACAGTGCAATAATAAAAATGGATCGCCAAGGAACTTTTTGCCCACTGCACCAAAAGAAAGCATCCCTGATCGTCGAGGGAGGATCGAAATGAAATCCATAAAACTTTTCCAAGAGCATCCAAATCCGCCGAGCTTCCTTACAGAGTAAAAAAAGGTGAAGGTTGTCCTCCTCTGCAGAACTACATAAGGGACATATACCAGGTCCAAGCCAACCACGTTTTTTAAAATTCTCCCCTGTCAGATTTTTATTATGAAAAATCAACGAGGCAAAAAACACCATTTTACACTGACAATCAGATTTCCAGAAAATACCCGGAAAGGCATTATTACACAGTTGCCAACCCTCAAATAACACAAGCCGATATATATCCTTAAAACAGATGGAGTCCATCCTATCAAAATCATCTCGCTGTTCAATAAAGGGAATCTTTTACAAATTTGACCTGTTTTTAAAGTGCATTAATCTCAATCTCCTTAATTTATTGTTAGTATTGATTAATGCACTTAATTTATTATTAGTATTGATCAGAGTGATGGGTATTGTTATAAAGAGCTTAATTGGTTGATGGGCAGGGATAGTGTTGAGAGGTATGCAATAGAGGTGGAGAGAGTCGCTCAAGAGGTGTTGAGTTTGTTTGCTGAAAGGTGTTGAGTTTGTTTGCTGAAAACTTGAATCTGGAGGCCACTGATTATTTCAAGGATGTGTTTGGGTCAGAGCCCATGAATTTGATGCGCATGAACTTGTACCCTCCTTGCCCTACACCAGAGCTTGTTCTTGGATTGAGTCCTCACTCTGATGGAGGGGGAATAACATTGCTCCTGCAGGATGACGAAACAGTAGGCTTGCATGTCCGGAAAGATAATCAATGGATTCCTGTGCAACCCATTCCATATGGCCTTGTTGTAAACATTGGAGACTTGCTAGAGGTAATCATCTCAAAACCTGGGGATTTGGGCATTCCGGATTGCCTAGATTTTGTTGCAGACATTAATATATTTTTTGAAGGTCTATTCATGGTGCTACTCCCTTATTATCCTTTGTGTACGCAGGTAATGACAAAGGGGAGATATAAAAGTGTGGAGCATCCCGCAGTCACAAATGCAGAGAGAGCCAGACTTTCTATTGCGCTGTTTTACAATGCAGGTATGGATGCAGAGGTGGCTCCAGCATCGAAACTAGTGGATGGACAGCACCCGTGCTTGTACAGGAAGTTCAAACACGAAGAATACATTCGCTATTACTTGAAGAGACAACTTAAAGGGAAACACCCGCTTGCAGACTTTGCCAAACTTGACATCAGCAATACTTAAGCTCAGCCGCTGTATTTTAAACAGATCAGGCTGTCTAAAAATGTTGTCATATGCTGGTTTGTGTATGTTGTCTTATGCTGGTTTGCTTTTCAAAATACCAGCTCATTACATTAAACTAATTGAAGGGTAAAACAAAATAATAAAGTTTCAAATTTCTTTGTAATAGGGTTATTTTAAATCTTGCCCATTGCTTGTGCTTAAATCTTTTCCTTATCTTTCCATAAAAACATGAGAAGAAATTCCATTTCATTCATGATACTTCACCTGCATTCATCAGACAGCCATGGAGCCTCAATATCCACATTACTTAAATAAAATTAGGAAATCCCAACTATTTATATGTCATGAGTTTTGTTAAGCTACACAACTACTAAATATACGAACTGCTATTATGATTATTAAGTTGAATTACTAGTCCACTAAGACTATGCAAATAGCAAACAACCAGTCCACCTAAACCCTTATGAGGGTATTTTAAATCCTCTTAACCCAACTATCAATAAAAGACCACAATCCCCAACACTTTTCCTTAAAGCCATTGATGTACCACCTATCATCATACTATGAGAGATGAGGGTATTTTAAATCCTTGTTACTTTTTTTCCCCTATTTTTGAGAAATAAGATGGGAAATCATGAATAAGATGGTCATGTTCTTAGAATGTAATGCACGCATTAGACAAATTAAAGTACCTCATCTTTTATTGGTCGAGCCCATTGATGGTGCACAAGAGAGAGGTGCAGAAGAGAGATGAAGGGGATCGTTCTATTTCAAATTGACTTACACACACCCTCAAATTAGTACAAAATGAATTACTTCAACCGTCATGAATAAGAGGAGCAAGTCCTAGCATGCATAAAAGATTTAGTATCATATGCTCTAGCAAAGTTTATACAAGTTACAATTTGTAGAAGAGGTTACAAATTATGAGACAAGCGTAATATGACTTTTTATAGATTGGGTTGAAAGGATAACTTCGAGACAGTAAAATGGTACTCCATGCTCATTCAATAAATTTTTCGAGGACCAAAATCCTCCCAAAATGAGGATGTATGACCTAGATTTGATGATTATATAAAGTTTCATCTATGTCTTATAGTAGAAAAATTGGAGGGATCAACTTGTAGAATCAAACTTATTAACATTGGGGTCTAAAAAATTCTAAGGACATTCTAAGACTTTAAATGAAATATTTCAAGGATAAAACTTTCTCACTTAAGCATGGGACCTTATGAATTTTTTTTACACATAGACACCTTTCTAACCATGCAAGAATCATAAGGGAGAAGTAAAGAACAATCATGCGAATAAAATTTTGTCAAAATAAATGCATTTGAAAAACACATTTCTAACCTATATTAATGATTAGTTATGATTTTCCTTTTATAAGAACTTTATATAATTAATGTGGCCATTAGCATGCATAGCTTGATCTCATAACTAAATTCATCCTTCTTTAGATCCCATGCCTAATTTAGTTATTACATAGGTGTTTAGTTTTGGTGAAAATTTAATCTTATAAATTATCATATTATAAAAATATAATTTTGCTAAAATCAAAATCTGTGTATGATTTTGATAAAAATAAAATCTTATATCACATAACTGCAAAGATTTTTTATACATATGATTTGTTTTGAACAAACTCAACTTTAACATTGAAAGTTTCCTATTACAAAATAAATCAAAAGAATACAGAAATATTGATTCTAGATTTATCCCAAAAGAAAATCACCTTAATGAGATTTTTATCCATGCTCAACTCTTTAATTTGATGACATGATTGTCTTGCATCTATTTCTTTTGTGTTAGTCATTCTCTTTGTAATAGACCTTTTGCATTACAACAACATACGATCAAGTTGAGATATGACGTGAATTGGACAAGGCACTAATTTAGTTATTAATATAATTAATTTAGTTACTAGCTTAATTATATAAATTAAATGATTTATAAATGTTCTCATTTTTAATTAATCAACTTAATTAGAAAAACAAAAAAAGCTTAATTACTTTTAACTTAAATCTCAACTTTTGATTTATAACTACTATTAAGAATATTCTAAAATATTTTATGGAGGTTGAATCCCTACTATTCACCTAACTATTATTAATAATTAAATTAAAATTCTAAAAACCTAACATAAATACTTCATAATTATTTAAATTTTAAAAATCAAAATTTATTATTAATATATAAATAAATTTAATATTTCAATATTTTATTATTAAATAATTTCAAATTAAATAAATAAAAAAATATTTTCATTATTTTAAATTTATTAAAAAAATATATTAACCTTTTATAATATTTATTCCCTATACTCATATTATTATACTATAATAGAGTATATTATTATATTATTATAATATTTATTCCCTATAGGCATATTATTATATTATTATAAAAAATATAATTATAAAAAAATTAAATTATTATAATCTTATAATATTCTCTTTTATCTTTATAGATAATATCATATTATGATTTCGTTAAAAAAAAATCTAATTCTTATAATTTTTAAATTACTATAATATAATATTCCATTTTAGTATAATATTGTCATATTCCTCCTTTAAATTATTGTCATTTTTTATATTTTCCTATATTCAAATAATGATATGATATTATCATAATTTTATTGAAAAACACTAATTCATAAATATTTAAATTTTATAATATTTTCTTATATATATATATATATAGATATATATATATATTAAATAGGTTGCTATCAAGGACAATATATTAGTCATAATGCCAACAATCTCTCTGTAAGTGCCAACTGAACTGGGTGCTCCTTGTGCTCAACTATCATAGGAAGCTCCTCTACCAAATCATGTGTTCCTTAACATCCTCTCATGTAATGGTTTTATAGTTAGTTGACTATTTTCCATGGAGAATGAAGAATGCAAAGAACTCAGATTCATACCAAGTTTCTCACCCTACAACTTCAATTCTTGGAGGGCCATCTGAGTGCTCTTAAGGGATTCTTAGGAAATCTCAAGCTCATGAGTAAGTTTGTAAACTTCCTCCTATTTCTCTACTAGCACATCATGATATTCCTCAACAAGCACAAGTATGTTATCTCTCTGAAAGGAGGTGTAGGTAGTTGGATTTCATCTCTACCAATGCCTTCCTAAGAGTTTGAAAATCTACAAGTGAAGGTTCTCCTCCCAAACCATCATGTGTCACTACACTTCTCCAACAATAATCTACCACCATTGCCTATGTATCATCAAAATGCCTCAAGGAAGGAACAATCATGTCTTCACCTACCTTCAACTTTCTTGCCAAATGATGGGACTCATGCCTAACTCTTGATAAATTGTATTAGCATCCAAATCTTTATCATGATTAGGTGCCAACTCATCTGAATCATAGTTACTAGTGTTATCAACCCCATAGGATGGTTCTAATGGAGTGCTAAAAGTTTTTTTTTCAACCTCATTGCACACATCCTCAACATGAACCAGTGCATGCACATCCAAGAAGTCATTCATTTCTTCATATTTGATCTCATCTCTTTTCTTCCCAATTGATAAGGGTGGTATAAACCATTTAGGATGATTTAATAATGTTGTTAAATTCCTTTGATATCCCCACATAACCTGCAAAAGTTCCTTTATCAGTGCTTGACTTTTCTTCATCTTTCAAGGATGTAGTGGGTTATTTTCCTTTATGACTTTGGAAATCGTCAATTCATAGTCAAAATATTCCCCTCAAACCCACCAACTATCCAAGAACATGCTATGATGCCACTATAACATTCCCAAACTAAATTTCAAGAAAGGTTATAATATTCTAAACAACTTCAATCAAATGTTTCCAAAAATATTTGAAAATTTCTTTGCAACTTTCTACAAACATTTTGTGTCCATATTCTCGAAAATACTTTCAATAGATAACACAAAACTTTATTTAAACACCTTGATAGCAAACTTTGAAGAAAAACTTCAGTGAATAAGTGAGGCAAAAATATGATTTTTAATTGAGAGAAAAAATCATTGTTTATAATGACATTTAAGGCTAGCACTTAGAACAAGCTCCATGCTAATAAGAATTATAGACTTGAATGTTGATGACTTGGTAATTACTCTTTTATGCTCAGGGTCAATTCGACCTCTTAGAGAGTAAATTTTGATGTCCCAAAACAGGCTGCTACAAGGTTCCTTTCCCAAAGATAATTCAACTTGGTCTGAATGTGAAAAGAGCGTGACCTCAAGATAACTATAAGACCACTGGAGTTATATAAACTTCTCATCTAAACCTTAGTTGTAAATGCAATGACAAAGAGGTCCTTCTCCTTTGAAAAACATGTCCTATTTAGGTGAGTGATGCTTCAAACTTTGGTACAGGGAACTTGGTCACAAATATTAAAGAACATGGCCCTTCCTTTGAAAAAACAAACCCTAGAATACTCCTAGATAATTTCTACACAAATTTTGGTGCATAAGGATCTACTCACCCTATGGAAAAATTATGGTGTTGGTGGCTTATGAAATTTAGCCTCCTCTCACAAATGGTTTTGCCTTCTTCCTTACAAACTCTTGGTCACAAGATAAATGAAAGTCCTCCTCCTCCTTGGTATTTAAATTCTGAAAGTGATTTCCAACAATCTAAATGTTGTGATTCAAAGGATAAATTCAATTCAGCCCTTGGAAATTTGATAAGCTTAGTAACATAACAAAATACAATTCAACCCTCCTTTTGATCAAGAATTCGACCCTTGGAAGATTTGACCAATGGTATGATATCTGGAAATGGGAAATTGGCACCAAGAAAAATAATAATCCAGTCCTTTGTGATGACAAGAACTATAATTCAACCTCTTCTATAATAATCACTATAAGTGCTCTCTCAAATTCATCCTCCAATTCTTAGTGCAAACAACAAACTCGAACACATATTCATGGATTGGAATCTTAAGGAAGAATGCTTGTATTGAGAACCTTGGCTTGAGCACTGAATCTCGACCTTCTTCACAAATGAACTTTGAACTCCCTTGAGACAATAAAATCCATGTTTCCCTGCAAAATCAAAGAGTTAAAGAATCCCTACAACAACTTGATTAAACCTTCAGAAACAAGCACTAGGAAAAGATATGAGTAGGGTGGAAGTATTGTCCACAGAAGAAGAAGAAATGCTATCTAGGGTGGCAAGAGATCCACCAAAACTAGGATGAGTATTGCGCTTGAAACCCTCAAGACTAACAATGAGAAATGATTAGATAGAATGAATAGTAAAATGATCCCCATCTCCTTTTATAAGATGTCAATGAGTTCTCCCCCAAGCTTCTAGACTCCTTCTTAATATTATTTTATTGGTGGGGGCCACTATCCACTAAGTGAATTTTTGCGGCCTTTCCTAATAAAATAATATTTTTCGCCCCTTTTCTAATAAAATACTATTTTCCGCCTTTTTATAATAAAATGTTATTTTCTGCCAAGATAATATTTGCCTCTCTTTTCTAATAAAAATAATATCTACCCCCTTTTAATTAATATCATCAAAATCAGACAAACTCCTTAGTAACTTCCACACTCACAAAATCAGGGACATTACAGGTGTTGATTGGTCTTGCTACTGCTAAAAATGAGACTATGAATTTCCTTAGGTACTAAGTCATCCCAATGAAACTCCTAACTTTAGAAACATTAGTAGATATCGTCCATTTCATGATGGCCTCCATTTTGGTAGGATCTATCTTCAGCTCTCCTGCACCTATCAAATGCCCCAAATACACCAAATACTACTATCCAAACTCTTCTTGAGGTTTTCTAGTAGTTGGTGCTTCTGCATCAAATTTGACATGTGCTCCTCCTAGGGAGCATTGTATACCAATATATCATCAAAATATGAAATAACAAATGAATCTATAAAAGGGCACAATACATCATTCATTAATCTCATAAACATAGATGGTGCATTGCATAGCCCAGATGGCATGAATAACCAAACATACAAAAATTTCCTGGTTTTGAAGGTGGTCTTCCATGTATCTTCTTATCTGACTCAAACCTGGTGGTATCTAGAATTTAAAGTCCATCTTAGTGAAGTATTTTTCTTGTTGTGACTGATCCAATAGATCATGTTTCCTGGGAAGGGGGTACTTGTTCTTGAGCATGATCTTGTTCAATGCCCTGTAATCTATACGCATTTGCCAATTTCTATCCTTGTTTGGCACAATGACGATGGGTGACCCACATGGTGATGTACTTGGTAAAATGACACCCTGTTCCAGTAGCTACTGCAATTGTTTCTTCACCTCAATTGCTTTTATAAACTTACTATTTGTACAACCCAATGTTTGGCAATGGGGAGTTCAGCAACAACTAGATCTCATGCTCTACTTCCCTCGTAGGTGGTAACCCTTTAGGCTCCTAGAACACGTCCATATATGCATGTAGAAACTCTTTGAGTTTTTGTTTCTATTTCTTAGTACACCCCTCCAGGGGTTCCCTACCTCTTATTGATTCTTCTACATACTAATTTTCACTTTATAACAATAAAACATACTTCTTGCTAGAACTTGCCAATTTCTTAGCTTTGTTGATACTTATTAGTGAATTTTTTTACTTTCTTTTGTGTATGTTGATGGTGAATGATTTTCCATCCTTTACGAGTTGATATTGGTTCTCTCCACATGAATATTGAATCTCGTATATACATGTAAGGACTCTGAAACATAACTCTACATACATCAACATGAAC
The DNA here is from genome assembly GCA_031772625.1 of Pinus tabuliformis. NCBI lineage: Eukaryota > Viridiplantae > Streptophyta > Pinopsida > Pinales > Pinaceae > Pinus > Pinus tabuliformis. The sequence continues at coordinate 310,052,586 of CM062808.1, read as the reverse complement.
AATATATAATTCTACTTCATCAATATAATCAACATTAATAACAAATCTATTTTTACACTATTTTTTTACCTTCAACTTTGCATCTTTATTTACCCATCCCAATGGATATGGACTTGGATGATCATGAAATTTCAACCCCAAATTCTTGAACAATGCTACTATAATGAGATTTGCCTGCAATCTTGAGTCACACATAACATAAATATTTGTCTTCTTGACCTATATCTTTATATGGAAGAGTTTGGTCATTTCTTTCTCTTCCTATTGCTAAAGGCTACTCAAATTCACCTCCTTTTGCACTGATGTATATATGATCTTCTTATCCATGTCTAAGCTACTTTCAACTTGGTTGCTTGAATTAGTGGCCATGAGATTCTTCTTATTATTGTCTTTCATTTTGTTCTTGTGATTAAGCTCTGGATGCAACTTCCAATACTTCTCCCCTATATGACCATCAATGTTGCAGTGGTTGTTGTGATATTTGCACTAATGTGTCATGGGTACCTATTTTCATCTTTTTACGTTATGCTTCTTCTTCCCTTCCTTTTAAGAACATTGTTGGTCCTTCTACTTCAATCCACTTGATTTAACTTTCTTTTGTCTATGTTCTTTAGGTACTGTGCCTATACACATGCCTTGTCCATCGATATGGACTTGAAAAACATCACTTAGTTAAGAAAATGAATATGTAAAGCCCACAAATACTTGAGGAGTAAATTTGGGTAGATACCTAGCATTATGGCCATCTTTTTGAACTCTGTGGTGTACTCCTACATGCTTTGCCCTAATTTTTCCTGAAGTAATGCCACAGATCCACTCATCCTTTACATACCTAATAGGGTGAAATTGTGACTTTATGATGGTTTTGAAGTCCTCCCACTTAGTCATTGGAGGCTCTCCCTCCAACCTCAAGGTATCTATGTGGATTTCCCACCAAGTTAGGGAATGGCCCTCTAAATTCAGCCGCATAAATGAAATATTTTCTTCCTCATCTATATGATGAACACTGAAATACATATCTCGTTACTTCAACCAATGATTTAGCTTGAGAGTGTTGATCTAGCCCTTGTACAAATTGATATTGACATTCACTTCCATTTTGAATAGGGATTGTGAATGACTCATGGAAATCGAACTAGGTTTCATCTTTTTTTGGTCATTTCTTCGATTGGTTCTCCATTTCTTCCTGATCACTTGATCTCCTCTCTGATTTGTCCTTTTCATTAGAACCCCCATCTTCTCCAAATATCTTGGGCTTATTGCTCAGGACCAGCATATTGAGATTTATGTTACGATTCATATTCATGACTTTTTGTTCCAGCTACAAAAACCTCTCTCTCCTCTATAGGATCACAAGGGTTATTAATAGATTCATCGACCATGATTAGGGTTTTAGGAATTTTGGCCCAACTGATATAGATCCCCTAAAAATATCCACAATATACCCAAAGAAACCTTTTTTTATACCAATCTTATTTGTAAACTGCCATGGATATTTCACTGGACAATTCATCAAAAAATATAAAATAAAATTATATTAAAATTTTGAAATTCTCCAGTATCACAATTTTATTTCTCTTTGGATTTATAGATTTTTAGATTACTATTTTTTTTCCGGGGAAAATAGAGTTCGTAATTTCTATTAAGAGGTATAATAGATATTACATGCTGTAGATGCCAAGGCATATGCCATAGAGTGGTATACCACTACTCTGAAAGTTCAAAATGTCCTGATGGTGTCTCTATGGATACGATGGGACTGTATCCATTACAATATATGAACATTACATAGCAGATCAAATTTATGCAAAATAGAGGAGAAACTCTGTCCAAGTACTAAAACAAGATAGCGACTAACAAAGCCATGCCGAATATACAATAAGAGACAAAAAGTATCAAAATATCATATGGGGAGGATGTCCCCCTGAAGTAGACCGTCGATGTAGGGGCGGTGGTAATATCTGTGTACCCCATCCGGAGTGTGTTCTTCAATCATCCAATCGCCTAGAGGCCGATCCGCCGCTTCTTTCGAGAGCCGGTCAGCAGTTGAATTTCTTTCCCTGTAGATATGAGAAACAGTGATCCGGTCAAAAAGAGTTTTGAAAAAAACAATTTCTTCCAAGATATGTTTCAAAGTGTATGTATGACAGACTGTTTTATTGTTTGCCCAATCAATCACAATCTTAGAATCCCCAAAGATTTGAATTTGTCGGCAACTTTTAGATAGAGCAAAGTAAAGAAGGTGTCTCAAAGTGATGATCTCTGCATGATTGTTGGTACCCAGACCAAGACCCAGTCGCAGATGGAAGAAATGTGTATCAGATAAATGGAAAAGAATTCCCCCACCACAACCCTGTGCCGAAGCGGCACCATCGAAGTAGGCCCATGGCAGATCCTTATCTATATATTCAGGAGTAATGTGCCTGTGTGCAATGGATTTGTCTTCGAAAGGAATTTCTGTGTAGGCCGCACAGATGGATGGCGGGATAATTTGCCAGTTGCGCCTGCCAGCCGAAAAGATAATGTCGTTGCGTTTGAACCAGATGTATGCGGATATAACCAATGGAAGATTTCTTGCTTTTTCTCCAGGCACAGCAGACCACCAATGTGCCCAAGCTGCGGGGATATCATCAGCTTGCCAGTCTGTAGTGATGTTAAGAGAGTATTTGACCTGCTGCCAGATCCAGATGGTGACATCGCAGGTAAGGAAAAGATGAGAAGTGGTTTCCTCCGCTTTATTGCAGAGTACACACCAGGTGGGCCCTGCAAATGATCTTCTTTTAAGATTTTCCCCAGATGGAATTTTATTCGCCAAGATATTCCACATAAGGAGTCTGGTTCTTGGCTGAGCTTGAAGCTTCCAAATGTCTGACCACCAATTTTTAAGAATATCAGGCTGCTTGTCCTCTATAAGCTTTAAGTAACCCAGCTTTGGTGTATATATGCCTGTTTTAGCTGGTGCCCATATGAGTTCATCTTCGAGCTCGTGTAGCTTAATATGGGATTCAGTGAGTGCCTGTATGTAACGCTGCCAATGATCCTCCCAAACATCAGTCAGCTGCCACTGTTGATCCATTAACCAGGCCTGAGTGAAAATGGATGATCGTTGAGGGTCTCCAACCTGTGCTAGATGTTTGATGCCCTTATTGTTGAGGTGTCGAATCATGTCTTCTGGCAAGAGATGGGCATTCCCTGACCCAGGCCAAGGGTCCAGCCCTATGCGAACTTGTGTGCCATTTCCTATTTTCCATAATAGGTTATCCTTTATGAGAGGCATAGCTCTAAGCGTAGCTCTCCAGATCACTGAAATGCCCTGATGGTTCCAAGTGGGTCTGCGTAACCAGTCTATGATATTTAAGGGCCAAATGTATTTTTTATGAATAACTTCGGCCCACAAACTATCCATCTTGAGTAGAGACCAGCCCTGTTTTGCTGTTAAGGCTTGAGCGAATTCCGAGATGGATTTTAAACCCCACCCACCCCATTTTTTAGGCAGGGAGACAAGGGACCATCTTGTCCAAGCAAAGGTCCTACCCTTTTTGTTGCCATTCCACAGGAATCTGTTGCAGATTTGTTGAATTCTTTGTAAGATGCCCTTCGGAATCCAAGTGAGGGACATCCAATAAACTGGTGTGGCCTCCAGCACAGATTTGATCAGCTGTAATCTACCCGCTTTTGATAGGAGGCGGTGGTGCCAGCAGTTGATCCTATTCTCAATTTTATTAATAAGCCACAGCCAGTGTTCCGATTTGTATCCATCCGGCCTTAATCTGAATCCAAGGTACTTAATACCTTCCAGAAGGTTTATTTCCATAAATGGAAAGAACTGAATCGCCAACAGAGATTCTTGCTGCGTACACCTCGTCAATGATCTGGTTGATTTGTTCCTGTTGATTTCCATACCCGTAGCTTTACTGAAGAGAAGAAGGATATTATGAAAAGTAGTGCTATCTCTGACACTACCATTGAGAAAGATGAGAATGTCATCTACAAACAAGAGGTGGGTAATGGAAAAATGATCAGAAATTTTGAGACCACTCAGCTCCCCATTCCTTTTTGCCTCCGCAATAAGTCTACTTAGCCCTTCCATGACGATGAGAAAGAGTAGTGGGGATAGAGGGCAGCCTTGCCTGATACCCCTGTTGATAGTAAAACGTTCCGAGGCTGCGCCATTGATGAGGATGGCGAAAGAGACAGAAGAAACACATCCCATAATCCAATTTATTAATTGATGTGGAAACCCCAGATGGATAAGGATCATTTTGAGATAAAGCCAGTTTACTTTGTCAAAGGCCTTAGCCAGGTCTATTTTTAATGATACCCCTTTCAGGTTCTTTAGCTTGATAGAATGAAGAGTCTCCTGGGCAGTACCAATGGCTTCTTGGATGTGTCGATTACGGAGGAATGCAAATTGTTCAGCAGAAATATGGGAGGATAGAATAGGCTTAATACGATTGGCGATGATTTTTGCAATGATTTTGTATAAACAATTACAAAGGGAGATAGGACGAAAATCATTAAAAGATGAGGGTTCATCGGATTTGGGGATCAGGGCAATATAGGACTGGTTCATAGGAGGATGTAAGTGTCCCGAGATCCTGCTTTCCTCCACAACAGCAAGCAAATCCTCACCCAACATTTCGTAAAAAGCCAGATAGAATTCCACCGGCCATCCATCTGGACCCGGGCTCTTGTCTTTCTTAAACCATTTAAGTGTACTTTCAAGCTCCTGAGTAGTTACTGGGTTTGTGAGGTCTTCTATATCATCCTGTGCAACAAACCGGGGAAACTTTTCTGCAACTCTGATGATTTCCGGAAGATTAACATCAGACGGAGCCGTGAAAAGGCCTTTGAAGTGGGAGACCCCGAGGCTAGCCAACTGCTGGTGTGTAGTAGCCCATCCGTCTGGTTCCTTAGGGAGACGCCAAATAGTGTTCGAAGCCTTCCTGCCGTTGGCAAGGTTATGAAAGAATCTAGTATTACTGTCCCCCGCTTTGAGCCAAATGGCTCTACTTTTAAGTCTCCACTGTTCCTCCTTAACTTGTAAAATCTTTGCTTGTTGCCGAATCAGATGGTTGAGTAGAGCTTTGGAGTCGTCATTGATATATCCCGACCCTTTATCATCAGTCAATGAGGCAATTTGTGCTTCAGTCTCCTTTAAAATCTGTTCATCTCTGTTTCTCTTGTTTGTCGCCCAGATCTCAGTTAAACCTTTAAGTTTTTTTAGCCGCTCACAGAAATCCAATGCTTTCCTCTGCTCCCGCATAGGGACCTGTGATGCCCAAAAATCCTTAACCATCTTAATGTAATCCGGATCCTGGAGATAACCAGCAAAAAATTTGAAAGGGGTCCGCGGCTTAGGGTTGTTATCACTTATTTGAAGAAAAATCGGCTGATGATCAGATAGACCCCCTGTGCCCACCCACTGTCTGTACAATGGGCATATCTGAATAAGATCCTGATGCATCATAAACCTGTCCAGTCGCCTCCCCAAAGCAACCTCCCCTGTGCGCTGATTGTGCCAAGTAGGGAGTTTCTTGTTCATCGGGATGTCCACAAGGTGATGTGAGTCTAAGAGCAGTTTCATTTGATCCATAATGGGATCCCACTGTGCATTATGTCCCCAGGATTTACCAACTCCCATTGAAAAATTGAAGTCACCCCCAATCACAGTACTCTGGGTGATGTGGTCACCGGAGAGAAAATCTTGCCAGAAGGGAAGACGGTTCTGATTAGGTCCGTAAATATTGATGAATCTGATAGGTATACCCAGGTCTCCAACAATAATATCCATTCCGAGGAACCCTCTGCCCCCCCAGGCAGAGAGAGGCCTACATTTCCTTGGGTTAATACCAATGAGTAATCCACCTGATCGACCACAGGCATCCAGACCATGCAGAATCCATCCCGGAAGCAAATCATGAATACACCGCACCGCCACATCAGCGGAGCATAAGGTTTCTTGCAAGAAGATAATATCACATCTAGAAACATGAAGGAGTCTTTTAAGAGCCAAACGTTTTTTGGGGTTGGCTAATCCCCTGCAGTTGAAGGAGAGCCAGATCATGGATCACCACAGGGCATGGGCTCGATAGCTCTAAGTGCCCGTTCAATAGTAGCTTGTCTCCCTAAGGCAACATCAGCGACCACATTTAACTTGGCCGAGGAGATATGGGAGGGTCTGCCACGCTTCTGTTTACGATGGCGCCCAGGAGAAGAGCCCAGCCCTAAGATTTGGGGTCGAGCTCGAGATCTCAGATGATACGGATGAGAACCAGAAACATCCGGTGAAGAAGGGATGATAGGAATTCCCAGATTCATATTGTGCGAGGGAGGGGTGGTAGATATGGAAGGCGGAGGAGGGGCGATGGTGCACAAAATGGAAGGGATAGGCACAAATTCAGATCGAGGAGTAGGCATAGAAGTATGAACAACAGAATGCAAATCAATAGAGTAAGATTGAGCGAGAGGGGAGAGGGAGACATTACCCGTTCGAGCCGGTGCAGCCTCGGACGGATTTGATGTCTTCAATGCTGTCTTCAAAGCTGTCTTCGATCGGGTTCGCGGCGGACCAGGCACAACCGAGTCCTTACTGCGAGTGATATTTGAAGCACTGACACCCTTCTTCATGGAGGGGTTCTCCTGTAAATGCTGAGCGCCTTCCTCAGTAATGTTCTCACCAACATTTTGATTCACCGTGGCCTGTTGACGGGGTCCTTTGGCCTCCTCAGAAACTACCCTTGTATTCAGAGGGCAATCTTTGAAGAGGTGCCCAACTTTGTGGCACCTCCTGCAACGGTATGGGACGCCCTCGTAATCCAGAGGCTGCTTGCGCGAAACATGATTATGGTGTAGGGTGATCTTTTCCACCAGTCCAGGCCTGATATCCATATGAACGAGAATTCGCGCCATGGTCCTAGTCCCTGACTGCTCGTATGACCTATCGTGTTCCAGATAAGTGCCAAGAGTGTCTCCAATTTTTTTGAATGTGTACTGATTCCAGAATTGCCATGGAAGCCCAGGGAGGCGAACCCAAATGGGTCCTTCCCCCAGTTGTTCACGATCTGGGTCGAAGAGGGGATCCCATCTCTTTAGTAAGACTGGGGCGAGCTCGATATGCCAAAATTGGGTAAGGACCCACTGAGTGTATTCGGGACGCAGAAAATGCAGGGCAAACCAGCCTTTAGTAAGTACCATAACCTCGGGGAGTTCTTTAAAGAAAGACCCCCAGATTTCATTCACCCAAAGCTTAAGACGTTCTGCTGTGTAATTACGGCCTCTGACCCGTCCGACCAGAACTTTCTTAGCAGCGTCCATAACGTCCGGGAGTAGAGCTTCAGGTCCCAAATTGATGATGTAGTCAGGATCAATGGACCGGAGGCAGCGACCTTTGTTCACCTTCTCAGAGCGTTTTCCAAAGGGTATGCTCTTAAGCAGATTGCGACACGGGTCAGAGGTACTATGTTGAGCCGAAGCAGCTGAGCGAGCCGGAAAAGGCGGGGTAGTGAAACATCCTGAATGTATCGGAGTACAGGGAGTCGAGATGTTGCCGGGGAGGTAGGATGCAGAGGGTTGGATATTTGGTAAATGAGCTTGCGGCATGAAGGATACAGAAGGAGAATGGGAGCTCGAAGGGGGCGGAGGCAGGGGAGGCTGTGGTAAACCAGGTCGCGACTGAAACGGAAGCGGGGCGTCGGAAAATGGAGAGCTAAGAAAGCAAGTGCCTAGAAGCTGTGCCGTCGCCGGGGAGAGCGGAGGGCAATCAAGGGGCGAGGCGTCCGCGGGCGAAGGAACCGGCTCTTTGCTTTTACCTGATGAAGCCAACTGTGGAAGCTGAGACTGAGCACCTGTCACATAACCCAGCGCAACGCTTCTTGGAATCATTTGGGGCCGCCTTGAATGAGCCCATATCTCCTGATGCGGCATGGGGTCCGCCTCGTAATCAACTAACTCTTCGTCACCCATGATGAACGGTCGGAAGGAGGCGGAGGGCTTCGAACGGGGGTCCGCCTGCGAGATGTAAGTGGTTGACAGTGCGGCAGAGCGTTCACCGGGGGGACCGCAGAAAGTGACAAAAAAACCGCCGCGAGTTACGATGATAGTGCCTCAAACATCCGGTATAGAGCCCAAATCCCGCATGCTGAGCCAGTAATCCGCCATGGGAAGAAGTTCTGTAACAAACCCTAGCTAGGGTTCAACCATTTTCGCTCCTCCTTTTTCGCACCCGGCACTGACTTCATTTTTGATTCATCTAACACAACTCATTCTAGATTACTATTGATAACATATATATGTGAATTAAATTATATACAAAATAGAGAAAAGTGAAATAAAATCTCACACACACATTTGATAGAAGATATGACCTCGCAAATCCTTTCGAGAGAAAGAACCAGTTGGAAGGCGAGGTTGTTTTTCTCTCTTTCTATGAATAGAAAATGTTTGTGAGTACAAAAAAGTATGGCCTATGGCCAGTGGGTTGCCACAATACACAAATCCTCTTTGTGTGCTCTATCTCTTGTCTCCTACGAACCAAATATATAATTAAAATATAATTAATCTGACTCTTTTTATAACAAATTACTTTTATATTTGTTTAAAAATTAACTTATAATATATAAAATTAATATTAAAAATTTTATTTATTTTTTTAAATATTTTGATTTTATTTTATGTATTCAATTAATTCTAAACTTATTGTATAATAATTAACAATCTCTATAAACCCTCTCAAAGCTTTATTCCTATAAAATGATATCAACATAACAATAACGTCCATAAAGAACCATATGAACCACCTACATTCAATTGTTAAACATCCATTAAGTCATTGTAGTTGCAAATGATAAATACATTGAACTCTTGAACATCCACCAAGTCACTGTAGTTGCAAGTGATAAATCAAGGGAGGCCCACAAGTTTACTTACATCCAATGTTAGGGAACAATAGCCCCCATCTTATTGGAACTTTTATGTCTATATCACTACCGACTAAAACCTATTTAAAGAAAATAATATATATATATATATATATATATATATATATATATATATATATATATATATATATATATATATATATTAGCAGTAGTCTTTAACGCGACTTTTTGAAAGCCTTTCCGGCGATTTTTTCCGGTGAAAATCCGGCAGTAATTTATTGGAATCCAAGTTTGATAGCTAATTTCTGCACAATGAAACCGTCCCAGGGGTTTTTCAGGGTGCTGAATCCGAATATGCAGTTAAAAAACCATTTTAACTGCAACAAATCATGATTTCATCTCAATTTCTTCCGCCGGATTCCGTCACCGGAATCTCAAAAAGTCGCATTATAGACAACTCCTATAAAATAAGGTTTAATGAAATTAAGTTATTTATTTTTGATAGAGTTTTTTAGATTAATCATATTTCAAGATGTTGGTTTACTGTTTTAAACCAATTAATGTGGTTTATCCTTATGACAAAGGTGAAAAAATCACTCTATCAACTTGTTTAAATAATAGAAATAGCATTTCAGAAGAATAAAATATTTTAATTAAACATTTTTGAATGTTTGATAAGAGAATAGGTCAATATATTAATATAAAAATAAATACTAATCTTTTATTTGAAAATATATTATGTTATAAAAATTAAAAAAATTCAAAAGGTCAAAATTATATTAATAATTATTTAATCAATTATTTAATGGAAAAAGGACAACAAGGAAAACTGTAAAAAAAAAAGGAAGAAGAAAAAAAAGAGAAAAATGAGAAAAAAAAAAAGAGAATAAACTTATTTTATTAGAAAGCCAAAATAATATTAAATTAGTATAATATTATATTAAATAATTAATTAGATAATTAAAAAAAACAAGGATGTAGGAAACAATCAAGAAGAGAGAGCAGGAATCCAACTCCTACTCAATTTCCAACCATCGTTTCTATTAAGATTAATAGCATTTTCTCAATTTCGATGGCTGCCCTTAACTTCCTATGATGGAAGTGATCATTCTTGATGATCACATGACAATTCTCAATGTAGACATGGTGTTTAGATTTCTCATCTTGTTCAGCTATAGCTGAAGAGCGAGAATGATTTTGTTTAATGTCGGTTGCATGCTCTTGAATTCTTTGCTTAATGGAGTGACCCGTTTCCACAATGTAAGGAATCCCACAAGAGCATGGGTTAGAGTGAACCCCTTTCATGTCTTTAGGGTCAATAGGGTCCTTAATAGATCTAAGGGAATTTCTAATGGTATTAAGAGGCTTGAAAATAGCGGAAACATTATTCTTTTTAAGGATAAGAGAAATATTATCAGTGGTCCCTTGGATGAAGGGAAGTTGGACATTGGAAACCTATTCATCACGGACATTTTTTATTCTAGATTCCTTATTGGCTCTTTGAAAAGCTCTAAGACCATGCTTCTTGTTGTATCCATTATTTTGAAAGTCTTTCAGAAAATGAGATTTCTCTTCATCCAAGTGATTTTCTTCAGAAATCCTTAAAGCACAAGTGGCTAGTGTGTTAAGAACTTCGAATTTTTGGACTGAAAAATAGTGAGAACTATCTTGAAGATATTGCTCTGTATGAGATTTTAGTTTTAAAATCATTATACACCACAAAAGTATAAAATTAAGTTACTTGTATTTGTTTTAAACCTTCTAATTAACTTTTTACGCATGACATTGGAAAAATTACATATTAAAAAAAAACTTAAATAATATATATATCATTTAAGTAGATTATATATATATATATATATATATATATAATCACATTAATATAAATATTAAAATTTCATTTTTTAAAATAAAATATTACATATAAAATATTTAAAAAAATTATTTAAAAAAAAATGAAGTATTTTTAATAAAACATTACCTATTAGATGACATTCTTATTCATAGTATAGATGTGTTCATTTAGTAGCCCATAACATAATTATATTTTAAAACTATTTATGTGTTTTGGAAAGAAATATTGCATATAAAAATTATTTCAATTTTTATTTTAGAAAAAACAAACAAACATTTTTTATAATGTGTAATTATATTTTAAAACTAAATAAAAATGATGTGTTTTGAAAAGAAATATTGCATATAAAAATTATTTCAATTTTTATTTAAAAAAACCAACGAATATTTTTGATAATATATTACACATTAATAGGTTTATTTGTTCATAATAAACATGGGTTAATTTATTAGCGTAGTGTAGTGTTTTATTTTTTAATTCACTGATGAATGGTTTTTATCAAATTAAGAAATATACAATTTTATCATTATCTTTAAATAAAATATGTATTTTTACTCATATCTATCTATATATATAATATGCATTAAATAAATTGAAAAAAATATAATTATTTTTTAATTAAAATAATATTTTATATTGTTGTCTTTAGAATTGTCTAACTATTATATATTTGTTTGTCACCATTAAAAACACATTTTACATAATTATTATCACAATTTCATTGATAATAATATAATGATGTTATGCAACTTGTTTCTAAAAACTCTATTAATCATTTTTGAAAATATATAATTAGAAATTAAATATTTATCCATATTAATTTAAATCTATTTTCATGTAATAAAAACATTTTATAAAAGTTTACGATTTAAAAGGAGTTTTTACAGAGATGAGGGTTTAGATGAATCAAACTAATTTCTAATGAATGCTAAATATTGGTAGGGTTATTTTAACATCGTTTATATGTAAAAGAATCATTTTTTTAATTATATATTTAATTTTTTACCATATGAATTAGAAGTATTAAAAGTAATAATTAAATAATAATAATAACAATTTATTGGTGGGTGGTATAGATTTGCTAAATGTTATTTATTTATTTTTCAATGGCTTAATATAAAGAACGAGAAAGAATGAATTAAAAGAATTTGATTTACAAAGTTTTCTTAATTATTTTTTCACTTACTTATTTTAATTTAGTTATATTTAAACTAAAGTTTAAACAACATGAATGAGCTATTATATAATTCTTGTTTTTTATACAATTATACTATAATAATCTCAATTTCAGAAGAAAAAAAAATCTCAATTGATCAAATACATGTCACTATGAAAAATCACGGGGTTAATTTTCCTTCACACTCTTAGGGTTAAGCTCTGATATGAGCCCATAGATCTTAACCACATCCTCGGGAAAAAAAAAACATTTAAGATACTATAACCTAGTTATGTCGTAAGGTGTTCCCTTTGAGAAGAACTCCCCTCCCATGCCACTTGTGCTGTTTTGAGCCATTGATTTTGGTATTAGGCGATTGAGTTATAACCTACTCTCCGATCATAATAATGGTTATAAACATTTCCTATGGTTAAGCCATACATTTTATGATGTGGCATGGGTCTCCTGGATTTACGTCCCACAAGTGTTTAGATTTTTTGTTGCTGAGAACCGTTCCCCATATGCCGTGTATGGATTGGAGTGAATAAAACCCTAACTAATGTCGTATATCTATCTTGCTTCCGATAGCTTGCATGTTTTCTACTTGTGGGCATGGTTCATTGGAGGAACTCATAAATGCTTACATTTACTGTAAATTTCACTTCACATCTGGCACAAATCTACTACCGTTCTTTCCATATCCTTTCAGAAATAGATTCGACATACAACAATGGTTTTCTTGTGGAAAACAATGAAGCCCCATCGTTGAAACCCTCAAAGTCTGATATTGTTGATCAATTCTGTGGGTTTCTACATAACAATCAATAGAATCTGATACAAGTAGTTTAATGATGTACTTCTTTTGAAAGCTTATGAGAGGATTTGAGTTGACATGATGAATTCGTTATTATGCTAGTTTAAATTTGCAAACACACTATTGTTAGCTATCTCATTTGAGTTTTCCTCAAATTTGCAGGCGTGTTATAGTTAGCTATCTCACTTGGGTTTGCCTTTGGCTCGGGGGATTCATTTCAGGAAATGCAACGGTCTTTTTGTTAAGTCACGTTCATTTTGGTCTCCAGTTTTGTCCTCTATTAATTTTATGCTTCCGTAAGGTTCCAAGGCCTGAGGATTATGCTATTTTATTAGCATTTCAATTCGGTTTATTTCATTTGCAATTCTACTATCTCAGGGAGTTCATCCATAGATTAACCCCTTTCGAGTGTTGTTTTCTAGTAATCACTGTCATTAATTTCTTGATTCTGATAGGTTCTAAAGAAGGAGGATTTATGTGTAATTTGGAGGTTTTTAAGGATAAATATGGGAAAGAGGAAGTCATCTAAGAAACCAAAGGCGAAGAAAAAGCAAGAAAATCTCAGTACAACCTTCAGTCTCCCTTTCTGCAACCAAGAGAGCAGTGTGGAGTGCCGCATGTGAGTATCTTCCATTTTTCTTTCACATTCAAACCTTGAACCCACGCAAAGTAGGTTTTGGACATTAGCCTGGTTAAAAAAATGGCTAATATTTTTACTTTTTTTTGGGTTTTCATTGATTAACCTAGAATGATAGTAGTGGTCGTCCAATTGGATAAAATGATCAATTAATATTTGAAGATGTGAAATTGTTACCCTTCCTATATACCCTATGAAACTGTTGAATTAGGAAGCCCAATTAGACTTAATTTTCTCTTGTATATTTTTGTTGGGAAGTTTAAAAACGAAGAAGTCAATTCTCTATCTCGAATTAGATTTTTTACTTTTTAGGATTTTATGACAATGTGTATGAAGAGCCCATTGTTTTAGCTTTCTCAGGAGGTTTTCCTTTCTAAAAATTTACATGTTGTGTAGATTTCTATAGATTGAACTTTAGAATGCATAAGGGGAGTTCCATCTCATAAATATCAATGGATCACCCAAACCTAAATGTGTTGGTGCAAGATATGTGCTTTAAACAATACTATGACAATAGACATTGACATTTGTTTCATTGATGGTTGATGGTAATTGAAAGAATTGAGTGACCTCATTGATGTGTAAACTTTCTGAGCCATATATTTTAGTGTTTGGGTTGTGATATGCCTTTTTCTGTAGTAGTGTAGTTAGATAAGCTGAATAGTGATATTTATAGAGGTTTGAATTATTGAACAAAGGTTGGCCTTGTTGAATTGGCAAAGGATTTTCGTACTCAATAGAGTAATGAACACTCTATGGATGTGTCAATAATTTGAATGTCTGAATTTGTTTGCAGGTATTGTGAATGGATTGATGAATGTGAGTGTGTAAATTATTCTAAATAAAATAGATACATCTACATATTACATATCTCTTGAACAATCTACTCAATCCTATGTTTTGCAGGAGCTATTGCCAATATGAAAATTATTGTAACCAATTCTGAATAAAATGGATACATCTGCATATCACATATCTCTTGAACAATCTACTCGAACCTATGTTTTGGAGGAGCTATTGTGGACAAAAAAATTGTTGTAACCAACAATTTCCCATATATAGTATGGGTGACCAAAAAAATCTAAACAGAGGTCAAGAGATTGAGAGAAACCAGTCATGGAATTTAACTGTTCCTGAGATGCAACAGGCTAGGAAGATCTGGGGACAAACGGGTTGTAAATTTGATAAATTAGCAGTGGGAAATTGCATCACGGGTGATTGCAAGGGGAAGTTGCAATGCTAAGTCCAGGGTGCTAACCCGACCACATTGATGAGGCACCAGGTCTATGGGTATTCCTATTTGGATTACTACTACGTCTCCATCATCGATGGCTTTAATGTGTCCATATCCATTGGTCCATTGAATCCCAACACAATTTTCGAATGCATTATTGTGTCCTGCAAATAAGACATAAACACTATCTGCAAGCAAGAGTTGAAGGTGCAAGGAGGTTGCAAGAGTGGGTGTGTGACTTTTACTACTAACGACCACTACTGATGCATCGACAATTATTCTCACCATTGCTCTCCCAATACTTCCATTTTTTCAAGGCCCAATGCCTCGATTCCATCGAAGAAGCCAACAAAATACATCTACATATTGCATATCTCTTGAACATAGTTTTTTGATATATGGATGTTACTTTCATGAGTTTCTATCTAAACCAGAGAGCATCTGCAGTTTCAATTTGAGCATTTCCTATCCCAACTGTTACACAATCTTTCAACACCGGCTGTTTTAATTTTGGATGGACTGTATTAGTAAGCTGGAAGGATGTTTGGACTATTACAGACAGGAATTCACTATCATCGACCATGTTTAACCCTTGTACCCCTATCAAGGCTTTCCAACAGTCTTTTATATGGACATCAGTTAGACTGATAGCATAATCAGGAAATATTGTCCCATGCTGACATCCAGATGATAGGTTCCCCAAAATGGTTCCTATTCTAGCATGATCATATTCATTATGCCTTGTGTCAAATAACTCTGCTATGCAAGGAGTATTTAATCCATGTCTGAATAGGGGTGCTAAACCAATTCTAATTGCACCGAAATGTAAGTAATAAAACCTTCCTTCCTTAGCATACTTTCTGAATTTTCTTATCTCATCTTCAGAAAATAAATTCAAACCAACTATATGTACAGATGGACCTTTGATTCGGACTTTAATCTCAACTTCTTTAAAGTAATACTTTCTTGATAACTTGAACATGATTGGAACTGGATAGACTTCTATAGTATCTAAAGCAGGAGGGTTCCAGCTTTCAGGGTCTTCTACTTGTTCATGTTCATTCATATCTGATTCAACAGATCTACTTTCTACTTCTGATATTGATCTTTTGTCAATGGTAGAAAAAGATCTCAAAAATCTAGCCATAGTGGACTGATACAAACTATTCCAGAAGTCGATTGAAGGAGCTTTTAACTACTCAGCACGATGTAAAACAAAGATGCTTTTTGAAGGCTTCCTAGCTTTCTTCAGATAGAATGTATTTCGTCAAGGATATGTTTCTAACCATGATACCAGAGGTGACTCTGACCATTCAAGGGTCAAGGGGGCTCAACATAAATAGAAATACAGAGACTGATTATAAATGATGAAGCTTTATGGCATGTAAGACTTACTTCTGATTAAAATCGTCGCTTCCCAAACAACAAGATCTGAAAACAAATATCCAATCCTCAGGCGACCATGTGCGAGTCTCCACACGACCTCTCTCCACGAGTCTTCACTCAAGCGCCTTACGGCTCAAACCTCTTTCGGATTACAGGAACTGTCCTCAGACAGGCGGCCTAGTAGGCTTTGATATTAATAAAAGCAGAATACAAAAACACAAAGCTTATTATAACAAAGTGTCTCAGACTGAACGATCACAATAGAGAAAATGACTCGAATGATCAGCATGATCGTAATGGTCTGCAAACTCTTTCTTATATAGACTCTATCTAGGCTAAAGCTATCTAAGCACTGACGTCAAAAAGAAATTATTGAGGGTCTTGTCGGTATCTTTTTCCACAGACGGTGTCTACTCAATCCTTTCCTGTACAAGGGAATCTTGTCACAACATGTGAACAACATTATCACATTGCTGACAAAGATTCTACCAGGGTCCCATTAGACTTCTTGTCTCCCACAAATCTTCTTCTGACGGTCCTGTAGAGGGTTTGTACTCATCCACAATTTGGCGTTGGTATTTGTTCATTAGTCGGTCATACTGTTCCTTGATTCCTTCATTTGGATCTTGTGCATCTGTCATTTCACCTTTTTCTTTCGGCTGCATTATTGTTGTCCGGCGAGATGCTGCTGACGATGATTCTCCTTTGTTGATATTCGTTTTGATCTTATGGAGGCCCGGTTTTTGTGAGGTATACATCAATTCTTGCTTTTGTTCTTGCTTTTCCCATTTATTCAAAAAAGTAAGAGCACTTACTTCAATATCAAGAAACGAATCTTTAAAGGCGTTCCGGGTTGCAGGTGCTCTCTGTACTGCCAGCTCGATGCCATCTAAATATTCCCACTTAAAAATCTGGAACATGTTAGTGGAGCTTTCAGTAGCGTGATGAATCCATAATCGACAATTTTCATTTAAAATATCTCTATGTTGCCATCCAAGTTCAAAAATTATTGATGTACATATCCTTTTTGAAATCATTAAACTGACAAGGTGGATGACATTATTATTCCAATTTGGAGATAAGACTGAAATGGTTACTAGTGCCTTCTGATTAATTATGAACTTCAGAGCTTTAGGCTGTCCTTGTAATCCATCTAGTTTATTTAGAATTTGTAACTTTTCTGTCAGTCTTAGATTCCCAAATTCATGGAACCATTCAGCATGCTGTTTGATTAATTCTTGGTTGTTACCAGTTTCAAAACTGCCAATCCTTTCATGACTAAAAACTTGAGCAAATGGATTTGGCTCTATATTATCTCTGATCCTTAAACTGTGAAAATCCCAGGGATAAGCAAATGTCTTTAAATACTGTGCCGTTCTTTGTATACACTGGGATACTCTGGTAACCTGAATCTTTCTGCATTCTCCTCCTTTGATCTCCCAATCTGCAAAATTTTCAAAAATTTCATACTGAGGGAAAGTATCAGTAAGATGATAATTCTCATCAATTCTCTGGAGGAAAGAAGCTTCGAGCTCCTAAAAAATATCTGGGATTTTTAATGTCACCAAATATTTTATCATTTCTTCTGTCATGGGAATCTCTTCTAAATCTAAAATCTTCACACCTGTAAAAAGACTTAGGGAAAAATCAACACCTCCTATGATCTGGTAATAATTCAAAATCCTGGGTGTCCAGATCATTTCTTTTGTATAAACACTAGACCATAAATCACATAAACTCTTAAAGAAGAGTTTTACCTTCATATTCGGTAGAGGAAAGATTTTTAGCAAATTTTCATCTAGGCCTAGTGAGATGCCCACATTCTTTGGTTGCCATGCCTGACACTTTTTGATCCACATATTTCTTCTGAGTCTAAAACCAACCACTTTCTTGATTTCATCCGTTACCCAACTTGCATGATTTTCCAGAATTCTAAATCTATCTACAAATGTAGCAAAACTATCATCTTCAAGGCCTTTGCCTGGAATTTCAAACACTGAATAATTACAAGTTATATACATCTTATTCATATCCCTTGTTAAGGAATCTGTCAAGAAATTTGAATTGCCTGGAATCCACTCTACCTCAAAATCAAACTGCTGAAACCAGATTTGCCAGGCTAGAATTCTGCCTTTCGCAATTTGTCTTGAAATTTTAGCAGACATAAAATATTTAAAGTTTCTGGAGTCTGTTCTGATTAAAAACTTTACTGGGGTGAGATATACCTCAAAACGCTGAATTCCATTGAAAATAGATAACGTCTCTTTCAGCTATGAAGTAGTTTTTCTGACTTGGTGTAAATTCCCCAGAGGCATATCCACACAAATTTTCTTCAACTTCTCCCTTGCTATTCTTTCTTTGCTCTAAAAGTACAGCTGCCCAAAAATCAAGTGAAGCATCAGTTTGTAAAATAAGTAAACCTTCACCTGGTGGTTGAAGCCGTGGCAAATGCTGACATTCTTCTTTGAGCTTCTTCACTGCTTCAGTAGCTTCTTGAGACCATCCTTGGTTGATGTGTCTTCTGATTGGAGCTATCTTCTCTGATAGATTCGGGATGTATTTGTGGAGATAATTCAGTACTCCAAGAAATCTTTCAATTGTCTTTTTGTCCTTCAATTCATCAGGAAATTGTGTTAACTTTGTTAGCACATGGGGCTGCATTTGAATAGCACCATTAGCAACATTAATCCCCAAAAAATCAATGCTATCCTGAAATAAGGACATTTTCCTTTCTGACAGAACAATTCCATGCTTTTTAATTTCTTCAAGAAAAATCTCTAAATGTTTTAAGTGAGTCTGTACATCAGGGCTATGAATCAATATATCATCTATATATGTAACTATGAACTCATATTTAGCAAAAATATAATCCATCCTTCTTTGAAAGAGGTTGGAGCGTTCTTCAGGCCGAACGGAACAACTTTCCACTTATAAAAACCTGCTGGACATATGAAAGCTGTTTTGTGTCTATCTTCTGGCTGGATCTGGATTTGGTAGTACCCTGACTTCATGTCAAATTTTCTAAACACCTTACTGTGCTGAATTTTTTTGCATAATCACTTCGGTCTTGGCAATGGATAATTAAAATTTTGAGTAATGGTATTAATAGGTTTATAATTAATAACCATTCTTGGCTTACCTCGCACGATCTCAAAATGATTTCTTACTAGAAATGCAGAACATGCATAGTGAGATTCACTCAGCTCTATCAGCTGCATTTTTAGTAATTCTTGAATCTGATTCTTTATCTCTTGTTCATCGACTGGTGTACATGGAATCAGCTTTCCCTTTACTCCATTGTGATGTAAGGTGACTATTTCCTGCATCGGACTTTCAGTTTCCCAAAATTGCTGTGGATTGTCCGAGCAACTCTTTAGAAGTCTCTGGTAGATGTCCTTCTGCTCTGTAGACCAATTAGTATCAATGCATGCTAATTGTCTTGTTTTGTTTTCTACTCTCGCCTCATAAATTTGTAGGACTTTCTGCCAGTCATCTGAATATTTTACCGGCTTTCTAGTTCCTACTCTTTTTTGACGATTCTCATACCTAGCTTCAGAATTTGCAATAATTAATCTAGGTACTGATATAGCTTTTTTCTTCAAATTTATTATCAGCTTGTCCTAGCTGATAGTAACAGGTAGCACAGAGTTTATGAATGGCATGCCTAACATCAAACTTGCTGAAGGGTCGTAATGCTGCATTGCTGATATTTTAATAGTACTCCCCCCAACTTTTAAAGGAACATTGTCTACATAATGTGTGAGCTGGACAGATCCTTCGATTGTCTCTGAAACCAGTATATTTTTTAGAGGTTTCCACAAAGGTTTGAACAGAGATGGTCTAGCTAGATTGTTAGAACCTCCAGTATCTACAAATGCATCTACTGAAATCCATTCACCTCTTACTTGCACTTGTACTGGAATATAAATAAGACTATCTGTTTTAACAATCTTTTTTGGCAACATATTCTGTTCTTCTTTAGTATCCTCTGGTTGTGGCATACTGGTTGATGGCGTTATTTTCTTTTCATACGGAGAGAAAGAATTAAATTGAGATGAAGGCACTGCAGGTTGCTTACCTTTATCTCTTCTGACTGATTTTATGCTCTTTAATTCATCATCTAACTCATCCTCTATCTCGCTTGTCGTCTCAATTTCTGAAGGACTCTCAACATCTGAAGAACTCTCTATATCACTGTAATGCTGTTCACTAGAAAAGTTTGAACAAGATGTACAAACATTCATTTTCTGTACATTATCACTTTCATCTTCAACATCTGAAACTTCTGTAAGAATATATACATCAGAAATTTCATCATCTGATTCTACAACAGACCAGTCATCCTGAAACTCTTCAATATCTACACAAGCTTTAAGTTTACTGGATGATCTCTGGGGGCACTTTCTGGCAAAGTGTCCTTCTTTTTTACAAATGAAACAACAACTGTTGTTTCTTGGTTTGCTTCTCTTCTTCAAAAATCTGAATTTTCTAAAAGGCCTCTTTGGGTTTGATATCCTTTTGGGTTTGTATTTGCCATACCTTTTGGATTTCTTCTTGGACTTAAAAGGTGTCCATGGCAATACTGTTCTGCAGACATCTGAACTTGGAGTGATGTCGTGTGCTTTCTTCTGCGCGAGTCTCCACACGACCTAGTAATAACATTCTAGTGGCTATATTTTAGACCTTGATAACTCATCAAATCTGGGAGAGTCTATTAGAATTTGAATCGGAGCATTATATCAAATGCAGGTCACCACAAAATTAGACAATTTGTCTATTATGATTCTAGCTGAAAAAAGGATGGCAAGAATTGTTTTTGATTGGTGGATGGGAGGTTCAGAAACAGAAAGAAGAGCAGTCATGGAAGCTGGTTTTTCCAAATTAGAAATATTGCTGAAGACACAAATTGTGCCAGAACCAGTAGATGAAAAGAAACAGCTTTTAACTGACCTTAGCCGCATGGAATTGAAAGATCTAAAACATCTAGATCATTTTGCTAAAGAATTTATGGCTAGAGTCTTTAAAGCTAATTTATTTAATGAACTTGCTCAAAAAATTACATTTTTATCAAAGTTACCAGGCAATTTGGGAGATCTAATAATGAAAGATCTAGAAATCAGATGAAAAGTCTAGATCAAATCTATTGGGTTGACCTTCTGTTTTGAGTATCAGAAAAGGTAAAATATTTATGTTGGTAGAAGAAAGCACACGACATCACTCTAAGTTCAGATGTCTGCAGAACAGTATTTCCATGGACACCTTTTAAGTCCAAGAAGAAATCCAAAAGGTATGGCAAATACAAACCCAAAGAGGCCTTTTAGAAAATTCAGATTTTTGAAGAAGAGAACCAAACCAAGAAACAACAGTTGTTTTCTCATTTGTAAAAAAGGACACTTTGCCAGAAAGTGCCCCCAGAAATCATCTAGTAAACTTAAAGCTTGTGTAGATATTGAAGAGTTTCAGGATGACTGGTCTGTTGTAGAATCAGATGACGAAATTTCTGATGTATATATCCTTACAGAAGTTTCAGATGTTGAAGATGAAAGTGATAATGTACAGAAAATGAATGTTTGTACATCTTGTTCAGACTTTTCTAGTGAACAACATTACAGTGATATAGAGAGTTCTTCAGAAATTGAGACGACAAGCGAGACAGAGGATGATTCAGACGATGAATTAAAGAGCATAAAATCAGTCAGAAGAGATAAAGGTAAGCAACCTGCAGTGCCTTCATCTCAATTTAATTCTTTCTGTCTGTATGAAAAGAAAATAATGCCATCAACCAGTATGCCACAACCAGAGGATACTAAAGAAGAACAGAATATGTTGCTAAAAAAGATTGTTAAAACAGATAGTCTGATTTATATTCTAGTACAAGTGCAAGTAAGAGGTGAATGGATTTCAGTAGATGCATTTGTAGATACTGGAGGTTCTAACAATCTAGCTAGACCATCTCTGTTCAAACCTTTGTGGAAACCTCTAAAAATATACTGGTTTCAGAGACAATCAGAGGATCTGTTCAGCTCACACATTATGTAGACAATGTTCCTTTAAAAGTTAGGGGGAGTACTATTAAAATCTCAGCAATTCAGCATTACGACCCTTCAACAAGTTTGATGTTAGGCATGCCATTCATAAACTCTGTGCTACCTGCTACTATAAGCCAAGACAAGCTGATAATAAATTTGAAGAAAAAAGCTATATCAGTACCTAGATTAATTATTGCAAATTCTGAAGTTAGGTATGAGAATCGTCAAAAAGGAGTAGGAACTAGAAAGCCGGTAAAAGATTCAGATGACTGGCAGAAAGTCCTACAAATTTATGAGGCCAGAGTAGAAAACAAAACAAGACAATTAGCATGCATTGATACTAATTGGTCTACAGAGTAGAAGGACATCTACCAGAGACTTCTAAAGAGTTGCTCGGACAATCCACAACAATTTTGGGAAACTGAAAGTCCGATGCAGGAAATAGTCACCTTACATGACAATGGAGTAAAGGGAAATCTGATTCCATGTACACCAGCCGATGAACAAGAGATAAAGAATCAGATTCAAGAATTACTAAAAATGCAGCTGATAGAGCCGAGTGAATCTCACTATGCATGTTCTGCATTTCTAGTAAGAAATCATTCTGAGATCATCCGAGGTAAGCCAAGAATGGTTATTAATTATAAACCTCTTAATGCCATTACTCAGAATTTTAATTATCCTTTGCCAAGACCCGAAGTGATTATGCAAAAAATTCAGCACAGTAAGGTGTTTAGCAAATTTGACATGAAGTCAGGGTACTACCAAATCCAGATCCAGCCAGAAGATAGACACAAAACAGCTTTCATATGTCCAACAGGTTTTTATTAGTGGAAAGTTGTTCCGTTCGGCCTGAAGAATGCTCCAGCCTTTTTCAAAGAAGGATGGATTATATTTTTGCTAAATATGAGTTCATAGTTACATATATAGATGATATATTGATTCATAGCCCTGATGTACATACTCATTTAAAACATTTAGAGATTTTTCTTGAAGAAATTAAAAAGCATGGAATTGTTCTTTTAGAAAGGAAAATGTCCTCATTTCAGGATAGCATTGATTTTTTGGGGATTAATGTTGCTAATGGTGCTATTCAAATGCAGCCCCATGTGCTAACAAAGTTAACACAATTTCCTGATGAATTGAAGGACAAAAAGACAATTGAAAGATTTCTTGGAGTACTGAATTATCTCCACAAATACATCCCGAATCTATCAGAGAAGACAGCTCCAATCAGAAGACACATCAACCAAGGATGGTCTCAAGAAGCTACTGAAGCAGTGAAAAAACTCAAAGAAGAATGTCAGCATTTGCCATGGCTTCAACCACCAGGTGAAGGTTTAATTATTTTACAAACTGATGCTTCATTTGATTTTTGGGCAGCTGTACTTTTAGAGCAAAGAAAGAATAGCAAGGGAGAATTTGAAGAAAATTTGTGTGGATATGCCTCTGGGGAATTTACCCCAAGTCAGAAAAACTACTTCATAGCTGAAAAAGAGATGTTAGCTATTTTCAATGGAATTCAGCGTTTTGAGGTATATCTCACCCCAGTAAAGTTTTTAATCAGAACAGACTCCAAAAACTTTAAATATTTTCTGTCTGCTAAAATTTCAAGACAAATTGCAAAAGGCAGAATTCTAGCCTAGCAAATCTGGTTTCAGCAGTTTGATTTTGAGGTAGAGTGGATTCCAGGCAATTCAAATTTCTTGACAGATTCCTTAACAAGGGATATGAATAAGATGTATATAACCTGTAATTATTCAGTTTTTGAAATTTCAGGCAAAGGCCCTGAAGATGATAGTTTTGCTACATTTTTAGATAGATTTAGAATTCTGGAAAATCATGCAAGTTGGGTAACGGATGAAATCAAGAAAGTGGCCGGTTTTAGACTCAGAAGAAATATGTGGATCAGAAAGTGTCAGGCATGGAAATCAAAGAATGTGGGCATCTCACTAGGCCTAGATGAAAATTTGGTAAAAATCTTTCCTCTACCGAATATTAAGGTAAAACTCTTCTTTAAGAGTTTATGTGATTTATGGTCTAGTGTTTATACAAAAGAAATGGTTTGGACACTCAGGATTTTGAATTATTACCAGATCATAGGAGGTGTTGATTTTTTCCTCAGTCTTTTTATAGGTGCGAAGATTTTAGATTTAGAAGAAATTCCCATAACAGAAGAAATGATAAAATATTTGGCGACATTAAAAATCCCAATATTTTTGAGGAGCTCGAAGCTTCTTTCAGAATATGAGCCTTATTCTGATTATTTATGGACGAAAAATTAAAAGATGGGAATTTTATTGCAGCTTGCTCTAATGTCATGACTTCCTTTTTAGACCCAAATGGTTTATCTATTTCGTAGGTCTTTGAAGATTTTGTCTCATTGGTTAGTTTACCAGTGTCTATGGAAGTTCCTTCATCTGCACTAGATTGAGCCGCCTCTTTCTTATCTTCTTCATCTCCTTCTAAATCCCAGTAGTTTGGAGCTGACATATCTACATGAAACTTTGGGATTTGTTTGGCCTTCTTTTTCTATTTCCTTCCTCTCCTTTCTTCTCTTTCTCTTTTTTCTTCTTGTTGCTCTTCATATAACAGCTTGAGAATATCATTTATCAAATCAGCTTGTTTTCCCAAATCATCTAGAACTTCCTCGGTGTGAGAGCACCAAGTAGTCAAGTAGTTTCCTACCTCATAGACCTAATCCATATCATTAGGGTCTTGAGAATTATGTTCTAACAAGGGAGCACAATCTGCTCTTGTGGATGGCTGTCTTGTTCGAGATGAAGAAACACAGAATTTGGTTTTGGGTGGCCATTTCCCCCCTCTAACAAATCTTTTGTTAGAAAATTAAATTCTTCTACAGGTGGAAAAGTATTTACATGGGTCCTAAACATTTTATTGACTGCATAAAATGGTTTTTCTTCAGGAATGTACAACTGACTTTCAGACCAGGGTGTACTAGTGCAAGTAGAAGGTTGTTCTTGCGGTATGGGGTGTTGTCTATAAAAAGATCATCGTCCACTTTGGATTGGTTCTTCAACTGGTAGTACATGCTTCTCTGGCAAGACTATGGGCTTAGGAAATCTGAGATGGGTTGGATTAGGTATAATATTTACACCACCATCTGTAAGCGCCATTCGTTTAATCTTACTATTTGCACTGTCTGAAGCCAAAGATTTATACTAAATATACCAATCATTGGGTAAGGATTCTTTTTCATAATGCACACCTTCAATTTGAGCATTTCCTATCCCAACTGTTACACAATCTTTCAACACCGGCTGTTTTAATTTTGGATGGATTGTATTAGTAAGCTGGAAGGATGTTTGGACTATTACAGACAGAAATTCACTGTCACCCTTGTACCCCTATCAAGGCTTTCCAACAGTCTTTTATATGGACATCAGTTAGACTGATAGCATAATCAGGAAATATTGTCCCATGCTGACATCCAGATGATAGGTTCCCCAAAATGGTTCCTATTCTAGCATGATCATATTCATTATGCCTTGTGTCAAATAACTCTGCTATGCAAGGAGTATTTAATCCATGTCTGAATAGGGGTGCTAAACCAATTGTAATTGCACCAAAATGTAAGTGATAAAACCTTCCTTCCTTAGCATACTTTCTGAATTTTCTTATCTCATCTTCAGAAAATAAATTCAAACCAACTATCTGTACAGATGGACCTTTGATTCGGACTTTAATCTCAACTTCTTTAAAGTAATACTTTCTTGATAACTTGAACATGATTGGAACTGGATAGACTTCTTTAGTATCTAAAGCAGGAGGGTTCCAGCTTTCAGGGTCTTCTACTTGTTCATGTCCATTCATATCTGATTCAATAGATCTACTTTCTACTTTTGATATTGATCTTTTGTCTATGGTAGAAAAAGATCTCAAAAATCTAGCCATAGTGGACTGATACAAACTATTCCAGAAGTCGATTGAAGGAGCTTTTATCTACTCAGCACGACATAAAACAAAGATGCTTTTCGAAGGCTTCGTGGCTTTTTTCAGATTCTGTCTATAGAATGTATTTCGTCAAGGATATGTTTCTAAGGAACGGGTTATGGCTCTGATACCAAAGGTGACTCTGACCATTCAAGGGTCAAGGGGGCTCAACATAAACAGAAATACAGAGACTAATTATAAATGATGAAGCTTTATGGCATGTAAGACTTACTTCTGATTAAAATCATCGCTTCCCAAACAACAAGATCTGAAAACAAATATCCAATCCTCAGGCGACCATGCGCGAGTCTCCACACGACCTCTCTCCATGAGTCTTCACTCAAGCGCCTTACAGCTCAAACCTCTTTCGGATTACAGGAACTGTCCTCAGACAGGCGGCCTAGTAGGCTTCGATATTAATAAAAGCAGAATACAAAAACACAAAGCTTATTACAACAGAGTGTCTCAGACTGAACGAGCACAATAGAGCAAATGACTCGAGTGATCAGCATGATCGTAATGGTCTGCAAACTCTTTCTTATATAGACTCTTTCTAGGCTAAAGCTATCTAAGCACTGACGTCAAAAATAAATTATTGAGGGTCCTATCGGTATCTTTTTCCACAGACGGTGTCTACTCAATCCTTTCCTATACAAAGGAATCTTGTCACAACATGTGAACAACATTATCACATTGCTGACAAAGATTCTACCAGGGTCCCATTGGACTTCTTGTCTCCCACAAATCTTCTTCTGACGATCCTGGAGAGGGTTCGTACTCATCTATAATTTGGCGGTGGTATCTGTTCATCAGTCGGTCATACTGTTCCTCGATTCCTTCATTTGGATCTTGTGCATCTGTCATTTCACCTTTTTCTTTCGGCTGCATTATTGTTGTCCGGCGAGATGCTGCTGACGATGATTCTCCTTTGTTGATATTCGTTTTGATCTTATGGAGGCCCGGTTGTTGTGAGGTATGCATCAATTCTTGCTTTTCCCATTTATTCAAAAAAGGAAGAGCACTGACTTCAATATCAAGAAACGAATCTTTAAAGGCGTTTCGGGTTGCAGGCGCTCTCTGTACTGCCAGCTCAATGCCATCTAAATATTCCCACTTAAAGATCTGGAACATGTTAGTGGAGCTTTCAATAGCGTGCTGAATGCATAATTGACAGTTTTCGTTTAAAATATCTCTATGCTGCCATCCAAGTTCAAAAATTATTGATGTACATATCCTTTTTGAAATCATTAAACTGAGAAGGTGGATGACATTATTATTCCAATTTGGAGATAAGACTGAAATGGTTACTAGTGCCTTCTGATTAATTATGAAGTTCAATGCTTTAGGTTGTCCTTGTAATCCATCTAGTTTATTTAGAATTTGTAACTTTTCTATCAGTCTTAGATTCCCAAATTCATGGAACCATTTAGCATGCTGTTTTATTAATTCTTGGTTATTACCAGTTTCAAAACTGTCAATCCTTTCATGACTAAAAACTTGAAAAAATGGATTTGGCTCTATATTATCTCTGATCCTTAAACTGTGAAAATCCCAGGGATAGGAAAATGTATTTAAATACTGTGCCGTTCTTTGTATACACTGGGATACTCTGGTAACCTGAATCTTTCTGCATTCTCCTCCTTTGATCTCCCAATCTGAAAACATTTCAAAAATTTCATACTGAGGGAAAGTATCAGTAAGATGATAATTCTCATCAATTCTCTGGAGGAAAGAAGCTTCGAGCTCCTCAAAAATATCTGGGATTTTTAATGTCGCCAAATATTTTATCATTTCTTTCGTTATGGGAATTTCTTCTAAATCAGAGCCATAACATGTTCCTTAGAAACATATCCTTGACGAAATACATTCTATAGACAGAATCTGAAGAAAGCCAAGAAGCCTTCGAAAAGAATCTTTGTTTTACATCGTGCTGAGTAGATAAAAGCTCCTTCAGTCGACTTCTGGAATAGTTTGTATCAGTCCACTATGGCTAGATTTTTGAGATCTTTTTCTACCATTGACAAAAGATCAATATCAGAAGTAGAAAGTAGATCTGTTGAATCAGATATGAATGAACATGAACAAGTAGAAGAACCTGAAAGCTAGAACCCTCCTGCTTTAGATACTAAAGAAGTTTATCCAGTTCCAATCATGTTCAAGTTATCAAGAAAGTATTACTTTAAAGAAATTGAGATTAAAGTCCGAATCAAAGGTCCATCTGTACAGATAGTTGGTTTGAATTTATTTTCTGAAGATGAGATAAGAAAATTCAGAAAGTATGCTAAGGAAGGAAGGTTTTATTACTTACATTTTGGTGCAATTAGAATTGGTTTAGCACCCCTATTCAGACATGGATTAAATACTCCTTGCATAGCAGAGTTATTTGAAACAAGGCATAATGAATATGATCATACTAGAATAGGAACCATTTTGGGGAACCTATCATCTGGATGTCAGCATGGGACAATATTTCCTGATTATGCTATCAGTCTAACTGATGTCCATATAAAAGACTGTTGGAAAGCCTTGATAGGGGTATAAGGGTTAAACATGGTCGATGACAGTGAATCCCTGTTTGTAATAGTCCAAACATCCTTCCAGCTTACTAATACAGTCCATCCAAAATTAAAACAGCCGGTGTTGAAAGATTGTGTAACAGTTGGGATAGGAAATGCTCAAATTGAAGATGTGCATTATGAAAAAGAATCCTTACCCAATGACTGGTATATTCAGTATAAGTCTTTGGCTTCAGACAGTGCAAATAGTAAGATTAAACGAATGGCGCTTACAGATGGTGGTGTAAAGATTATACCTAATCCAACCCATCTCAGATTTCCTACACCTATAGTCTTGCCAGAGAAGCATGTACTACCAGTTGAAGAACCAATCCAAAGTGGAAGACGATCTTTTTATAGACAACTCCCCATACCACAAGAACAACCTTCTACTTCCACTAGTACACCTCGGTCTGAAAGTCAGTTGTACATTCCTGAAGAAAAACCATTTTTTGCAGTCAATAAAATGTTTAGGACCCATGTAAATACTTTTCCGCCTATAGAAGAATTTCATTTTGCTAACAAAAGATTTGTTAGAGGCGGGAAATGGCCACCCAAAACCAAATTCTGTGTTTCTTCATCTCGAACAAGATAGCCATCCACAAGAGCAGATTGTGCTCCCTTGTTAGAACATAATTCTCAAGACCCTAATGATATGGACCAGGTATATCAGGTAGGAAACTACTTGACTACTTGGTGCTCTCATGCCGAGGAAGTTCTAGATGATTTGGGAAAACAAGTTGATTTGATAAATGATAATCTCAAGCTGTTATATGAAGAGCAACAAGAAGAAAAAAGAGAAAGAGAAGAAAGGAGAAGAAGGAAACAGAAAAAGAAGGCCAAACAAATCCCAAAGTTTCATGTAGATATGTCAGCTCCAAACTACTGGGATTTAGAAGAAGATGAGGAAGATAAAAAAGAGGCAGCTCAATCTAGTGCCGGTGAAGGAACTTCCATAGACACTGGTAAACTAACCAGTGAGACAAAATCTTCAAAGGCCTACAAAATAGATAAACCATTTGGGTCTAAAAAGGAAGTCATGACATTAAAGCAAGCTGCAATAAAATTCCCATCATTTATTTTGCCGTCCATAAATAATCAAAATAAGGCTCATATTCTGAAAGAAGCTACAAAATATCCTAGAATCGAAGAAGACCTGTTTGCAGCAAATTCTAGTGGCTATATTTTAGACCTTGATAACTCATCAAATCTGGGAGAGTCTATTAGAATTTGGATCGGAGCATTATATCGAATGCAGGTCACCACAAAATTAGACAATTTGTCTATTATGATTCTAGCTGAAAAAAGGATGGCAGGAATTGTTTTTGATTGGTGGATGGGAGGTTCAGAAACAGAAAGAAGAGCAGTCATGGAAGCTGGTTTGTCCACATTAGAAATATTGCTGAAAACAGAATTTGTGCCAGAACCAGTAGATGAAAAGAAACAACTTTTAACTGACCTTAGCCGCATGGAATTGATGTCTGCAGATTCAGAGCCATTTTCCTTTCTAACAGAACAATTCCATGCTTTTTAATTTCTTCAAGAAAAATCTCTACATGTTTTAAATGAGTCTGTACATCAGGGCTATGAATCAATATATCATCTATATATGTAACTATGAACTCATATTTAGCAAAAATATTATCCATCCTTCTTTAAAAAAAGGCTGGAGCGTTCTTCAAGCCGAACGGAACAACTTTCCACTTATAAAAACCTGTTGGACATATGAAAGCTATTTTGTGTCTATCTTCTGGCTGGACCCGGATTTGGTAGTACCCTGACCTCATGTCAAATTTGCTAAACACCTTACTGTGCTGAATTTTTTTGCATAATCACTTCGGGTCTTGGCAATGGATAATTAAAATTCTGAGTAATGGCATTAAGAGGTTTATAATTAATAACCATTCTTGGCTTACCTCGCATGATCTCAGAATGATTTCTTACTAGAAATGCAGAACATGCATAATGAGATTCACTTGGCTCTATCAGCTGCATTTTTAGTAATTCTTGCATCTGATTCTTTATCTCTTGTTCATCGGCTGGTGTACATGGAATCAGCTTTCCCTTTACTCCATTGTGATGTAAGGTGACTATTTCCTGCATCGGACTTTCAGTTTCCCAAAATTGTTGTGGATTGTCCGAGCAACTCTTTAGAAGTCTCTGGTAGATGTCCTTCTGCTCTGTAGACCAATTAGTATCAATGCATGCTAATTGTCTTGTTTTGTTTTCTACTTTGGCCTCATAAATTTGTAGGACTTCCTGCCAGTCATCTGAATCTTTTACCGGCTTTCTAGTTCCTACTCTTTTTTTACGATTCTCATACCTAGCTTCAGAATTTGCAATAATTAATCTAGGTACGGATATAGCTTTTTTCTTCAAATTTATTATTAGCTTGTCTTGGCTGATAGTAACAGGTAGCACAGAGTTTATGAATGGCATGCCTAACATCAAACTTGCTGAAGGGTCGTAATGCTGAATTGCTGAGATTTTAATAGTACTCCCCCCAACTTTTAAAGGAACATTGCCTACATAATGTGTGAGCTGAACAGATCCTCCGATTGTCTCTGAAACCAGTATATTTTTTAGAGGTTTCCACAAAGGTTTGAACAGAGATGGTCTAGCTAGATTGTTAGAACCTCCAGTATCTACAAATCCATTCACCTCTTACTTGCACTTGTACTGGAATATAAATCAGACTATCTATTTTAACAATCTTTTTTAGCAACATATTCTGTTCTCCTTTAGTATCCTCTGGTTGTGGCATACTGGTTGATGGCGTTATTTTCTTTTCATACGGACAGAAAGAAATAAGTTGAGATGAAGGCACTGCAGGTTGCTTACCTTTATCTCTTCTGACTGATTTTATGCTCTTTAATTCATCGTCTGAATCATCCTCTGTCTCGCTTGTCGTCTCAATTTCTGAATAACTCTCAACATCTGAAGAACTCTCTATATCACTGTAATGTTGTTCACTAGAAAAGTCTGAACAATATGTACAAACATTCATTTTCTGTACATTATCACTTTCATCTTCAACATCTGAAACTTCTGTAAGAATATATACATCAGAAATTTCATCATCTGATTCTACAACAAACCAGTCATCCTGAAACTCTTCAATATCTACACAAGCTTTAAGTTTATTGGATGATTTCTGGGGGCACTTTCTGGCAAAGTGTCCTTCTTTTTTACAAATGAAACAACAACTGTTGTTTCTTGGTTTAGTTTTATTCTTCAAAAATCTGAATTTTCTAAAAGGCCTCTTTGGGTTTGATATCCTTTTGGGTTTGTATTTGCCATACCTTTTGGATTTCTTCTTGGACTTAAAAGGTGTCCATGGAAATACTGTTCTACAGACATCTGAACTTGGAGTGATTTCGTGTGCTTTCTTCTGCCAACATAAATATTTTAACTTTTCTGATACTCGAAATAGAAGGTCAACCCAATAGGTTTGATCTAGACTTTTCATCTGAATTTCTAGATCTTTCATTATTAGATCTCCCAATTTGCTTGGTAACTTTGATAAAAATGCAATTTTTTTAGCAAGGTCATTAAATAAATTAGCTTTAAAGACTCTAGCCATAAATTCTTTA
This sequence comes from Pinus tabuliformis, assembly GCA_031772625.1. NCBI lineage: Eukaryota > Viridiplantae > Streptophyta > Pinopsida > Pinales > Pinaceae > Pinus > Pinus tabuliformis. The sequence goes on along the minus strand of CM062808.1, from coordinate 310,020,494 downwards.
GCAAAATGATCTAGATGTTTTAGATCTTTCAATTCCATGCGGCTAAGGTCAGTTAAAAGCTGTTTCTTTCCATCTACTGGTTCTGGCACAATTTGTGTTTTTAGCAATATTTCTAATGTGGACAAACCAGCTTCCATGACTGCTCTTCTTTCTATTTCTGAACCTCCCATCCACCAATCAAAAACAATTCCTGCCATCCTTTTTTCAGCTAGAATCATAATAGACAAATTGTCTAATTTTGTGGTGACCTGCATTTGATATAATGCTCCGATCCAAATTCTAATAGACTCTCCCGGATTTGATGAGTTATCAAGGTCTAAAATATAGCCACTAGAATTTGTTGCAAATAGGTCTTCTTCGATTCTAGGATATTTTGTAGCTTCTTTCAGAATATGAGCCTTATTCTGATTATTTATGGACGGCAAAATAAAAGATGGGAATTTTATTGCAGCTTGCTCTAATGTCATGACTTCCTTTTAGACCCAAATGGTTTATCTATTTTGTAGGTCTTTGAAGATTTTGTCTCACTGGTTAGTTTACCAGTGTCTATGGAAGTTCCTTCACCTGCACTAGATTGAGCTGCCTCTTTTTTATCTTCTTCATCTTCTTCTAAAACCCAGTAGTTTGGAGCTGACATATCTACATGAAACTTTTGGATTTGTTTGGCCTTCTTTTTCTGTTTCCTTCTTCTCCTTTCTTCTCTTTCTCTTTTTTCTTCTTGTTGCTCTTCATATAACAGCTTGAGATTATCATTTATCAAATCAGCTTGTTTTCCCAAATCATCTAGAACTTCCTCGGCATGAGAGCACCAAGTAGTCAAGTAGTTTCTTACCTGATAGAGATGCTCCATATCATTAGGGTCTTGAGAAATATGTTCTAACAAGGGAGCACAATCTGCTCTTGTGGATGGCTGTCTTGTTCGAGATGAAGAAACAAAGAATTTGGTTTTGGGTGGCCATTTCCCCCCTCTAACAAATCTTTTGTTAGCAAAATGAAATTCTTCTACAGGCGGAAAAGTATTTACATGGGTCCTAAACATTTTATTGACTGCAAAAAATGGTTTTTCTTCAGGAATGTACAACTGACTTTCAGAACGGGGTGTACTAGTGGAAGTAGAAGGCTGTTCTTGTGGTATGGGGAGTTGTCTATAAAAAGATCGTCTTCCACTTTGGATTGGTTCTTCAATTGGTCGTACATGCTTCTCTTGCAAGACTATCGGCTTAGGAAATCTGAGATGGGTTGGATTAGGTATAATCTTTACACCACCATCTGTAAGTGCCATTCGTTTAATATTACTATTTGCACTGTCTGAAGCCAAAGACTTATACTGAATATACCAGTCATTGGGTAAGGATTCTTTTTCATAATGCACACCTTCAATTTGAGCATTTCATATCCCAACTGTTACACAATCTTTCAACACTGGCTGTTTTAATTTTGGATGGATTGTATTAGTAAGCTGGAAGGATGTTTGGACTATTACAAATAGGAATTCACTGTCATCGACCATGTTTGACCCTTGTACCCCTATCAAGGCTTTCCAACAGTCTTTTATATCGACATCGGTTAGACTGATAGCATAATCAGGAAATATTGTCCCATGCTGACATCCAGATGATAGGTTCCCCAAAATGGTTCCTATTCTAGCATGATCATATTCATTATGCCTTGGGTCAAATAACTCTGCTATGCAAGGAGTATTTAATCCATGTCTAAATAGGGGTACTAAACCAATTCTAATTGCGCCAAAATGTAAGTAATAAAACCTTCCTTCCTTAGCATACTTTCTGAATTTTCTTATCTCATCTTCAGAAAATAAATTCAAACCAACTATCTGTACAGATGGACCTTTGATTCAGACTTTAATCTCAGCTTCTTTAAAGTAATAGTTTCTTGATAACTTGAACATGATTGGAACTGGATAGACTTCTTTAGTATCTAAAGCAGGAGGGTTCCAGCTTTCAGGGTCTTCTACTTGTTCATGTTCATTCATATCTGATTCAACAGATCTACTTTCTACTTTTGATATTGATCTTTTGTCAATGGTAGAAAAAGATCTCAAAAATCTAGCCATAGTGGACTGATACAAACTATTCCAGAAGTTGACTGAAGGAGCTTTTATCTACTCAGCACGATGTAAAACAAAGATGCTTTTCGAAGGCTTCCTGGCTTTCTTCAGATTCTGTCTATAGAATGTATTTCATCAAGGATATGTTTCTAACCATGATACCAGAGGTGACTCTGACCATTCAAGGGTCAAGGGGGCTCAACATAAACAGAAATACAGAGACTGATTATAAATGATGAAGCTTTATGGCATGTAAGACTTACTTCTGATTAAAATCGTCGCTTACCAAACAACAAGATCTGAAAACAAATATCCAATCCTCAGGAGACCATGCGCGAGTCTCCACACGACCTCTGTCCATGAGTCTTCACTCAAGCGCCTTACAGCTCAAACCTCTTTCGGATTATAGGAACTGTCCCCAGACAGGCAGCCTAGCAGGCTTCGATATTAATAAAAGCAGAATACAAAAACACAAAGCTTATTACAACAGAGTGTCTCAGACTAAACGATCACAATAGAGCAAATGACTCGAATGATCAGAATGATCGTAATGGTCTGCAAACTCTTTCTTATATAGACTCTATCTAGGCTAAAGCTATCTAAGCACTGACGTCAAAAAGAAATTATTGAGGGTCCTGTCGGTATCTTTTTCCACCGACGGTGTCTACTCAATCCTTTCCTGTACAAGGGAATCTTGTCACAACATGTGAACAACATTATCACATTGCTGACAAAGATTCTACCAGGGTCCCATTGGACTCCTAGTCTCCCACATGTCTTCTTCTGATGATCCTGGAGAGGGTTCGTACTCATCTATAATTTGGCGGTGGTATTTGTTCATCAGTCGGTCATACTGTTCCTCGATTCCTTCATTTGGATCTTGTGCATATGTCATTTCACCTTTTTCTTTCGGCTGCATTATTGTTGTCCGGTGAGATGCTGCTGACGATGATTCTCCTTTGATCTTATGGAGGCCCGGTTGTTGTGAGGTATACATCAATTCTTGCTTTTGTTCTTGCTTTTCCCATTTATTCAAAAAAGGAAGAGCACTTACTTCAATATCAAGAAACGAATATTTAAAGGCGTTCCGGGTTGCAGGCGCTCTCTATACTACCAGCTCGATGCCATCTAAATATTACCACTTAAAAATCTGGAACATGTTAGTGGAGCTTTCAATAGCGTGCTGAATCCATAATCGACAGTTTTTGTTTAAAATATCTCTATGCTGCCATCCAAGTTCAAAAATTATTGATGTACATATCCTTTTTGAAATCATTAAACTGACAAGGTAGATGACATTATTATTCCAATTTGGAGATAAGACTGAAATGGTTACTAGTGCCTTCTGATTAATTATGAACTTCAGTGCTTTAGGCTGTCCTTGTAATCCATCTAGTTTATTTAGAATTTGTAACTTTTCTGTCAGTGTTAGATTCCCAAATTCATGGAACCATTCAGCATGCTGTATTATTAATTCTCGGTTATTACCAGTTTCAAAACTGCCAATCCTTTCATGACTAAAAACTTGAGCAAATGGATTTGGCTCTATATTATCTCTGATCCTTAAACTGTGAAAATCCCAGGGATAGGCAAATGTCTTTAAATACTGTGCCGTTCTTTGTATACACTGGGATACTCTGGTAACCTGAATCTTTCTGCATTCTCCTCCTTTGATCTCCCAATCTCCAAAATTTTCAAAAATTTCATACTGAGGGAAACTATCAGTAAGATGATAATTCTCATCAATTCTCTGGAGGAAAGAAGCTTCGAGCTCCTCAAAAATATCTAGGATTTTTAATGTCACCAAATATTTTATCATTTCTTCTGTTATGGGAATTTCTTCTAAATCTAAAATCTTCACACCTGTAAAAAGACTGAGGGCAAAATCAACACCTCCTATGATCTGGTAATAATTCAAAATCCTGAGTGTCCAGATCATTTCTTTTGTATAAACACTAGATCATAAATCACATAAACTCTTAAAGAAGAGTTTTACCTTCATATTCGGTAGAGGAAAGATTTTTAGCAAATTTTCATCTAGGCCTAGTGAGATTCCCACATTCTTTGATTTCCATGCCTGACACTTTCTGATCCACATATTTCTTCTGAGTCTAAAACCGACCACTTTCTTGATTTCATCTGTTACCCAACTTGCATGATTTTCCAGAATTCTAAATCTATCTACAAATGTAGCAAAACTATCATCTTCAGGGCCTTTGCTTGGAATTTCAAAAACTAAATAATTACAAGTTATATACATCTTATTCATATCCCTTGTTAAGGAATCTGTCAAGAAATTTGAATTGCCTGGAATCCACTCTACCTCAAAATCAAACTGCTGAAACCAGATTTGCCAGGCTAGAATTCTGCCTTTTGCAATTTGTCTTGAAATCTTAGCAGACAGAAAATATTTAAAGTTTCTGGAGTCTGTTCTGATTAAAAACTTTACTGGGGTGAGATATACCTCAAAACGCTGAATTCCATTGAAAATAGCTAACGTCTCTTTTTCAGCTATGAAGTAGTTTTTCTGACTTGGTGTAAATTCCCCAGAGGCATATCCACACAAATTTTCTTCAACTTCTCCCTTGCTATTCTTTCTTTGCTCTAAATGTACAACTGCCCAAAAATCAAGTGAAGCATCAGTTTGTAAAATAAGTAAACCTTCACCTAGTGGTTGAAGCCGTGGCAAATGCTGACATTCTTCTTTGAGTTTTTTCACTGCTTCAGTAGCTTCTTGAGACCATCCTTGGTTGATGTGTCTTCTAATTGGAGCTGTCTTCTCTGATAGATTCGGGATGTATTTGTGGAGATAATTCAGTACTCCAAGAAATCTTTCAATTGTCTTTCTGTGCTTCAATTCATCAGGAAATTGAGTTAACTTTGTTAGCACATGGGGCTGCATTTGAATAGCACCATTAGCAACATTAATCCCCAAAAAATCAATGCTATCCTGAAATAAGGACATTTTCCTTTCTGACAGAACAATTTCATGCTTTTTAATTTCTACAAGAAAAATCTCTAAATGTTTTAAATGAGTCTGTACATCAGGGATATGAATCAATATATCATCTATATATGTAACTATGAACTCATATTTAGCAAAAATATAATCCATCCTTCTTTGAAAAAAGGCTGGAGCGTTCTTTAGCCCGAATAGAACAACTTTCCACTGATAAAAACCTGTTGAACATATGAAAGTTGTTTTGTGTCTATCTTCTGGCTGGATCTGGATTTGGTAGTACCCTGACTTCATGTCAAATTTGCTAAACACCTTACTGTGCTGAATTTTTTTGCATAATCACTTCGGGTCTTGGCAATGGATAATTAAAATTCTGAGTAATGGCATTAAGAGGTTTATAATTAATAACCATTCTTGGCTTACCTCGCACAATCTCAGAATGATTTCTTACTAGAAATGCAGAACATGCATAGTGAGATTCACTCGGCTCTATCAGCTACATTTTTAGTAATTCTTGAATCTGATTCTTTATCTCTTGTTCATCGGCTGGTGTACATGGAATCAGCTTTCCCTTTACTCCATTGTGATGTAAGGTGACTATTTCCTGCATCGGATTTTCAGTTTCCCAAAATTGTTGTGGATTGTCCGAGCAACTCTTTAGAAGTCTCTGGTAGATGTCCTTCTGCTCTGTAGACCAATTAGTATCAATGCATGCTAATTGTCTTGTTTTGTTTTCTACTTTGGCCTCATAAATTTGTAGGACTTCCTGCCAGCCCTCTGAATCTTTTACCGGCTTTCTAGTTCCTACTCTTTTTTGACAATTCTCATACCTAGCTTCAGAATTTGCAATAATTAATCTAGGTACTGATATAGCTTTTTTCTTCAAATTTATTATCAGCTTGTCCTGGCTGATAGTAACAGGTAGCAGAGAGTTTACGAATGGCATGCCTAATATCAAACTTGCTGAAGGGTCGTAATGCTGAATTGCTAAGATTTTAATAGTACTCCCCCCAACTTTTAAAGGAACATTGTCTACATAATGTGTGAGTTGAACAGATCCTCCGATTGTCTCTGAAACCAGTATATTTTTTAGAGGTTTCCACAAAGGTTTGAACAGAGATGGTCTAGCTAGATTGTTAGAACCTCCAGTATCTACAAATCCATTCACCTCTTACTTGCACTTGTACTGGAATATAAATCAGACTATCTGTTCTAACAATCTTTTTTAGCAACATATTCCGTTCTTCTTTAGTATCCTCTGGTTGTGGCATACTGGTTGATGGCGTTATTTTCTTTTCATACGGACAGAAAGAATTAAATTGAGATGAAGGCATTGCAGGTTGCTTACCTTTATCTCTTCTGACTGATTTTATGCTCTTTAATTCATCGTCTGAATCATCCTCTGTCTCGCTTGTCGTCTCAATTTCTGAAGAACTCTCAACATCTAAAGAACTCTCTATATCACTGTAATGCTATTCACTAGAAAAGTCTGAACAAGATGTACAAACATTCATTTTCTGTACATTATCACTTTCATCTTCAACATCTGAAACTTCTGTAAGAATATATACATCAAAAATTTCATCATCTGATTCTACAACAGACCAGTCATCCTGAAACTCTTCAATATCTACACAAACTTTAATTTTACTGGATGATTTCTGGGGGCACTTTCTGGCAAAGTGTCTTTCTTTTTTACAAATGAAACAACAACTGTTGTTTCTTGGTTTGGTTCTCTTCTTCAAAAATCTGAATTTTCTAAAAGGCCTCTTTGGGTTTGTATTTTCCATACCTTTTGGATTTCTTCTTGGACTTAAAACGTGTCCATGGCAATACTGTTCTGCGGACATCTGAACTTGGAGTGATGTCGTGTGCTTTCTTCTGCCAACATAAATATTTTAACTTTTCTGATACTCGAAACAGAAGGTCAACCCAATAGATTTGATCTAGACTTTTCTTCTGAATTTCTAGATCTTTCATTATTAGATCTCCCAAATTTCCTGGTAACTTTGATAAAAATGCAATTTTTTGAGCAAGGTCATTAAATAAATTAGCTTTAAAGACTCTAGCCATAAATTCTTTAGCAAAATGATCTAGATGTTTTAGATCTTTCAATTCCATGCGGCTAAGGTCAATTAAAAGCTGTTTCTTTTCATCTACTGGTTCTAGCACAAATTGTGTTTTCAGCAATATTTCTAATGTGGACAAACCAGCTTCCGTGACTGCTCTTCTTTCTGTTTTTGAACCTCCCATCCACCAATCAAAAACAATTCCTGCCATCCTTTTTTCAGCTATAATCATAATAGACAAATTGTCTAATTTTGTGGTGACCTGCATTTGATATAATGCTCCGATCCAAATTCTAATAGACACTCCGGGATTTGATGAGTTATCAAGGTCTAAAATATAGCCACTAGAATTTGCTGCAAACAGGTCTTCTTCGATTCTAGGATATTTTGTAGCTTCTTTCAGAATATGAGCCTTATTCTGATTATTTATGGACGGAAAAATAAAAGATGGGAATTTTATTGCAGCTTGCTCTAATGTCATGACTTCCTTTTTAGACCCAAATGGTTTATCTATTTTGTAGGTCTTTGAAGATTTTGTCTCACTAGTTAGTTTACCAATGTCTATGGAAGTTCCTTCACCTGCACTAGATTGAGCTGCCTATTTTTTATCTTCTTCATCTTCTTCTAAATCCCAGTAGTTTGGAGCTGACATATCTACATGAAACTTTGGGATTTGTTTGGCCTTCTTTTTCTGTTTCCTTCTTCTCCTTTCTTCTCTTTCTCTTTTTTCTTCTTGTTGCTCTTCATATAACAGCTTGAGATTATCATTTATCAAATCAGCTTGTTTTCCCAAGTCATCTAGAACTTCCTCGGCATGAGAGCACCAAGTAGTCAAGTAGTTTCCTACCTGATAGATTTGATCCATATCATTAGGGTCTTGAGAATTATGTTCTAACAAGGGAGCACAATCTGCTCTTGTGGATGGCTGTCTTGTTCGAGATGAAGAAACACAAAATTTTGTTTTGGGTGGCCATTTCCCCCCTCTAACAAATCTTTTGTTAGCAAAATGAAATTCTTCTACAGGCGGAAAAGCATTTACATGGGTCCTAAACATTTTATTGACTGCAAAAAATGGTTTTTCTTCATGAATGTACAACTGACTTTCAGACCGGGGTGTACTAGTGGAAGTAGAAGGCTGTTCTTGTGGTATGGGCAGTTTTCTATAAAAAGATCGTCTTCCACTTTGGATTGGTTCTTCAATTGGTAGTACATGCTTCTCTGGCAAGACTATGGGCTTAGGAAATCTGAGATGGGTTGGATTAGGTATAATCTTTACACCACCATCTGTAAGCGCCATTCGTTTAATCTTACTATTTGCACTGTCTGAAGCCAAAGACTTATACTGAATATACCAGTCATTGGGTAAGGATTCTTTTTCATAATGCACACCTTCAATTTGAGCATTTCCTATCCCAACTGTTACACAATCTTTCAACACCGGCTGTTTTAATTTTGGATGGACTGTATTAGTAAGCTGGAAGGATGTTTGGACTATTACAGACAAGAATTCACTGTCATTGACCATGTTTAACCCTTGTACCCCTATCAAGGCTTTCCAACAGTCTTTTATATGGACATTAGTTAGACTGATAGCATAATCAGGAAATATTGTCCCATGCTGACATCCAGATGATAGGTTCCCCAAAATGGTTCCTATTCTAGCATGATCATATTCATTATGCCTTGTGTCAAATAACTCTGCTATGCAAGGAGTATTTAATCCATGTTTGAATAGGGGTGCTAAACCAATTCTAATTGCACCGAAATGTAAGTAATAAAACCTTCCTTCCTTAGCATACTTTCTGAATTTTCTTATCTCATCTTCAGAAAATAAATTCAAACCAACTATCTGTACAGATGGACCTTTGATTCGGACTTTAATCTCAACTTCTTTAAAGTAATACTTTCTTGATAACTTGAACATGATTGGAATTGGATAGACTTCTTTAGTATCTAAAGCAGGAGGGTTCCAGCTTTCAGGGTCTTCTACTTGTTCATGTTCATTCATATTTGATTCAACAGATCTACTTTCTACTTCTGATATTTATCTTTTGTCAATGGTAGAAAAAGATCTCAAAAATCTAGCCATAGGGGACTGATACAAACTATTCCAGAAGTCGACTGAAGGAGCTTTTATCTACTCAGCACGATGTAAAACAAAGATGCTTTTCGAAGGCTTCTTGGCTTTCTTCAGATTCTGTCTATAGAATGTATTTCTTCAAGGATATGTTTCTAAGGAACGGGTTATGGCTCTGATATTGAAGAGTTTCAGGATGACTGGTCTGTTGTAGAATCAGATGATGAAATTTCTGATGTATATATTCTTACAGAAGTTTCAGATGTTGAAGATGAAAGTGATAATGTACAGAAAATGAATGTTTGTACATCTTGTTCAGACTTTTCTAGTGAACAACATTACAGTGATATAGAGAGTTCTTCAGATGTTGAGAGTTCTTCAGAAATTGAGACGACAAGCGAGACAGAGGATGATTCAGACGATGAATTAAAGAGCATAAAATTAGTCAGAAGAGCTAAAGGTAAGCAACCTGCAATGCCTGCATCTCAATTTAATTCTTTCTGTCCGTATGAAAATAAAATAATGCCATCAACCAGTATGCCACAACCAGAGGATACTAAAGAAGAACAGAATATGTTGCTAAAAAAGATTGTTAAAACAGAGAGTCTGATTCATATTCCAGTACAAGTGCAGGTAAGAGGTGAATGGATTTCAGTAGATGCATTTGTAGATACTGGAGGTTCTAACAATCTAGCTAGACCATCTGTGTTCAAACCTTTGTGGAAACCTCTAAAAAATATACTGGTTTTAGAGACAATTGGAGGATCTGTTGGAAGTCTTTTAAACAAATTCACAATATCCTAAATTGGTTTTCCATGATCATGTTTTAGAAATAACTGTGATGTTTGGTCACATAGGATTAGATGGGTATATAACAATAAAATTGGTTGTCAGTTTAAAATATGCCTGAAATATAGGTGTGCCCCTATATTTGTAGGAAAAATCTCTTGTGGTTGAAGTAGTTATTTATTTTTATTTCTGGCACATGGTCCAATGGGTTCACTAAATTGTCATTTTATGAAGGCAAGTCGATGACTGAGAGACTTTTAGCTAATTATGTCCATCCAATATAATAAGGCAAGGGAAGGCAATGACATAGGCAAAAGCAGGGGAGTTCATTTCCTCTTCTAAGTTTCTTCTCCAAACATTGAGTTTCTAATTTTGCTTGGTCCGGTCAAATTAGAAAAAGCCTTCTAAACAATATTTGGACAAATAGTGGTTGTTAGGGGAGTCACTATTGATCCCTATGGGTTAAAGAATTCATTTTTGTTAGTAGGAAAAGTGTCGAATTAATGCAGTTAAGGTGATTTCTTCCATTTATATCATCCTGTCACTATGCACCTCGTCCAATCAAGTAAGAAGTAAGATACAACTTCGTCCTATGAATGCCCTAGGTTCAAAACAAAACAAATTCTCTAAAATGGGTGTTTAAAGAAACCAAACCTCACTTCTTTGGGTTCGTTGGCATAAGCTATCCACTAGGTATATAAATTTCTATTTGATTAAACAAAAATGATGATTGAATGAATTTCAGGTGATTCCTTTCTTCCATCCATTCATCCAAGAGAAAGGTCTGCTAGTTGTAGTTCCTAAATCCAATAGGGAATCCCTCTCAACAAATCTACCATCCACTCGACTTCATCTCTGTATTTGGTCCATCTGGTTGATCCTCAAAACATTCTAAAATGATATTGAAGCTATATTAGATCCATGTCCCTTTGGTCGATTCCCTCTGGGCATTGTTGCAGGGGTTATTAGGCATATTGATCCACCAGGATGAATAAGTTTCTTTGATCTTTAGTGAAATAGTGGAGTCCAATCCAGTTAAGGATGTGAATTAATTCCATAACTCGCCCCACCCGACCATATGAATTTCCATGAAAGTAAAGGTGAATACAAAGAGTTCAAAGGTTATACATATTTCATCCTCGAAAAGACTAAATATAAAGATGATTGAACAACATAGCTGTGGGCATGAAAGTTCAAAGAAGATATATCATCTGGTTTACTAAATTTCTTTTGTCATTAGGAATGAAATGTAAGTGCAGCATTTCAGGTTCTTCCTTCCAATCAAGCTAATAGCTTAGTTCAGGCGAGTCAAATCCAATCAACTTAGTAAATTCCACGAACATCTCATTGGATTATTTGGGGTGGTTCCAGTTGAATTTCAAACCCTAATGAAACGTGCATTTTTCTAATAAAAGGGTGTTTCGAAGGCTGAGCGAAACGAAGATAAAAAATAAGAATAACTAAATCTTTCCTAAAATGACATATAGGAGTATGGATAAATAGCATATATAAAGTTGCCCAATTAGTCCGTTCACTCATTTATGATTTTGGGCTCCTTCTCCGTATTCAGACACCAGGTAGAAGTGGTTATGGTCAATAAACACTTCTGAGATTCATTGCTGTCTATATGAAACCCTGTGTTGTGATGGGTCCAAGCCATATTCTCCATTTGGGTCGATAACTCGTTGCATTGTTCTGTAGGCAAGTAACTCTATTAGTTCAATTTCCTAGTTTCCTCCTGCTTGGGACTTGAGCACCTTCATCCATTGATATAAATAACTAAGGCTCAATAATATAAATTGACTTCGCTCGACTGCATCACATATTAAGATACCCAAGTTGGGTTGGTCTTACCTTGATCTAACCAATTATCTGGTCCTGATGATGAACCACACTAGTTGGTTCGAAACGTGTCGGCAAAATTTTCTCCTATGTGATTTCTACCGAAAAGACTCTTCTTAATGTAATATTGATCATAGAAGCCTGAATTCAAGTATTAGGATATTGAATTTTACATGATTTGTTATTTTCAAATGTTTGGGCACGAGATATTATGATGTGTATCTGCACATGAAATTAGCTATGGTTGAAGTTCTTAATTTTTGTTTCATTTTCTTTTCCCTTTGTGTTTACTAAGTAATGGGATATTGAATTTTACAAGGTTTGTCATTTTGAAATGTCTTGGAATGAGAGATTATTTAGTTTGATTACTCAAGTATTTTCCCTTATAAAATTGTAATATTCTTTTTATGACACTGTTTTATGGATACTATTATTATTTCAAGTTGATACCATTGGATTCTATGAATTTGCTTTTCCCCATGTATATATGCAAAATAGCGAAACCTACAATAACTTTTTGATTCTTTAAAGAGCATGCAAGGGTAACCTGTTCAGTTCAAATGAATAAATTTTATGTATGCTTATTCAAGGGTTATGATATCATGTTATGCAATTATCTCATATAACAACCAATCAGATAAAAATTTGGGTCATCAATTCTTTCGATGTCCTTTGAAATATATATATATATATATATATATATATATATATATATATATATATATATATATATACATACATCCTTATTTCTTGCCAATGAAGATTTCTTTTTAAGGAATAAAGCGTAAGAGGGGAAATTTTGACCCCATGGCATTTATTAATAATCACAGATCTATATGATATGAAATTATTGCTAATATAATGTTTGTTGTAATATTTATGGTTTATAAAGATAGATTAGGAAAACCAGTCTGCACTTTTCAAAATGTTGTACCAGCCAATGACTAACCAAAATTGTTAACAGATCTTTAAACAATAGGCAAGCTCGAGTATCTATTCTAGCTTCCAAGTTAGTGGTATTATAGTCATTAGAATTATTTGGTTTTGGTGGATTAGACAACATTGATTATTGTATGTAGTGCAGAAGGCATCATCGTTTGTTGCATGAGATTTCTTTGGAGAGATATAATTGAAAAATATTTATTTTTTTCAAGATAAGATATAATAAGGTAAAGTAATTCTTAATTTTATTTATAACCATATAAATGAAAAATCTTCTTAAATCCGCGTTAGTTTTCTTAAGATAAAGATATGATAAGATAAACTAGTTTTATTGATAGTGTCCATTAATGACAAAAAAGGTAGGTCATGAACAATGGTCAGTGGGATTTAAATGTACAACCAATGACAACATATTGGGGAAGTTCCAATGTTACCCCTTAAAGATTAAAAATTTCAACATGTAATAAAGTATAAGTAATAGATAAAAGAGGAACAACTGCACATAATTAAATATAGATGCAAAAGTAGGAGGGATAAGGAGCATCTAGCACCACCTCAATCGTTGTGAAGGTGCAATTGCATTTTTTGATAATGTAATCATGGGAGTCCTTGGGATGGAGAGGACATTTCTTGGTGATTGTAGGAGGAAACTAAGAAATTTACATAATAAAACTTCTTCAATTTTTTTTCAATGAAATGGTTATGGGACTACCCATTAGAACTCATCTATATGACTTTTTTCACAATTTTCACCAACTACAAAATGTCTCCAGATATTTGAACCTGACACTTACAGAAACACAGTATGTGCTTCTATCGCTTGAGATCAATCCCTTGACAAGCAATCTTCTTCGATTCACTCTATTTCTCTTGATAGATATAGACATGTAAGCTTCTTAAATTCACACTTTTTTTACCAAGGGATAAAATTACGGAAATTTGCTTGAAGTTAAAGGTCCACCCAATGAAGCCCATGGGGTGTAGAATAGAAAGTGACGGGGGTATTGTTAAGGCACTCCATGATGTGAAGGTCACCATTTCAAAAATTTGAGGGAAAAAATGCAACCATGTTAAGGGTTGGTGTGGCCGAGGTCGGGTGCGATCCCTAGGTGATTTTGCAGCTTAGATGACCATTGATCAGTTTTTCTCAAGCCAAAGGTTAAGCGTGTGACTATCTTAGGACTCACACAACTCAAAAAACAAAAAATTATGTCCATCCCATGAAAATAATAATTCTTTTAGATACTTTCGTTCATCCATACATATATATTGGTAAAAGAAAGTGGTAATTATAGTAAAAAATATATTATAGAGTATACAAAATTGGAAAAAAACAATTGTAGATATGCAAGTCAAAAATGTACAAAATGGCAATAGATTTTAGGTATAAAAAATTCCTCTTGGTTATTACCTTAAAAAACCTACCAAGTAAAAGGGCCTATATGTGATAATTGTTTGAATAGGAAAACATAAGAAGTTGGTCAGTTAACTTACCCACATATAAAGGTCTTTTGAACCCAACAAAAACAACCAAGAAAGGAAATGACACTTCAAAATGTAGACTAGAATCAGTTATATCTAATGTATTAGTTAGTTGGGGAGGTCTTGCTCCTATCTTTACCTTTTTTGGTTCTGTGTCGTTAGGGCACAAAAAAGTTGAATTGTATTAATTAAAATCAAATGTATTCTTAATTGTATAACCCATATTCATGAATTTGACACCATGTGATAAATTCATGTTGGTTGGAAATATAGACACATGCATCTTCTCCATCATATAAATATTCTTTGAATTTTCACGTAATAAATTAAAGATAGAGGTTTCAATTATAAAATGTAACCCAATAACAACAACATTAAAATTATTATTTCACTCAAACTGTAACATATCACATATGTCTTCATCTATGATCTTCTTCCATATTCTATTCACTTACGAAATTTTCTTTGCAACATCTGGTGCAATTCTCTAGAACTAAGAAGCAGTATACGCTCCCATGCTCTCTAGATTCTCTAAAATCAACTCAAATTCCCCTCAATGTAATACCTTGAAAGGTTGTTCCAAACCTCAGAGAACAAAGAAAAAATGGTTAATAGAAATACCCAATATGTTTGGATCATTGATCAAGAAATAAAATGAAGTGTTCTTCACAGCGACAATGCAACTTTCCACCACAATTATCAAAAATCCAATGGCTAAATCAAGGGATCTGAGATTTAGGAGCTAGGGACCATTTATTGCTATAGTTTTATCATGAGTATAGACTTTGAAAGGGAAAAAATGAACTTGGATTCTCTTGCCTACAATAATAGGCCTAACCTCTTCATAGACATGCTCTCTTAGAGTTGCAACTCTCAAATGGTTGATATTGAGTTCTAGACCTACAATTATCTAGAACCTAGAAGCAGTGTGCGTCCCCACACTCACTAGACTCTTTGAAATCATCGCAAATACCACTCCATGTAAAATCTTAAAGGTTGTTCCAAACCTCAGAGAACAAACCAAAAATGGTTAATAGAAATACCTGATATTTCTGGATCATTGGTCATGAAATCAAATGAAGTGTTCTTCACAGCCACAATGTAAATTTCCACCGCAATTATAAAACATCCAATGGTTAAATCAAGTGATTTAAGACTCAGACACATTGGATTCTGTTAACAATGCCACTGGTAAGTCTCAGGTTAGTGGCATGAGTTTGAGAAACCAACAATACAATGAAATTGAGGGCTAAGTCAGCTACTAGCTTAATCTCTACTCTTATAGTTGTTGCTACTCTATAACTGTACCCATGCTTGTAGAGGAGGCAGTCAAGCATATGAGGGGAAACTATTCCATTAAAATCACTTAAGACCACATTAAGAATGGAACCTAGGTGGGAAAACTCTATCAATCTCACCATCAACTATTTGTTCCATACAAAATTTGCATTCTTTGTTATGATATAACACTATTCAAAATAGTGACGTAATGGAAATCATTTGAAAATTTCGAATACAAATCTGTGTGATGTAATGGAGACTACTTGAAAATTCCTACATCTTAGTTAATCTAGAATGCAACATCAAAATTAGTCAAATTCCTCTTACAGGTTCTATTAGGAGGAAAGCTTGAATGGAAAATGACAAAATTCAAGGCTTCTATTTGCTACCCATTGAAAGGGTGAATGCATTTATTAATAGATTGTTTTTCATTAATATGTGAGTGGGTTTGATTGAGTAAGTAAACTGCAATAAGATTTAAGTAGCCTATAGAGTTAGCTCCAATGGTGAAAAAGATGTCAAAATAGGCTTGTTGTAACAATAACTCACTATGTAAACCCTACTTTTTTATGCCCATGTTGTTCAATAGAATCGGTGGATAGCATTAGATGGATGAGTTTACCATCCGATAACACTGATGGTCATTATTGCTCACTTGGAAGATGATAAACTCGGTCAAACAAATGTCACAAAATGACAAAAAATCTAGAAAAAATCATCGTTAAAAATAAACTGGCCCTGTAAACATGTCGAAAAGAGACAAGGACCTCTAGACAAAGCTATGACAAGCCAATTTCATGCTTGATGTAAAATAAAATTTGATTATGTTCATAACAAGTTGTTTCTAAACAATAGAGGCATCTTTTGTTTCTTTTAAAAAAACATAAAAGTGTCATTTCCTTGGTGGAAGATCAAGATTTTTATTCAAAATTAGTTGAAGTTGGAGAGTCCATTTTTTAAATAACATATTCGTTATTCCACAACATACAAGCACAAATCTCTCAAGCTTTTCCATAGTACTTTTAACTGTAAAGATAATGAACTATTGTCATTTCCTCGCTAGAAGATCAAGATTTGTATTCAACATTAGTTGAAGTTGGAGATTCCATTGTTTAAATAATATATTTATTATTCCACAACATAGAAGCACGACTCTCTCAAGATTTTCCATATTACTTTTAACTGTAAAGATAATGAACTGTTGTCAAACATTGCTTTGGTTAATAACAATGTTGCACATCAAATTAGAAAATAGTAGGTTGCAAGTTACAATGATATTTACAGATTGATCACGTGACTGAAAATCTAACTCTAATCTCTAAATTTTGTCAATTAAATCTAGCTTACAAGGTTAGGTGACATCATTGTGATCCCATGTTCAAGTCTGCTAAATTGACATGTCTTACCTTTAAAATATAGTTAGTTTGTTGTGTCCTTAAGTGAATTTACTCTATATACTATTTATACTGACTTAGGCTATAAATAAACTAATTCCTTCATCCAAATAATTCTCCAAACCTAAAATTTCTTTTTAAAGAAAATAATTCATATTTATAATTTAAATATTCAATTAAATGGCAAAACATATCACATTTATTTCTTTTATACTACTCTTTCCTATGTCACTACCTTACGGTGTTTCCTTTGAACATGTGATGCAATTGCTAATATAACATTCACCCCCTTTACTCGTACCATTGAACCATGGTAATTTCGTAAAATAAAACTCTGATCTTGTGGATGTTCAACCCATTGCGATCTTATCGGATTCCCTTTACTCATACCACTACACTAATTAGAGTCTTCACAATATTCATCCTCCTTTCATGCTTAAGTCAAGTTTCCAACCTCACCATTTTCCATACTCTGCACGATGCTCAAATTTTCAAAAGGCCACTGATCACGCTGTCGTTTTTTTTGCAGTTGAGACTGGTATAGATGTTTATATTGGTGTTTGAATCTAGACTCACCGATGAAGAGTGTATGATTAATTATTAAACATTTAGAGCATCACTGTTGTGCAGTTTTCATTCATATCAAAATCATCTCCTTGTTCAATAAAGGGAATCTTTACAAATTTGACCTATTTTTAAAGTGCATTAATATCCTTTTTAATTAGAAATTTTAATTTTGTATTAGAATTAAATTATTATTCTATATATTAAATAATTTTTTAATCAATTTTCAAATAAAAAATACCATGTAACATAGATTCTGGATACTCTCACTAATTGCAATTCAGATGATGCTACATAGTTTGACTGAGTGCGTACGTAACCTACTTAATTTTTTATTGTAAAAGTGTTTCTGGTCGATTAGGTGTAGGGATTTCTTATCAATGAGATGGACACTCACCACTAATAATTGGTTGTTAAAGAATTGAATTCTGAAGTTTCGTGTTTGAAACTTAAAAGTTTGAACAATTGAGTGAACAAAATTCTCCCTAACCATAAAGAGAGGTCGAAAGTCGCTAATTTGAGTCCCTATCAATCTAATATTGGCTAAATAAATTGAGTGAACAAAATTCTCCCTCAACCTTAAAAAGAAAGTTTGAAAGTAGTGAATTTCACTGTTGGTAAATCTGAATGTCTTTGTAATTTTATTTTTCCATGTGAAGAAAATCCATTCAATTCAATAGATTTCACCTGCATTCATCAGGCTTCACTTACCATGGAGCCTCAATATCCACATTATTTAAAATTAAATTAGGGAACTCTCAATTACTTACTCTCATGTTCAGCTATACAACTACTAAGTCTAAGAAGTATTATTATGACTATTAAGTTGAATCACTAGTCCACAAAGAAGAATATGCACATAAGAAACAAGCATTGCACCTAAATCCCTAAATGGAATTCGAACTATACTTGAAACACTAAACAGAATACCAACTACTCCTAACGCAAATATTAATAACGGACCACAACCCCCAACACTTTGTCGTAAAGCCATCGCGGTACCACCTATCATCATAATATGAGATGTGAGGGTATTTTAGAGCCTTCTCACTTTGTTTACCTATTTTTTAGCGATGAGATGGGAAAACATGAATAAGATGGTCATGTTCCTAGCATGTAATGCAGGAATTCGATAAATTAGAGTACCTCACCTTTTATTTGTCAATCACATGAAGGGGAATGTTCTATTTCAAATTGACCTACACACACCCTCAAATTAGTACAAAATGAATTACTTCAACCATCCTGAATAAGAGAAGCAAGTCCTACCATGCCCAGAGGACTTAGCATCATATGCTCAAGTAAAGTTTACATAGGTTACAATTTGTAGAAGAGGTTCAAAACTATGAGATAAGGGTAATCTTAGGGTAACATGAACTTTCATAGATTGGGTTGATTTCTAGATAAAGAAAAATGAGACTTCAGACTCATTCAATAAAGTTTTTTAGGACATCAAAATTCTTCCAAATGAGGACGCATGATCTAGATTGGATAATTATATAAATTTTCATCTTTGTTGATGCGTTTATAGTAGAAATATTGGAGGAATCAACTTGTAGGAGCAATTTTATCAGTAGGTCTCAGTTTGGATAATTAGAGTCTGAAAACTTCTTAAAACATTTTAAGGCCTTAAATGAATTTTTTTGGGGGTAAAACTTTCTCACTTAAAATGGGACCTTATGAAACTTTTCTATAGATAAACACTTTTCCAACCATAAAAGAAAAAAAAATAAAAAAATAAAAAATAAAAAGTCATCAAGGAAAGAAATAAAGAACAATGATAGAATAAAGATTTTGTTAAAATAGAACAATAGTAAAAGAAAAAATTATAAATTTTTAATAAATGTATTTGAACAATGAGCTTGAATGTATACATTACTAATATAAATTGGTTATTAGTCATAATTTTCAAATTATGAGTTTTTGTATAATATTCATCCATTGATCTCATAACTAAATTCATCCCTTCAACCCATGCCCAATTTAGTTATTACAAAGGTATTTAGTTTTAGTGAAAATGTATTATTATAAATGATCATATTATAAAAATATGATTTTGGTAAAAACAAAGTGATGTATGATTTTGATAAAATAAAACCTTATATTACATTGCTACAAAGATTTTTGATACAAGTGATTTGTCTTGAACAACAACATTGAGAGTTTCTTGTGACAGAATAAGTTAAAAGAATTCATAGATAATGATTCTAGAGTCATCCCAAAAGAAAATCACCTTAATGAGATTTTTATTAATTTTCAATTTGTTAACTTATGAGAATGAGTGTATTAGTTTTATTACTATAATAAATAACTATTGTAACTATTTTCTCTGTGTTAGTTACTCTTTTTGTAATAAACCTTTTGTATCATAATGGCATAGTATCAAGATGAGATATGAGAGGAATTTGACAAGGTATTAATTTAATTACTGATTCAACCATATAAATTAAATGTTTCGTAATTTTTTATTGGCATCACAACCTTTATCTCATGAGATTTTTAACTTGTAAATAAGTTTTATAATAATACCATGGATTACTAATACCACATGTCCAAGAAACCATAACTCATGTTCATAGGCATTATTTTTTAATTAGCCAATATAATTAAAAGAGAAAAAAAGACTTATTTACTTTTAAAATAAATTTCAACCTTTAATTTGTGACTACTAAAAATATTCTAAAATAATTCATAGAAGTTGAATCCATACCATTCACCTAACAATTAATTAAATCAAAATTCTAAAAATCGTACATAGATATTTCATAATTATTCAATTTTAAAATATATTTAAAAATTTAGATTTATTATTAATATATAAATAGATTTAATATTTCAATATTTTATTCTTAAATAATTTCAAATTAAAAATAAAAATACACATGAAATAAATAAATATTTTTTCTATTATTTTAAATTTAATAAAAAAATGGAATCATTCTATAATATTTTTTCCCTATATTCATATTATTATACTATTATAGTTTAATAAAAAAAAACTAAATATGAAAAATTTAATTTATTATAATCTTATAATATTCTCTTTTACCTTTATAAATAATATCATATTATAATTCCATTTAAAAAATCCAAATTCAATAATCTTTAAATTACTATAATATTATAATATTCCATTTTACTATAATATTATTATATTCCTCCTTTAAACCACTCTCATTTTATATATTTTCCTATATTTATATAATTATATCACATTATCATGATTTTATTAAAAATAAGAATTCATAAAATATTCAAATTACTATAATTTTATAATAATCTTTTTTATTTATATAATTATATTTTGCTCACAAGGCATAGAATAGATAGTGATCGGGTATATTGTTAAGTCGCTCTATGATGTGCAAAAATCCAGCCATGTTAAGGGTGGGTTTGGCCTAGGCCGAATGCGATCCATGGGTGATTTTGAAGGCTTAGATGTCCCTAGGCTGTGACTTCTCAAGCCACAAGTCAAGCCTGATGTAATATGCAAAGAATTCAGAGAAGAAAAACAAATATATATATATATATATATATATATATATATATATATATATATAATAACATTATAATTTTAATTAATCAATACATTCTATTATAAAAAACAATAGAATTACATTGTTGTAACAACTCATTATCCTAGGACTTTTCTATTCCTCATTGACACTATCATGGCTTTAACAAACCAGAAAGAAACACCCCACTTGGGGATGGTTTTCAAATCGAATTTTCTTTCCTATCTTTCTCACAACCTTGGTCAACCCAACAGGAGGTGGGTCAACCAAGTAATTCGTAGATTATTGTTGAGCATTGAAGGAGACTCCTTGTCGGTGTCAGAAAATGTCGATTCATGAGCACACTTCGAAATACTCAAAGATACTTCTCTATTTACCAATTGCTTCTTTGTAGGGGTTACTGGGATCCCTGCTGAGTCCTCATGAGTCTGATGAATAATGACAATTTGATCCTAATATTTTGAAATCATAACATCATCAGCACCCTCATCCTCTTGGTTAGAAATAGAAAAAGTCTCTCCCTCCATAGGGTGTGGGACACAAGGTTTCCAAATTTTAGATTTGGAAGTTCTATTGAGACGTTTCTTGTTTGGATTTGACTAGGGGTAGGAAACTCGACACTGAAATGTAGTGTTCTCGTAATCAAAAGACTGAGTCCAATGAAAATAACCAAATTTTTAATTTATTTTTTCTGGAAACCCTTTTGTAATGCCAATCTACACACAAATTCTATTGTCAGCGTACAAGGAAATCTATCCTCGAGAGGGATCTGTAGCAATAAAACGCCCCGAGTTTCAATATCCTAAAAACATATAAAGCGGTATAGGTGGGCAAGAATATTGTTTAGCTGAACCTAGATTGGGAGCTTGGTAATAATTTTTGTAGAGGCGTCGAAATATGAAAACCAAGGGGTTATAAACAAACTTGATTTACCCCAGAACCAAGGCCTGCCAGCTAGGTCCTTCTAGTAGTCTTCTAGTTCAGTGAAAAGCACTATAAAAAACCTTTTGAGTAGAAGATGACCTTGCATTTCTTGGTCCAGGATGAATGAGTCCACTTATGTATATCCTAAATATTCGGCCATAAGCCGTTGAAGTGGAAAATGAGGCCTTACTCAATGTAGAGTTGAAGGAAGTCCTCCAATTCTAGGTATGAAATTTCCCCAGATGTTACGTCCTCCACTTTATCCACTTGGAACACCCTAGGAGTAGCCTGAGACTCATGAAAGTTGGGGCCTATCTTGAGGGCAACCTTGAAGGACATATATTTTGGTGTCAAATATTCTCCCCTACCCCTAGCTCCACCATTCAAGTAACTAATAAAAGTGATAGAGGCATCCTTCATAATGTCATAATCTCTGAAATCCAAATCAATCTTATGTTGCCTTCCTTTGAAGAAGATCCTCAACGAACCTACCAAAATTCCTGTCAACTCTTGTATTTTGGTTGTGAGCGTGAATACAATGTCATCCTCATTGACCATGATGAAGAGGGACTCTCCAAACGGAGACGTTACAAATATTGGGAATCTTTGGGGATCAATTTCCCTATTTCCTTCCTCGTTTGGCTGATGTCTTTTGTTAAAAACCTTGCATAATTTATGTCTTATGCCACTTTCCAGGTGGGATTCACGTTCAAGCTTTTCAACTAACATTTTGTGATCAACCGACCCTTCAATGGCCATTCCAAGCCATCACTTGACTCTTGCATAAACATCACCACAACATATATAGCCATTAACATTCGAGCGAAAGCCCACATAGACATCACCACTAGGATGAAAAACCCCCAATCCCTTGGGCTTTCGACCGCCAACATCAACTATGATTGTGAAATTGGGATCCCTGGGTGATCCCCTGCCAAACTCCTCCACAGGCCCACTACGACTTTTTCACTGCCACCTATACATCCCAGTTGTTGTTGCAAACTATACCTCTCAGTCGTTGTTGCCATTGTCTATTCCCATCTCCATTTTGTGCCTATTCGTTGATCTCTGAAATACTCGTTCTTCGGGAAAAATAACCTGTAATATTATAATATTATAAGAAAAAACAATTTATAAAATATTTATATTATTTACATTTATAATATTTTCTTATATTTATATAATTGTATAATATTATAATAGTTTCATTAAAAATATACAAATTTATAAAATATTTAAATTACTGATATTCTCCTTTATATATCTAATTGTATAGTCATAATCTTACTATCCGTGCCTCATAAGTGCAATCGATATGTAGTTGACCGTGAATTAATCCATTATCGACCAAAAATCAAACAAACAAGTCAACATTATAAAACATTTTTTTAATATTTTAATTCTATTTCTTTACACTCGCATTGGTTCAATAGGCATGAGTCTTATTTCATAATCATGATTTCTGGTGCCGAATCACGCATTCACAACTATATTTAGTTAATACAATGTACGATGAGCACTGAGTAGTATACTCTGTTATCATTAAAGAGCACACATTTCTAGCGATCATACTTTTCTTGCTTGTCATCTTCTTGGAAAGCATGCCACGTGGACTATTACATCGAGCTCCTTTTTTAAGGCATATATTATTATTGAGAGTTGTCTATAATGCGACTTTTTGGAGATTCTGGTGACGGAATCTGGCGGAAGAAATTGAGGTTAAATCTTGATTTGTTGCAGTTAAAATGGTTTTTTAACTGCATATTTGGATTCAGCACCCCCGTTCATTGTGCAGAAACTAGCTATCAAACTTGCGATTCCAATAAATTCCTGCCGGATTTTGACCGGAAAAACTCGCCGGAAAGGCTTTCAAAAAGTCGCGTTATAGACTATTTCTTATTAAATTCCTGCCGGATTTTGACCGGAAAAACTCGCCGGAAAGGCTTTCAAAAAGTCGCGTTATAGACTATTTCTTATTATTGTGCAGCAGAGATATCACATTCCGTATTTGGTCAAACCAATATTACTTTGGGTTGGAATAAAAAATATTCTAAAATTTAATTTTAAAAATTGAAATTTATTATTTTTAAAAAATAAATTAATATATTTATTATTAATTTGATTGGTTTTTAGATTCAATATGTTAATGCTCAATGCTTTTAAATTTTTTTTTTTTTTTATAAAAATGTAAAACTTTCTAATTACCAATACTCTATAATAAGCCCTGCAATAATTATGTTGCAAAAAATACACAAAACAAAATTATAAAATGTCTTGAAGTGATGCAATATTATAATATTTTTTAATTATTTTCATAAATCAATGATACAATATTATAATAACTATTTTTTATTATTATCATAAATTAACTATATAAAAGTAGAAATTTTCATAAATCTAAAATTCTAATCAAATTTTAAAAATCAAATTAATAAAAAAAATTGGGCCATTTCAATCATATTATTAATAACTTGAATTTAATTATATGTTTCATCATTTATTTGAATATTTATTTAATTGTTCATTTATTTTTAAATAAAAATAAATTTATAATATTAAATGTTATTCATCTATCTTCTCTTAATGTCTAAGATCGTAACATGTAACTACAACATCATGTGTATCTTGACAAAACTTGACCATCTGAAATATATTGTTGGTAGTTTTTAAGGTGGTGAACTTTCAGTCATGCCAAATGCTTTTGGGTTTTGGGTTATTCACATGTTTTCTCACCTCTGAAGAAAACTAGTGAATAAGCAATCAAAAGTTGTTTTAGGTCATAATCCCCTTATGATGGAAGAATTTAGATTTCAAAAAACGAAATTAGTAACAAAGTTATTCATCTCTGCAAAAAAAATGCATAATTGCACTTACATAATACCTCAATTTACCAATCAGTAAAAGTTAAACTAAACTAAGCAAGAAGACTAGCTACTATGTAACACTGGTTAATATTTAATTCACACTTTGACATCAAATGCGATGTAGCTATGTTGATGGACAACTAAACGCTGTAATACTATGTGGCTATTATTGAATTTAGGCTTATGTGATCTATATCGGGTTCTTCATCTTGTCTTGACGATGAACCACACTTGCTGGTTCGAAACACGTCGACTAATAAATTTTGATGTGATTTTAGCAAAAAACTTTCAAAAAAAACTATGTGACTATATAAACGGTAATACTAAAAAAATAAGTAATAATAATTGTACACATTTATGAACAGCGTTGATTGGTTTAATGAGATGGACTGAAAGAACATTTTCCGAAAGAACAACATTGATCTGTCCACATCACCAACATGCGGGAATGTAACTTGATGCTTGATACATTAAAAGTTGTATATCCTTTAATCCATAATGCATAAAAATGGGATATTCCTTGGCCGTAGCTTTCACTGTGTATATCCTTTGCATGAGGAAACGAATAATTGACGTACGAAATTTGGTATGAGATTCAACAAAATATTCGGCACAAAAATTTACTGCTTAAAACGAATATGACAGAGGGTCTGCGTAATTGGGAGTGTAAATTGCCATAAATTGATCTCATTTCCAAAATCATTTTTACTCAACCAACTTTCCTGACTTGTTAAGTCAACAAAACTATAGTGATTTAGGAATGCTTTTATACTTTTTTTTATGGTAAAAATAAAATATTAAAGATTTTGAATTAATCTCTTACTTTTTAAGTTCCAATAAACCATATTTGTCTTAGTGGATGTTAATCATCACATCATTATTAATAATTATAAAAGGAATTAACATATAAGTTAAACATGTATACATTTAAAAAAAAATGTAACAATATTTTTAACCATGGAGATTTACTCCCACTTTACTATGAAAATTTTAAAGCCAACATAAATATAGTGATTTAGGAATGCTTCTCTACTTTACTTTTTTTATCATAGAAATAAAATATTAAAGATACTAAATTAATCTCTTACTTTTTAAGGTGAAATAGGCCATATTGGTCTTAGTGAATGTTAATCATCATATCATTATTAATAATTATAAAATAATTAATATATAATTTAAACATGTATACATTTTAAAAAATATGTAACAATATTCTTTTTACTATGGGAAATTTTAACTTGCAAATAGCTCTTGTTACAATACAATGGGTCAATATTATGGTTCATCAATACCACATGGTGAATATGACATTTGTTAATATAATATATTATGTAATTAATTAATTTAAGATAAGTTAATTAGAAGAGCATAACTAACTTAAAGATAAATCTCAACCCTTGATTTGTGAGTACTACTATGAATATTCTAGCATAACAATCTACCTAATAATTACATATTTATTTTAAATTGTTATTATTATTACTTATAAAAAAGAATTAATATATTAGTTAAACATATATACATTTTAAAAAACATGTAACAATATTCTTAACCATGGAGATTTAGGACCACTTTAACATGGAAATTCTTAACTTGTAAATAACTCTTTTTACAATACCATGGTCCAGTGTCATGGCTTATCAATACCACATGTTTAATATTATGTGTGTTGATATGACATTTTCTTAATTTAGCTAATTTGACATAAATTAATTAAAAGAGTATAACTACGTTGGAGATAAATCTTAACCCTTGATCCGTAAATACTACTATGAATATTTCAAGATATTCCATAGATGTTAAATCTTTATCTTACACTTAATAATCATAGATAATTGAATTAAAATTGTGGTAGACTTATTAAGAAATTATTAGTTTAGGCCACCTAATCTTATAATATTCGCTATACAATTATACTATCATAATCTTAATTAATAAAAGAAATCATTGAAAAAACATTTGAACTATTACAATGTCATAATGTTCATCCCCTTTATTTTTTCCTCATTTAAATAATTGGTATAATAATATTTTCTATATAATTGTATTATCATAATCTTAATTAAAAAAAAAAAAAATCCGAAAAAACATTTATACTACTATAATTTTTTTTATAGTATTTATCCTTTTTTATTCATATCATTGTACCATGTAATTTCATAAAATAAAATTCCAACAGAATGGACTCTCAATGTAACATCCCTATGCGTAAAATATTAATTAATGAAATAGTAATTCTTTTTAAAGAAATTACGAATTAGTTTCAACAACTAATTCTTGTATCCATAGCGCTGTCAATTAAGAATGGCAGACAGGGGGCGCGTATGGCGGCTTAAAAATGGGAACTGAAGCCACCTGCTTTTCTAGACGGTTTCGAGAAAGACAACCGCCAGATTAACTGCGAGCGAGTCATCACTTCATGTAGGGGGCTTTAATGAGATTATGAACATAAACCCAATCCCCGAGCAAACTCCGGAACTGTTTTCTTGATGCGGAACGGTTTTCTTGAGGGGACCGAAATGTCTAACTAGGGTTAGAGCGTATGCGTTTTAGGGCTCTCTGTTATTCTTTACTAAGGCTGGATGGTGTGAAATGAGTTTTGGTTTTTCATTTGAAAGCGTATTCTGCTGAATTAAGTTTACGGGGAAGAGATGTTCGATTGGAGTTGCAGCATACACGTTTTTGGAGGTTCCTGTCAGCCTTAGTTCGGCTCCATTACAAAAGACGGAACGGATTCTTGATGAGAGCTGTTTTAACCGCATTGGGGATGAAGTATGCGGAAGGCAACGATGCCATAGGGGGAAAAACGCTCATAGAGCCATTACATATCTCATACAGCTATTAAAGCATATGCATCTGTGTTTCCAGAAGGGTCTTTGTCCTTTCCGTGCGGCGGTCTGTCGATCGAAGTCATTGTTGCTCAAGCAGAAATGGGAGCATCATATTACAGTGTCAACGCGATTAATGATATTTAGTCCAAAGAATCAAGTATTCAAGAAGCAATGGCGGTTGGCATGCAGAATTCCTACTGGTGTTCCGCCACAGACCCTATTGCGGTGAAAGGCTTGTTGTGGGGGCAAACGTAATGGCGGCAGGGCCATTCTCAAGTGCATCAATGAACCCTGCGCGTTCATTTGGGCCGGCGTTTGTTATGTGGCAGTGGAGAGACCATTGGGTATATTGGGTTGGTCCTCTGGTTGGAGGCGGTCTAGCAGCGGCCCTATATGAGAATTTCTTCATCATTCGAACCTAGCAAATTGTGCAAGGCCGTGAGCCTGTTATGTTTTTGGGATGATAACCTTTACATTTCAAAGATTATCATAAGGCATGAATACATATCCCTTTCGAACCATGGACCTGAGCATGCGCTATGGCGATGAGGTTGTCGAAGAATAGAAAGATAAGTTGACCTTGTGTGATATTCTTGTTTATGTGCAGCAAGAGAATGTTTAAATTACATGTTTTCTCAGTAGAAAATTTGTTGATGCATGCAGATAGAAAAGATTATTTGATATATTTTCTTGATGAGGAAAACCTATGATAATGCATGCACTGAAAGAATTATTATTATGGCTGCTATTTATTTTGGAAAATAGGAATCTGGTTTTGATTCTATTCTCGTTTTTACATGAGCTAATGAGTTAGAACTATCTTAAAAAGAGTTATACATTAGTAAACATTGTGAGTATATATATATACTAGTTTAATAGTAAGTCATGCTTGCTTATGCATATGAGATGATGCTAAAGAATCTATTTCAGACATTGTTTATTGATTCTTTAATAATGTAACTGATCTTGTTGCCAAGATTGTCGATGACTGCATTGACAGGAAACGACGGCAGATGGTGCCAAGGAAGGTGATGTTTAACATTATGACAGGAAAAAGATTATTCGTTCATGCAGATGAAGTCAAGCTGCAGTATTGCCCATTGCTAGAACAATTATGCCACAAGGAACTTTGCGTGTGGCGGTATGTAAATAAAAGATTACATGTAAATTGTATTAGCTTGTAGCTAGTTATGTGATAACCAAATGATAACTTATTGTAATGATTTTATAACAATGGTTAAGGGATGGAATCCCTTATAAGCCATTGAGTGAGGGGTGAAAACCCTCACGAGCGTTTAATAAGAAGATTAAACGTTTGCTGGTTTTCACCCTACGGGGTTTCCAGGGTATTTCCGTGTTCAATGGTGTGATTGATGTGATTGCCTTTTGTGTCAGATGGGTGATGTTGAATCCTTGATGTTGATGGTTCTTTATTAGATTGTATGATTATCTAATATGTTAAGGTTATCAAGAAATGGATGCATGGATTCATGAGACAGTTTATGTTATTTCAGTGATGATTAAAGATTATGCAATGCTTATGAAACTTACTGTCTTTGATGGCAATTTACTTGCACCAATGAATATTATATTTAATGGTTAATAATGAATTGAGGAGTTGTGAATTGGTTAATTACTTGTGGTAATTTGTACGAAAAATTCTAACTCCCTACTTTTGCCTGCGAGGTTATCGGGGTATGTGACAAGTGGTATCAGAGCTAAAGGTTGCAGTACTGGCGCCTTTGGGAATTGGTAAGCGGAAAGGATGTTGAGGTACGCCATCAGTAGGCATTAACTCAGGTATGAGTTTAATCAGTCGCATATTCATTTATGTCGTACACTACTTTTGGCATGATGGGTGTGATTCATGTTTATAACTTCCTTGAGAAATAAGTGATAAGTTGTTGCATAATTACATTCATAACATTGGATTCCTGATGAGGAAAAGACAATGAAAACTTTTGTCGCACTTAAGAACAATATTGAACACTCATTACACGTAAGAACAATATTGAACAGTCATTGAGGGAAGTAACAATCAACTACCAAGTTTTGATTTGCAAATATGACAATAATGCATTTAATGAACATGATTGAAGTTACAATAAACTAATTTCAATAAGTCAAGTAGTGGGACTTGATTGTAATAACTAACTTTTGATTCAGTCTTGTCATGGATGCATGAAGACGATTGGTAGTTGAGATTGGTTAGTGTTGTATGACTAACCCATAACACTTATATGCATTAATTGAATTGGACTAAGATTGCTACAATTCGTAAACAAGTAAAGTTGATTGATGTCACATGCATGGAATATGTGTGTGAAGATTCTTACTCTCTCTGTGCTATAGTACCAGTTGTTTATGAGAAGAGTTCTTAATTTTATTCACCATGAGAATGCATGATGAATAGTATATGCTTATGTCTTAATAGATTTAAAGATGATTACCCTCTAATTAAGTGAAATCCATCAGCATGATATGTGTTTATGTTAATCATTACTTGTTGGGAGATAAAAATCATTCGAGCTTCGATTTAATGATGGTTGAATTTATCTCTACTATGGGAATGATGGATTTCTTTTGCATATTGCATTCAGTGTGAGGTTAATTGTAAAGGCATGTTCAGTGGGTAACTTTTCTAGGACCCATTCGTGGTTTGATTACATGCGATAATTACTCATAAATAGACTACCTATGTTAATACAGTTGTCAGTAAACTCTAATTACCTTCCCCAACTGTAGATGCTTCCAAAGGAAATGGAAGCAAGGAGAAGGAAGAAGACCGTGCTGTAGGGACAGACGGAGATGGGAAAAAAAAAAGAGTTTGGGAATGACTAGATAGCACTTGATGTGCATGTGAGTATTCCCTTGACCATGCTTAAGGAATTGGAAGATGATAACTACAGTGTGTTGCTGTTAATGATTTTCGTAATGTCTCCTTGAAGTCATTAGTCTGAAATGGATACATAGTAGTGTTATGATATTTGTTGCATCTAGCATCAAGTGGTAACTCTGGTGCACGTGTGACACTCAGGAGATTATGCTTCTAATTGCATAAGTAGAGCAATTGCTTCCGGTAAGGGTGGTTTAACTTGTTAGTTATGCATGTTGACCCAAGGATAAGATAAGTGTCTTGTTCACTTACTTGAAGAACACGTATGAATGTTTTATATGATTTCTTAGTAGAGGAAGTATTTAATGCATGCAATAAAAGAATGGTTCTTTTATAGATTTTCTTGGTAAAGAAAATGGGTTAAGGCATGCAGTTAAAGATTGGTTGTTTATATGTTTTATTGGTAGAGAAAATATGATAATACTTGCAGTAAAAGAATTGGTTATTCTATATGCTTCTTAGTAAAGAGAATAGGTAGTTCCTCCTAGTAGGACTACATGTGAGTCTTGTGAGAGACATGTTTGTCTCTTGTTGTTTTTTTTGGAATAAAATCCTTGCTAAATATAGCCAAAGTATCTTCTTGAGAAAAGAGGACGAGGCATGTAAATGTCCTGAGGACATAGCATGGAAGGTGGCCAAGTTTTAAATATGTATCTTTATTGATAAAAGCTTCTTGGAAAATATATATATATATATGTTAATTGCATTATGATACTAGCTAGTTTCTAAGTTCTAGTGAAATGATTATGCATTACATGCATGATATAGATAGCTAAAGATGTGCTTCTAGGCACATAGATATTCACTTCTAACTTTTTGAAGGAAGAGTATAATATATATATATGCATAAATATAGTTTCATTCTAAGAGTGTGCATACTTCATGCATGAAGATAAAGGATTTGATGAGAGTTCTTGAAAAGGGAAATAGAGGTTCTTTCCTTAAAGACACATTAGAATAGTGTTCATACAAGAACCAAAATCCTTACTTGTTTCATGAAAAGAACTATGTGCATTAAAGTAAGGTAACCGGGTTAGGAGAACACATGTTGCATACTGGTAGCTATTGTGACTTTGTAATTATGAGTCTGGTTGTACTTAGAGGAAGTGTTCATGTTAGCTTCCTTGAAAATAATAATCTCTTGGAGAGATTGTCTTGTTGGATAAGCTGTGTTGATTGCTTGATTTTGATGCATAAAGGATAAGTAAACCTTGTTCTTGTATCTTGATTTTTATGCCGAAAGATAGATATCTTTAATAATTTCTTGAAAGGGAATCTTGAGAAATCCTCACATCGAAAGATAGAAGAATGAGGATTAAAATGACTTCCTTTAAGAAAGAGGCATGTGGTTTGTCGTATGAAATGATGGTGGTCTTCTAGTTAAGGGAATAAGTGTTGCATACATTAAAAAAGGGCTTATAGGATAAGCAATAGTATGCACAAAGATTAGTCATTGTGACGTAAGAGTTATGTTCTTGTATGTTAGAGAAATTATGTTTAATTACACTAACAATGCATGACTAAAGTTAGCCATAGTAAACGTAAGATAATACTCCATTAATGATGATTTGAATTGGAACAACAGACTATGGAAAAATTGGGAATGCTGAGAGTATTAACTCAACTGTTGTTGACATTTATACATTAATGAGTATTTGCATATGATTTTATACATGAAAATATTGTATGCATGAACATTCTTGGAGATGGAATAGGTGTTAACTGATGCATATTTATAACTAACGTTGCTGATGGGATTAAGTAGTGGTAGCTTAACGGCAACAAGAAAACTCATCACATAAATTGCTGCAATATGAAATGCAATTATAAATGAGAAAGAATGATGTTATATGATATGCATGAATTATGTTATTTGGAAAATTTGCATGCATACAACGTGTATGATGGATATGTTTCCCATCAATCTTGATGTTGTGGACCCATGATGAGGGGTTAAGTGTAAATGCATGGTATACATGCATGTCTGTTGTGCTAATGATAATGTTCATATGGTTCATTGTGTAAATTACTTTGAGAAAGAGATGGAAAAAGAGAAATATTCATGCTATGTCTGGTTGGGATCAGATGGCATAAGAGGAAAGAATTTCTTGTGTACGCTACGTCTGGTTAGGATCAGATAGCGTTTACTGGCGAGACCAGTGTAATTGCGGTCGAGTAGGACCTGCAAGTGCTTGGGTTGATGGCAATACCTACCCGGAGGGGTTGATGGTACTTGTCTGGCCGGAGTTGGGTTGATGGCAGCTACCTGCCCGGAAGGGTTGATGGTACTTGTCTGCCCAGATCTCCTCTCCCTAGAATTCTTGAGCTGGTTGGCCAGTGGGATTCTATGTTAGACCTGGTAAGGTCTCTATCGAAGAAACTGTCTGGATGTGAAAATGACTCGGTTTGGTTATGGAAACCAGTTTCCATGGGTTGGGAATTCTTTAGTCCATTGTGGTTTCATGGCTAAAGGAATTAACTAATCAGCTATATGTTATGTTAGAAATAAATTTTACATATAGTTGTGCGAAATGTGTTATGCACTTTTAACAGGAAATGAGTTTAATGTTCAATAAGGAGTAATTGGAAAAAAAAAAAAACTTAACTCCTTTATTGTATTATTGATGTTGTGAACATCTTAGTGGGAGCTAAGACAGTTTTTGCTTGATGCAATGATTGACTGTTTTGATGATTAGAGAATTATGTGCTCTTTTGGTACTTCTCGAGGTACTTTGCGGATGTCTTTGGTAAGAATTCGTTCAGTATGCACGTGGAACGGTGATTTATCATTTGATGATTAGTATTAGTGCTCTTTAAGTACTTATAAAAGTACTGTGATTTAGAAAGCATCTAACATTGCAATTGATTGCTAGTCAAAAGTATTTCATTTGACTCAAAATATAGTGACTAATGTGATTGAATTATTAGTCATATATTACAGGAGTTACTTACCATGGAAGGTTGAAGAGTTGTCCAACCACTATTAAATGTTTACATGAAGGTATTCATGATTTTCAAGAACAGATGGTAAGTAATGGTAAGTAGATACAGAGAATTGTTATCATGAATGAATAAGGGCCACGTGGTGGCGATTAGAAGTTGCATATTTTTGCAACTATTGATGCTTATAACTAATGATATTTCTTATGACTATATCATTACTATTTTTGTTTGTCGTCTTTTCTTGGAATGGAATCGCTGATTTCAAAAGGAAAGGATCACATTTTGTGTGGTTTAGATGGTAACACGATGAGTAAAATCGCAAGTTCTTAATGAAAGAAAAACACCGAGGACGGTGTTCCTGTTAAGGGGGGGAGTATGTAACATCCCTATGCGTAAAATATTAATTAATGAAATAGTAATTCTTTTTAAAGAAATTACGAATTAGTTTCAACAACTAATTCTTGTATCCATAGCGCTGTCAATTAAGAATGGCAGACAGGGGGCGCGTATGGCGGCTTAAAAATGGGAACTGAAGCCACCTGCTTTTCTAGACGGTTTCGAGAAAGACAACCGCCAGATTAACTGCGAGCGAGTCATCACTTCATGTAGGGGGCTTTAATGAGATTATGAACATAAACCCAATCCCCGAGCAAACTCCGGAACTATTTTCTTGATGCGGAACGGTTTTCTTGAGGGGACCGAAATGTCTAACTAGGGTTAGAGCGTATGCGTTTTAGGGCTCTCTGTTATTCTTTACTAAGGCTGGATGGTGTGAAATGAGTTTTGGTTTTTCATTTGAAAGCGTATTCTGCTGAATTAAGTTTACGGGGAAGAGATGTTCGATTGGAGTTGCAGCATACACGTTTTTGGAGGTTCCTGTCAGCCTTAGTTCGGCTCCATTACAAAAGACGGAACGGATTCTTGATGAGAGCTGTTTTAACCGCATTGGGGATGAAGTATGCGGAAGGCAGCGATGCCATAGGGGGAAAAACGCTCATAGAGCCATTACATATCTCATACAGCTATTAAAGCATATGCATCTGTGTTTCCAGAAGGGTCTTTGTCCTTTCCGTGCGGCGGTCTGTCGATCGAAGTCATTGTTGCTCAAGCAGAAATGGGAGCATCATATTACAGTGTCAACGCGATTAATGATATTTAGTCCAAAGAATTAAGTATTCAAGAAGCAATGGTGGTTGGCATGCAGAATTCCTACTGGTGTTCCGCCACAGACCCTATTGCGGTGAAAGGCTTGTTGTGGGGGCAAACGTAATGGCGGCAGGGCCATTCTCAAGTGCATCAATGAACCCTGCGCGTTCATTTGGGCCGGCGTTTGTTATGTGGCAGTGGAGAGACCATTGGGTATATTGGGTTGGTCCTATGGTTGGAGGCGGTCTAGCAGCGGCCCTATATGAGAATTTCTTCATCATTCGAACCTAGAAAATTGTGCAAGGTCGTGAGCCTGTTATGTTTTTGGGATGATAACCTTTACATTTCAAAGATTATCATAAGGCATGAATACATATCCCTTTCGAACCATGGACCTGAGCATGCGCTATGGCGATGAGGTTGTCGAAGAATAGAAAGATAAGTTGACCTTGTGTGATATTCTTGTTTATGTGCAGCAAGAGAATGTTTAAATTACATGTTTTCTCAGTAGAAAATTTGTTGATGCATGCAGATAGAAAAGATTATTTGATATATTTTCTTGATGAGGAAAACCTATGATAATGCATGCACTGAAAGAATTATTATTATGGCTGCTATTTATTTTGGAAAATAGGAATCTGGTTTTGATTCTATTCTCGTTTTTACATGAGCTAATGAGTTAGAACTATCTTAAAAAGAGTTATACATTAGTAAACATTGTGAGTATATATATATACTAGTTTAATAGTAAGTCATGCTTGCTTATGCATATGAGATGATGCTAAAGAATCTATTTCAGACATTGTTTATTGATTCTTTAATAATGTAACTGATCTTGTTGCCAAGATTGTCGATGACTGCATTGACAGGAAACGACGGCAGATGGTGCCAAGGAAGGTGATGTTTAACATTATGACAGGAAAAAGATTATTCGTTCATGCAGATGAAGTCAAGCTGCAGTATTGCCCATTGCTAGAACAATTATGCCACAAGGAACTTTGCGTGTGGCGGTATGTAAATAAA
Organism: Pinus tabuliformis; assembly: GCA_031772625.1. Lineage (NCBI taxonomy): Eukaryota > Viridiplantae > Streptophyta > Pinopsida > Pinales > Pinaceae > Pinus > Pinus tabuliformis. The sequence continues at coordinate 309,984,885 of CM062808.1, read as the reverse complement.
AGATTACATGTAAATTGTATTAGCTTGTAGCTAGTTATGTGATAACCAAATGATAACTTATTGTAATGATTTTATAACAATGGTTAAGGGATGGAATCCCTTATAAGCCATTGAGTGAGGGGTGAAAACCCTCACGAGCGTTTAATAAGAAGATTAAACGTTTGTTGGTTTTCACCCTACGGGGTTTCCAGGGTATTTCCGTGTTCAATGGTGTGATTGATGTGATTGCCTTTTGTGTCAGATGGGTGATGTTGAATCCTTGATGTTGATGGTTCTTTATTAGATTGTATGATTATCTAATATGTTAAGGTTATCAAGAAATGGATGCATGGATTCATGAGACAGTTTATGTTATTTCAGTGATGATTAAAGATTATGCAATGCTTATGAAACTTACTGTCTTTGATGGCAATTTACTTGCACCAATGAATATTATATTTAATGGTTAATAATGAATTGAGGAGTTGTGAATTGGTTAATTACTTGTGGTAATTTGTACGAAAAATTCTAACTCCCTACTTTTGCCTGCGAGGTTATCGGGGTATGTGACACTCAACTACTACTATATTATCATATCCATTGTATCTCCTTTACCCATATTGTAAATATTAAGCAATATGTATTAAGTTTCATCTTGTTCATTGAATATTACTTTATTATTATCAAATAGACGAAATGAAAAGACACTGTACAAATTATTGAGTTAGTAGACTATACATTAAATTAATAATTGAGAAACTGAAAATAATATTAAACACTATGCAGTAAGGTTCATCTTGTCCATTGAATATTACTTTATTATTATCAAATAGACAAAATGAAAAGACACTGTAAAAATTATTGAGTTAGTAGACTATACATTAAATTAATAATTGAAAAACTGAAGATAATGATTTAGTGTCTTTTCATCTTATCATCCTATAATAATGTATTATTCCATGGACAAAATAAAAAGCAAATTATTAAGTTAGTAGACTATATATTAAATTAATAATTGAGCAACTGAAAATAATATTAAGCACTATGCATTAAGTTTCATCTTGTCCATTAAATATTACTTTATTATTATCAAATAGACGAAATAAAAAGAGTTGAGTTAGTAGACTATACATTAAATTAATAATTGAGAAACTAAAAATATTAATTTGGTATCTTTTCAACTTATCATCCTATAATAAAGTATTATTCCATGGACAAAATAAAAAGAAAATTGTTAAGTTAGTAGATTATACATTAAATTAGTAATTGAGAAACTGAAAATAATATTAAACACTATTCATTAAGTTTCATCTTGTCCAATGAATATTATTTTATTATTATTAAATAGACAAAATAAAAAAACACTGTACAAATTATTGAGTTAATAAACTATATATTAAATTAATAATTGAGAAATTGAAAATATTGATTCAGTGTCTTTTCATCTTGTCATCTTATAATAAAATATTATTCCATAAACAAAATAAAAAACAAATTATTAACTTAGTAGATTATACATTAAATTAATAATTAAGAAACTAAAAATATTGATTAGTATCTTTTCATCTTCACACCCTATAATAAATTATTATTCGAAGGACAAAATATAAAAAAAAACATATAATAAATTATTATTCCAATAAACAAAAAACAAAATAAAAAAACACTGAACCAATAAGTACATAGTCCTTAATACTGACTTGACAATATAAACCTCAATAATAATCTCAACTGCAAAGCAAATGACAGTGTGAGTACGAGACAATAGTCTCCGTTTGAAAATTTACCACCCCACCGTGGAGAGCGTAGAAAATGGCGAGGTTGGCAACTTGACCTCAGTGTGAGAGGACGATGAATATTATGGGACTCCGATGGATATGCTGAGAGTGGTTACTATGAATGGATATGATGAAACCGGAGTTAGTTGAACGTGCTCTCCTACTCATTGTGTCATTTGTTTTGAAGTTAAGACTCACTGGTCTTGATGTTGATATTGTCGATTGAATCCAAAGTAGCGCTGTGCAGTTTTCATTGATATCAAAATCATTTCACTTTTCAACGAAGGGAATCTTTCACAAATTTGATGTAGTTTTGGCAGTAGTATATATATATTAAAAACTTTAATTTTGTATTGGAGAATAGAGTTATTATTATATATATATATATATATATATATATATATATAACTAATTTATATTGGCAAAAACTTTATATATATAGGTGCAGTCTCCTCAAATGGGTTTTAGGTGTAGGTCAAGACCTCTATTCATCTCCTCTAATGGGATTTAGGTGCAGGTCAAGACCTCAATTAGCTCATAAAGATGATTCTTTTCCGAATATATGTGACAACTAGGATTCACATGTATTAGGATTTACATGTATCAGCGATGGCAACATTGGAAGGAATTCACTTTCACAGACTGTACCAAATGCGACCATCTTCTTTTTAATTCCACAAACTGTACTAAATGTGACAGAATGAAGAAGAAGAGGAATTGGGGCATTATTTTGCCATCGGTTGAAGAGGTAAAGGTTCTCAATAGAATTCTATATTGAGAGTTGCACTTAATATGGAAATGGAGATGTCATTATATGGTTTCTATCTATAATTAAGATTAACCTTAATCATTGTAACCATTTTCCTAAACAATTTCAACATTTACCTACCCAATAAACAATTTTATTAACAATTAAAGTTCGAGACTAATCAATTTTATCATGAAATTTTAATAATATATAATCTAAATGTTATACTATGCCTCAATTTTATTTAATATTTTTATCAATTTTGAAAAAGCAAGTATTGTATCATAGTTTAATTAGAAGAAATATAATGAATAGTCAAATATAATAGGATTATGTGTACCTTGTCAAAACATAATTACTTATAATTAAAGTAAAAAGGATTTAAATTATATGAATAATCATCAATTAAATGTTAAATATATTCATGCTATTTATAACTAGCAATTGCACCAGATGTTGTAAAGGAAATGACGTAAGGCATAAATTCAAGAAGAATGTTAAATATTTCATGCTATTTATAACTAGCGATTGCACTAATGTTGTAAAGGAAACCGCTTAAGGCATGAATTCAAGAAGAATAGTGACATATAAAAAATCATTGAAAATAAAAATTAGTAAAAAAAAGTCATTGAGAGCTAGAAGATAAAGAGAAATCACTTACATTATGCCAAATTGTAAGATTTTATACGGTTTCCAATATAAATTGCCTCTTAATCTTTAAAGATGGTCTTTTATGGTGTTGTTGTTTTAGATTTTAATGATTAGAACATTGTAATCATAATTCTATAAATTTATTGCAAGAATATTCTAATTGTAATCATAATTTTATAAATTTATTGCATAAATATTCTATTCATTATTATAGAGTAATCTGAGATATTTGAAATTTTGGAAAGTGAAAATCATTTACTATATATAGTAATGGTTGTACTTTTTTATAAATTTAAATCACTCAAGAGATAGTTACACCCAATATGAAAATGGAGATTCCAATTGTATGATTTCAAATTTATACCCTTCTTCGACACATAGAATTGCACGCAAGATGGAAATGATATATTGTTTGATATTTTGGAAAATGAAAATCATTAATTTTATTATATATAGTGATTGTCGCACCTTTTCTGAATTTCATTATAAATGCCAATCAATCAATTGATAGTTACACCCAATATGGAATGAAGATTCTAATATCATTTTGGATGGATACCCTTTCTTCCACATTGAGTGTTGCACCCAATGTTCAAAGCTATTATGTAAAGTAATGATGCATATAATGTATAATCGATTTTGATTTTACCAAACAAATTTATATAAGGGGTGTTTAATCGAAGTTAACATTGTTGAATGCCTTTGGATTATAAATAGACATAGTCATATGAAGTTGGAATTACAAATTGATTTATGATCTAAGCACTTAGAGTTGAGTAGTCAAAATTAGACATCTAGATCTTCTAGCTTGATTTAAAGATGAGTATTATGCCATTTTAATAGTTGGTTTCCCTCTTAATATTCTACTTGCTTTTCATTATAAGTATTGTGTTTGATTTGTTATGTAATTGATTATGGTTGTGGTAATAAATTGAATGGTACATTGATGTTTTTAATTTAGCATTGTTATATGTTGTTACAATCACTTTTACCTGAACATAACATATAACAATCACTTTTACCTCAACATAATATGGTCACTATTAAAGTAAAAATATTATTATAAAATATTATTATTATATTATTATATAATATTATGATTGGTAATTATAAAAATATATTATTATTATTATTATTATTATTATTATTATTATTATTATTACTACTGTACACCTTAATAATATTATTCCAATGCCACTCAGTTTATAGAATAAGAACTCTAATACATAATAAAAAATAGATATAGAGTTATAAGCTAGAGAATTTCCTTTTCAAGCAATATATATAGAGTTCTAGGCTAGAGAATTACCTCCTCAAGCAATGTAGCCACTGTAATAAGTTACAGCATTGTCTTCTCAAACAAACTAGACAATGTAATAAATCAATCCATTGACCTATCAAATGCTCACAATCTCATCTTAGCAAGCTCAAGATGTAAGTAGTTCATTCATCTAAGCCTGCAGCTCTTTCCCCGTCTCTTTAGATATGTATGAATGCATATGCCTTATTATTGCAATGCATATAAGTGAATAAGTTATTATACTTATTATCTCCACTTCTTAATTCTAAATAATTAAATGTGGTTTGAACACAAAAGTATTCAACAATCACATGTAAAAATAGGCAATTGCTCAACTACAGCCAACCAGACTTTAGAGGAATTAATGACACAAACGAGAATAATTTTTCTAGTAATTGGAATAATCAACAATCACATGTAAAAATAGGCAATTTCTCAACTATTTTTCTAGCAATTGGAATAATCAACAATCACATGTAAAAATAGGCAATTGCTCAACTACAACAAATGACACTTTAGAGGAATTAATGACACAAACGAGAATAATTTTTCTAGCAATTGGAATAATATTGTGCGGTATATTTTATCTCATTAATAACGGAGACAATCACACAAAATAATATTTCGTGGAGCCACAATAATAGTTCATCACGCATCTTTCACAAACAAAACATGAATTATAATAATAAATATATCATTGGCCAATCACAAACATTGTTTCTCAAAACATGGTAAAATGTTAACATGTAAAATAATTGTGAAAATTTTGATTGTTATTTTGAAATTTTATATTTAAAATTAAACAAAGTATAATATTTAGAGTTTTTATATTACCAATTTTGTGTGCATGTAAAGTTTTAATAAAAATGAATATTATCATAAAATAAAATAACATCGAAAAAAAACACGAATGTGATTTTTTTTTTTTTTTTTTTCAAAAGGTGGAAAAACCTATCAAACTCAGTTTGTCAAACCAACAGTGAGGACAGCCATCTCTGGCTGCTATCCGCGAATGTCAGCACGAATGTGAATATATATATAAGTTGTGTGCTTACCGACATATTTATAAAAATTAAAATATATTTAAATTAATTTAAAAATAAAAAATAAAATAAATTACCACGTGGTACCATTTTTACCATTTTCCTAAACTAAATCACCGTAATAAATTACCTGCCATGTTTACAATTTCCCTAATCTAAATCACTGTGATAAAAGGACAACATTTCTTTTCTGCACAATTTCCTGCCTAGGCTCCTTGACTCCCCGTTGACGTGTATTTGTGAGACGAATTTTAAATGTATGAGTCGAAAGTGCACCGATGCACACACGGTCAGTCACATAACTGGACCGAGTGCCTGCGTAGAGGTTTGTAGATAGGAATAAGTAGTTGGACTCTAAGTGTAAACCTCACTTCGTAAGTGTCATTGGTGCAGTTTCTAATATGAATTGTGATGAGAAATCATATGTGTTTGTATTAAATATAAATTAGTAATTGTATCAAGTGTTGTAAAGGAAATGCGGTAAGGTAGTAATGTAAGAAGTGTTCTAAGTAATAGTAACATTAAACTATTACTTTTTCATGATGAAAGTGAAAATCATTTAATATATAGTGATTGCTGTATAATCATTTACTATATATAGTGATTGTTGTACATTTTTTTGAATTTCATTATAAATGTCAATCAATCAAAAGATAATTACACCCAATATGGAAATTATGATTCCATCATATAATTTTACATTTATAATCATTTAATATATAGTGATTGATTTATAATCATTTACTATATATAGTGATCATTGTACATTTTTCTTAATTTCATTATAAATGTCAATCAATCAAGTGATAGTTACACCCAATATGAAAAATATGATTCCATCATATAATTTTACATTTATACCATTTTTCTACAGTTGTTTTGCCTTAGCATAGAACTTCACTTTAGATGATAGGATTTCATCCTTAAGATCATTAAGCTTAGCATTCCACTTCACTTTGGATGATATGATAAACTTAGCATCTTAGATGATATGATTTCATCCTTAAGATCATTAAGCTCAACATGCCAATCACAATCCTTTGAATAAGTTAATCCAAACCAAAGATGAAGCAAGAAAACCAAATACACACCATCCTTTATATAAGATTTGTTTCCTTGTGCAACTTTATAAATTTAGATTTTATATAAGCTTTGTTTCCTCTACAAAACTTATGTCTAAGATAAAATATAAATGTCTATATAATTTTATAATATTTACAATCTACCATTATTCAATATTACATAAAATGAGTAATTTATATAAACAACCTCTCCAATTTAAAAATAATTCTAAAATAAAATAAAGAAATTTTTAGTGACCTTATCAAACTCAGATTTTTACATTTATGAAATACAAACCTAAAACATACATTGATAATATACGAATATAAAACATAAATTTTCATAAAAATAATTTAATCTTATTTAAATGATTAACCACATTTACTTCTATCTAAATCTTTACCTCACAAACCTTGATAACCATTTACTTCTATTTAAATCGTTACCTGACAACCCTTGCTTTGCATTACTTTCTTAAAACCTTGATAACCATTTACTTCTATTTAAATCGTTACCGGACAATCCTTGCCTTGGATTACTTTTTTAAATATGGAGATGAATGGGGACAATCCTTGCCTTGGATTACTTTTTTAAATATGGACATGAATGGACTAGATAGCCAAAGATACTTCTCATGCTATCAGGCACTTGATTATAGAAATATTTTTAGAGTTAGAATGCACCATTTAAAAGTTATTTAATGAATTTTTTTTAGATTAAAAACTTTATTCTATTTATCACAAGTGTATAATATATAATTTAAAAAACTAATAAATATCTAAAAATTAATAAAAAAAACATATTGTAATTTAAAATATTTTATAATTTTCAATTTAATTCAAAATTAGATACAAATTCAATTCTAAATATAATTCAAAATTAAATATAAAATAAAACTGTTTTCAATATTATCCAAAATTAAATATAAATGAATTCTTAAATATATTATATATTAATTTATGAAAAAATTAGAAATTATTATTTTATAATATTTATGAATTAGAATAGTATTTATATTTATAGTTAATTATACAAGTGAATGATGGAAATTGATATATGTTTTATTGAAACTATCATTTTATGATATTTATAAATTGTAATATTGTTTGTATTCATAGTGAAATATAAAATATAAAAATGAAATATATCTATATATATATATATATATATGATCAAATATATAAGTGAATGTTGAAAATTGATATATTCTTGACTTAGTGCAATAAAATTTGTAAATTGAATTAATATGAGTGGTTCATATGACATAATATTTGTTAAGGTTTTGTAAATGGGGTAGGAAGTTGAGTGGGTTTGATTGTGGAAAAAACAATAGTTAAGGTCTCTTGAGCTAGAGAAGTGAGGTGGGTGAAGGAGTGAAGGGAGATCTAATTGAATAGTTCATATTTGCAATTCAGGAACTATTAAATAAGTTACTTGTTTTTTCTACATGTATTATCTTTTTCTCAGTTAGAGTTGCATTCAACATGCTCAGAATAGTAAAAAACATGTCAATAACAATTCTTTGAATAAGTTAACCCAAACCAAAGATGAAGCAAGAAAGCCAAATAGACCCCATCCTTTATATAAACTTTATTTCCTCTACTTGTATTTCTGTGCAAACTTTTTATAAATTTGGATTTTATATAAGCTTTGTTTCCTCTACAAAACTTGTGTCTAAAATAAATATAAATGTCCATATAATTTTATAATATTTACAATCTACCATTATTCAATAAGCAATTTATATAAACAACCTTTCCAATTTAAAAATAATTCTAAAATAAAATAAAGAAATTTTTAGTTACCTTGATCAAACTCAGTTTTTTATATTTGTGAAATACAAACATGAAACATATGTTGATGACATACAAATATAAAACATAGATTAATGACATTGAATATGGATAAAGTTTCATAAAAATAATTTACTCGTATTTAAATGGTTAGCCACATTTACTTCTATTTAAATCGTTACCCAACAATCCTTGCTTGGATTACTTTTTTAAATATAGAGATGAAATGGATAATACATAGATAGCCAACGATATTCAAGCTTCTCATGCTATTAGGGAAGGGACTTGAATATAGAAATATTCTTGCAATATTTTTAGAGTGAAAATGCACCATTTAAAAGTTATTCAATGATTTCCTTTAATGGCAAAATCTCTTTTTTACTTACGACAACAAGTGTATAATATATAATTTCAAAAATAATAATTATCTAAAAATTAATTAAAAAAACATATTGTAATTTAAAATATTCTATAATTTTCAATTTAATTCAAAAGTAAATACAAATTCAATTCATATATATAATTTAAAATTAAATATAAAATAAAATTATTTTCAATGTTATTTAATATTAAATATAAATGAATTCTCAAATATAATATAATATATTATAATATAGATATGTTAATCTATGAAGAAATTATAAATTATTATTTTATAATATTTATGGATTAGAATAGTATTTATATTTATAGTTAATTATACAAGTGAATGATGGAAATTGATGGAGGCAGTGGGATTAATGATTATAATTTTTTTATTTTTTAGGACGAAAGGGGGTCTGCAACTTGAACGAGGTTTGAAGTTGGCGCTAGGGTTTTGCATTAGGGTTCCATGGCAGGACGCGCAGGGGGGAGCACTGCTCCCTCCTACAGTCAGGCAGTCAAAGAGGGAGGCAAGGAAGCAAGAGGGAAGCATTTCAAAAAACCGTTAGAAAAGATTTCAGAAGAAAGAGGCAAGGAGACAGTTGGAAGAAACGAATCCCAAGATCGGGAAGGGAATCAACAGGAAACCATTAAATAAAAGGAGAAGGGAGTCGGCAACAAAAAAAAGACTTCCACGAAATCTACGAGAGCCTGTAAACCCAAATCGAGCATCATTCCACGGTCATATACAGCGATTCAAGCACATAGGGACCATATGAAAGAACATGCGATCATTTGCAAGTTCATGGGGTTATGGCCAACAGAGAGGGCATTACATATCTAGATTAGGAGTCATTGGAAGCCAAAGGGAGAAATACATTTACATCTGGGTTCTAAGGGCTTCTTCACGGTGGTGTTCGCGAGCCTAGAGGACAAAGACAGAGTGTTTGAAGGGGGGCCTTATTTCTATGCTGTGGCAGGACTCTACATGTGGCCATGGATGATGAATTTTGTCCTAGAACGTGAAACATTTACATCTGTACCGGTTTGGATTATACTATACTCATTACCTCTAGATTACTGGCAACAAGAATCTTTGAAAACCATAGGCAACAAGCTAGGGCATTTTCTGAAGATATCAGAGGCAACTCTTAAAGGTAAATATACCTCCTTCACCCGAATATGTGTGGAAATGGATTTATCTGGAGCCCTCCCAGAAGAAATAATTTTGAAGTATATGATGAAGAATGGGTGCAAATGGTGGATTATGAGCACATACTATTCAGGTGCTGCAAATGTCATGAACACGACCATTTATTCAGAGACTGCCCAACAAACAATATGGAAGGAAATGGGAAAACCTCCTTGGACAGAGATCACGAGGGTTTCACCAAGGTTGGGGGCAAAGGGAAAGCGGGTAAACGACCACACAAGAAGATTAGTGAAGATAGATACACAAAACACAATAGTTTCAAAATCCTAGAGGAAGCAGAGGAGAACGTGGAGACAGTCCAGGACAGGGAGAACGCACTTAAGGAGCAGGACATGGAAGCTGAAATGGAGGATATCATAGTAAACAACTAGCAAAAGGAGGAGCTACAAAACTGCATGGAGATCAGTAAGGACCATGAGATGACTCCAAGTGAGGCAGGAATGGAGGACCATGAACTACAGGAGATTCTAGATAGGGAGAATCTAGATCTAGAACTATTTCTGGAACAAGGAAAGAACAAAGGAGTCGACTCCTTGCCAAAAGAAGATTATGATCGAGTTCAACAACTCTTTCTATGGAGGGCACAATCAAAGGGAACTGGGGTTAAAAGAAACCATGAAATTCAGGAGCCATGTGGGGTCAAAATGATGGAGAACTCACAGGCACAATCTCCAAAGAACTTAGAAAGGAAAAGAGGAAGGAAAAGACATCATGAACTGCTAAACGAATGTGGAAAACTATTGATTAACTCGGGTAAGATGAAATATCTTACCAGCTATTCCTTTACTAACCTTTCTTAACGAAGCTCACAACTTGGAATATTAGAGGTATAGGTAGTAGAAGGAAACAAAGGAATCTAAGTGACAGAATAAAAGAAGAAAAACCAGACATGGTCTTTATTTAGGAAACCAAATGTTTGATGGATAAAATAAGAGATATTCATAACAAATGGTTAATCAAGTATGAGTATTTAGAGGTTAAGGCAAATAACTCGGCAGGTGGGATTCTTACGCTGTGGGATCCACAAAAATTTGGAATCCTGGATGCTAAAGCATCCATGAACTATCTATCTTTGGTGTGTAGTCCTGTAGGTGATAAGGAGACATACATGATAACAAATGTTTATGGACCTCAAAAGCAAGTAGATAAACTCAAGCTTCTTACCTCCCTGGAAGGTCTAAGAGCACGACATCCCAATATGCCTTGGATAGTTGCAGGTGATTTCAATATGATAAGATCTCTTTCGGGAAAAAAAAAGGAGGCTCTAGATGGCTAGGCAAAGACTCTAAAGCCTTCCAAGATTTCATTATGAACATGGGACTAGTGGACACTGAAACAATAAATGGAACCTTCACTTGGAACAATAAAAGGGGAGGGGCTTCTCAAGTGGCTTCAAAACTTGATAGATTTATTGTTTCTGAGGATCTCCTCCTTTCAGGACCAACCATCACAGCTTCCATTCTGCCCTTTGGAGGTTCAGATCATTGGCCAGTTCAGCTAGAAGCTGCCTTTATGGGCACTCCAAGAAACAGGCCCTTCAGATTCGAAAATGCCTGGCTCTCACACCCCAATTTCACCAGTAACATTGACAAATGGTGGAAAGAGGATCTGAATATTCAGGGTACTAAAATGTACATGCTCCAGTAGAGACTGAAACATATTAAATCCAAACTTAAATATTGGAACAAAAAGGAATTTGGTGATATCCTCAAGGCCAGAATAGAAACTGAGCAGAAACTCCAGGAAATCAATCGGATAAATATCACAGAGGGCTTCAATGAAGAAAGGAAAAAACTAACTAACTCTTTGCAGGAAGAATGGGAGGATCGATGCTTACAAGAGGAAATTTTATGGAGACAGAAATCTAGGATTCAATGGATCAAAGAGGGAGAAATAAATACAAAGTTCTTCCACAAATCCACTATGGCCCACAGGGCACATAATAGAATCACAAAGATTAAGGATTCTCAGGGTGTTGAGCTTGTCTCTCACAAGGACATGGAATCGAGTCTAGTACAACACTTCTTCAATATTGCAAAGGAGCCAATGGAGGATAGATCTAGGTTCATTGATCAGTTCACCCAGTATATTCCCAAGTTGGTCACCAGAGAGGACAACCACAATCTCAACAGGCCAGTCTCGGAAGAGGAGGTCAATGAGGTGATTAAGGAAATCCAAAGTGGAAAAGCACCAGACTTTGATGGTTTCAATGTAGAATTCTTCAAATCTTGCTGGGGAACAGTCAAACAAGACATCCTCGAGGTTGTGGAAGACTCGAGAAAATCCAAAAATGTTCTGAAAGCACTGAATGCTTCCTTCATAGCTTTAATCCCCAAAAAGGAAAATGCTATGACTCTGGATGGATTTCGACCCATAGCCGTATGTAATGTGGTTTATAAAATCATTTCCAAAGTGATAGCCAAGAGACTCAAGCCCCTGCTACCTTCCCTCAACTCGTAAGAGAAAATAGGCTATGTGGAAGGAAGACAAATTCTCAACACCATCATCCAAGCACATGAGGTGGTACACTCTCTCTGGTCTGAATTGGATCCTCAAACACTCCTACAGTTTCCTGAACTCCGTAAAACTCATACAAAAGTTTCAAAGTGCTATGGATGTCGAGCTTATCAGAAATAACTTCTAAACAATGGCAATTTGTGGTTAGCACGGAGCAACAAGGACCCTCATTCAAGGCGCACATACCGTTGGCCCATGGTAACTGCATGCTGGCACAAATTGGCAAATGGGAAGTCAGATCCAAAAATGGAGGCAATTTCTAATATGCGATTAGTGCTAAGCACTAATTGCGTATCGCAGGGCATCCCCCTCAGAGAAGGAAAGCCTTGAGTGTTCGGTCATGAGGAAAAGCATAAAACCGTGTGGAAATCACTGATTCCGTCAGAAGGTGGGCCCCACGATAAAATCGGTAGGATATCAGAATGACATCAAGTGGTAAGTAGGTTTGACCAAGTCCCACCTGATTCCATACAATGGGTGACACGCGTCTAGTGGATGAGAGAGAAAACTGCTCTCATCATGCGAGTAAAGATCATGCTACTTACCCGCGTGATATGGGCGGAGACTGTAGGATCTGGAGGCCCCAAATCAATGGCAGAGAAGTAATCTGATAGGTGACAGGATTCGACAGGGAAATAGGTTGAAGCGGATAAGATTTGAGATCCAACATGACTGATAGTTGGCAGAGGAATTAGTTTCATGGGCAATCTTGAAGCAACAGAAGTAACGCCTGTTCAAAGAGGACTGACACCCAGTTCATGAGGAAACAATTGGCCACCTCTCTATGAAGTGTCACAATGATGATGACGCAAAGCAGGGGAATTTCAACGAACAGAGGTAGGAGATCCAGAGAGCCAGGAAGCAGAAATGAACAGTCAGGGAGAAGATTGGCTTTAAGCCATGAACAGACAGAGAAATTAGGGAAAAGCAAAAAAAGAGAGCAAAGAGAGAGAGGAGCAAGAATTGCAGAGAACAGAGAAGCCGAGCTGACCTGCAGAGTAAAGGTAGCATCGAGCATATAGAGACACAGAGAGTCCGAGAGTCTGTGAACTCTAGAGAAGGCTTGAGAGGTTCAAGCAACTCCTCTGTGTACACCTGTCAGGTATTGAGTACCAAATTAGACTCATACCACTGAGACCAGTTGAGGTTGAGTTTCAGTAAGGGGAGTCTGTGTACTCTAGAGACTTGGAGGATCCAAGTACAACCCTACTGATCCTTATCTATTAAGTGAGACTCAATTTGAGCTCAATGTTGTAAAACTCTGCTTTTTAAGACATAATAGAAAGGCCACCACTGAAGGCTAGACCAGGAGACGTAGCCCAGGAGGATTGGATGAACTCCTTATTAAATTTGTTGTGTTTATGTGTTTTCTTACTGTGTTCTCTTACTATTCCAATGTCTGTGTATTTCACAATCTTATCGATCTGTTGCATAAAATAACATAGACACCCCCTAGCACATAAGTCTATAATACCTTCATTAATTAACTGAGATAATTCATGAGTGATTTCAGATCATGTGGTATTAGAGCTTCTAGGTTGTTTAAGGTTAGACAAGCTTGTGCTAGATTTTGTTGTTGAATTCGAACTAGATCAAAGCTTAAATTAGGAGAAGGAGAGTTGGTCAAAACTAACCTGGAAATTGGAAGAGTCTGTCCTAAGAAGAAAATGTTAGAAGAAAGTCCCTTGGGACCAGACCCCCAATTCATAGATAATTTCCTAGCCATGAGGTCCATGGTAGAGGAAATGTATAGGGAGTTTAAGAAAGGTAAAGATGAAGATTCATCACACTCCAAAGAAAAAGGAGAAGAAGAATCTCTCCTCCATGACCACTCAAAAGGCAAATGGAAAGAAGAAAACTTTCTCACACCTCGTAATAGCCCTGAACATAAAAAGAAGACATGTTTGATTAAATTAGATGTTAAATTTGATTTGCCAATAAATTATGGAGAGATGAATTCAAAGAAGCTGGATAATTGGATCAGACAAATTGATGTCTATTACAGAGTGCAAAGTATCGACTCAGACAAGAGTAAGATTCAGCTGGCCAGCCTATGCCTCGGAGGCACTACCTTGGTATGGTGGGAAGGCAGGACACAAGCTAACATGAAGAAACATGGGAAGATTCTTTCTGTCTGGAGTGAATTTGTTTTTGTGATCAAAAGTAGTTCTATCCACTAGCTTACATGCAGCAAGCCATGATGAGCTGGCAAACTCTTCACCAATTGAAAGGGAAAAGTGTACAAGGTTACACCCAAGAATTTAGGAAGAGAGCTTTGATTCTAGGAATTTCATTAGACTCACCTGAGACTCTGTTGAAGTACATAGGTGGTCTACACAGCTACATGAGGAACACTATCCACATGTTTAATCCCACTAGTATAGATGAGGTATCTGTTCAAGCTACGTATCTAGAAGCTAGAGGAAAGAATGGGAAACTAGAAGTTGGAGGATCATCTAAGCCCATTGCAAGCAAGAATAAGGAGAAAAGAAAACATAAATGGAAAGAGAGGAAGGCCAACACTGCACAGAAAAGCAAGTCTTCCTGCACTCACTGTAAGAAGGATGGGCATGATGATGAGCACTGTTGGATTCTGCATTCGGAGCTAAGACCTAAGAAGTTCGAGGGAAACAAGAAGAATAATGTTGTAGCTATTCAAAAATATTTGGGGTCGGACTCAGGAGATGAAACAACCATTGCAGCCACAGGTATAAAAGGTTGTCCACTTTAGAGAATGCAGAAATCAAGAAGCAGGTGCAGGAGTTGCTCGAGAAGGGGTTCATCAGACCTAGCACATCACCGTGTGGGTCTCCAATAATTTTGGTGAGAAATAAAGATGGATCGTGGAGAATGTGCATTGATCACCGAGCACTGAATAAGATAACGATCAAAAATCGTTATCCCCTTCCTCGCATAGATGATCTATTAGATCAATTGAAAGAAGGTGTTTATTTTTCCAAGTTAGACTTGCATAGTGGATATCATCAGGTCAGAGTTGCAGAATAAGATGTATGGAAGACTGCTTTCAAAACAAAGCAAGGATTGTATGAGTGGTTGGTTATGCCTTTTGGCTTAACTAATGCTCCTGCTACTTTCATGAGAATAATGAATGATGTACTCAGACCTTTTCTTGATGATTTTGTTATGGTATATTTGGATGACATTCTTTTATTTAGCAAAACATGGGAAGAACATTTAAAGCATGTTAAGCAGACACTAGATGTTTTGAAAAGAGAAAAAATTTATGTTAAACTCTCAAAATGCGAATTTGGCAAAACAAATTTGAATTATTTGGGACATATAGTAGGGGGTGGTGAATTGAAGATAGATCCCTCTAAGGTGGCAGTCATTGTAAACTGGCCTAAACCCAAAGCTGCTACAAAAGTTAGAAGCTTCTTAGGAGCACAATATTAGAGAAAGTTCATTTCTAACTTTTCCTTAATTGCAGATGCCTTACATGCTTTAACAGGATTGAACAAGGTGTTTCAGTGGGGAGGTAAATAGCAAAAATCCTTCAACACCTTGAAAGAAAATATTAGTATAGCACCAGTACTAGCACTGCCTGATCTTCAAAGACCATTTGAGATCCAAACAGATGCCAGTGACTATGCCATGGGATCAGTGTTGATACAACACGGTAAACCCATATGTTATCATTCTAAGACATTTAATTCTGCAGTAATTGACTATCCCACATATGATGAAGAATTGTATGCATTAGTATAGAGTGTGAAAAAGTGGAAACATTACTTAATGGGAAAAGAGACAGTTATACATACTGATCATCAACCACTTCAATATCTACACTCCCAAACTAAGTTGCAGCAATTAAGACACTATAGATGGATGGGTTTTCTACAACAGTTTCATTTGGTCTTCAAATATAAGAAGGGAATACACAATAAAGTTGCAGATATGTTATCTAGACCAATCATAAATGCATCTACTATACTTAAGCATAATTTGGTACTTCATGAGAGCTACATTGAACAATATTCTCAAGATATAGATTTTAAAGATGTATATGCAACTTTAAGTCAAAGCAAACGAATAGAAGAATTGGATTATCACATTAAGGACCAACTCTTGTATCATTATGGGAAGCTATGCATTCCACAAACTGAAAGAGTAAAGATAATTCGAGAAGCACACACTTCTCTAATATCAGGTCACTTTGGGGTAAGTAAAACGGTTGCACAACTGCAAAGATTTTGTTATTGGCCAAAAATGAATGATACAGTTTCTAGATATGTAACAGGGTGTACCATGTGTGCTAAAAGCAAGCCTAGCAATAGAAAACTAGGATTGTACACTCCACTGCCAGTTCTTTCTCATCCTTGGGAAAGTGTTTCCATGGAATTTGTTGGAGGACTACCTAAATCTAGGAAAGTTCATGACTATTTATATGTTGTTGTGGATAGGTTCAGCAAAATGTATTTTGATACCTTGTAATAAACATATTACAGCTGAACAAACTACAAAGTTGTTCTTTCAGCATGTATGGGTTCATTTTGGATTACCTACTTCCATTGTATCCCATCGAGACACTCAATTTGTTGGGAAGTTTTGGTCGAGTCCGTGGGAACTGATGGACACCAAACTGAAGAAAAGCCCAGCCTTTCATCCACAAATAGATGGCTAGACAGAACTAGTCAACAGGACAGTGATCCAGTTGCTCAAAGGCTATTGCAGCAAGCATCCCAAACTTTGGTATGAACATTTGTGTTATGTGTAGCATGCTTACAACCAAGCAAAACATTCTTCTACATAGATATCTCCTTTTGAGACCTGTTTTGGTTCCACACCAGGGTCTCCCTTGGATTTTGTCTTTGGTAAAGACATAGCAGTTGATGGACATAGTGCTGTGGGCAAGGAAACCAAGTTCATTGAACAAATCTAAGAGATTCACCAGGTAGTATAGGAACAGTTGGAAAAGAGTGAAGCCAAATACAAGGCAGGGCATGACAAGCATCGGATGGAGCATAGTTTTCAAGTTGGTGATCAAGTCTGGCTGTATATTAGCAAAGACATAATGCAAGGTGAAGGTAAAAAGCTAAAGCCATTAAGGTATGGACCTTTCAAGATACCTAAGAAGATTGGTGAGAATTCTTTTCGCCTTGATTTACCAGCTTACATGCACATTTACTCAGTCGTTAATGCAGACAGCTTGAGACTATTTGAACCTTCATTAATTGAATATCCCAAAGAGCAGAGTCAATTGCCTTCTATTGATGATCTGTTACCTGAATATCTCCATGAATTGCAGGAAGACACAGTTCTGGACAGGAAGGTGAGGACGATGTGTAGGGGAGATGTTGAGTACCTTAGGATTGGACTCAAGGGGTCAAAGCCAAGCAATGCAAAATGGATGGAGATTGGACAAGTGAGACATCTATACCCTTACTTAGTCAATGCTTGAAAACCAACTTTTGGTGGTCCAAAATCTTTTTCAGTGGGAAGCTCGTGATCCGAATTGGATCCTCAAACACTCTTACAGTTTCCTGAACTTTGTAAAACTCATACAAAAGTTTCAAAGTGCTATGGATCTCAAGCTTATTAGAAATAACCTCTAAACAATGGCAATTTGTGGTCAGCGCGGAGCAATGAGGACCCTCGGTCAAAGCGCGCAGATCGTTGGCCCATGGTAACCATGTGTTGGTGCAAATTGGCGAATGGGGAGTCAGATCCAAAAATGGAAGCAATTTCTGATATGCGATTAGCACTAAGCACGTCCCCCTCAAAGAAGGAAAGCCCTGAGCACTCGATCACGAGGAAAAGCATAAAACCGTGCGGAAATCACCGATTCTGTCAGAAGGTGGGCCCTGCACTAAAACCAATAGGATATCGGAAGGACCTCAAGCGGTAAGTGGGTTCGACCGAGTCCCACCCGATTTTATACAACGGGTGACACGTGTCTAGCGGATGAGAGAGAAAATCGCTCTCATTGTGTGGGTGAAGATCATGCTACTTACCCGTGCGATATGGATGGAGACCGAAGCATCTAGAGGCCCCAGATCAACGGCGGAGAAGCAATCCGATGTATTACTGGATTCAACAGGGAAATAGGCTGAGGTGGATAAGATTTGAGATCCGACATGACCGATGAGTTGGCAAAGGAATCAGTTTCACAGGAAATCTTGGAGCAACAGAAATAATGACCGTTAAAAGAGGACTGCCACTCAGTTCATGAGGAAACAGGTGGCCACCTCTCTGTGAAGCTTTACAGTGATGATGACGCAGAGCAGGGGAATTCCAGCGAACAGAGGTAGGAGATTCAGAGAGTCGGGAAGCAGAAACAAACAGTTAGGGAGCAGATTGGCTTTAAGCCATGAACATACAGAGAAAGCAGGGAAAATCATAAAAAGAGAGCAAAGAGAGAGAGGAGAAAGAATTGCAGAGAACATAGAAGCCGAACTGACCTACAGAGCAAAGGCAGCATCGAGCAGAAAGAGACACAGAGAGTCCAAGAGTCTGTGAACCCCAGAGAAGGCTTGAGAGGTTCAAGCAACTCCTCTGTGTACACCTATTAGGTATTGCGTACCAAATTGGATTCATACCACTGAGACCAGTTGAGGTCGAGTTTTGGTAATGGGAGTCTGTGTACTCTAGAGACTTGGGGGATCCAAGTATAGCCTTGCTGATCATTATCTGTTAAGTGAGTCTCAATTTGAGCTCACTGTTGTAAAACTCTGCTTTTTAAGACACAATAAAAAGGCCATCACTGAAGGCTGGACTAGGAGATGTAGCCCAGGAGGATTGGGTGAACTCCTTATTAAATTTGTTGTGTTTATGTGTCTGCTTACTGTGTTCTCTTACTGTTCCAGTGTCTATGTATTTCGCAATCTTATTGATCTGTTGCATAAAATAACATAGACACCCCCTAGCACATAAGTCGGTAATACCTTCATTAATTAATTGAGATCATTCATGAGTGATTTCAGATCACTCTCAAATGCAACAAGCAACCAGGTATGATCATTCAGTTGGACCTTACGAAAGCCTATGAAAAACTCAGCTGGTCTTATATCAGAGCTATTCTAAAAGCATATGGCTTTGACCAAAACTAGATAAGATGGGTTATGGCACTAGTTACCATGACCAGTTTTTCCATTTTGCTTAATGGAGCTCCTTCAAGTACATTCACACCTTCCAGAGGGCTCAGACAAGGTGATCCGCTCTCACCTTTCCTCTTCATCCTCATGATGGAAGGGTTGGGTAAGGCAATCAAAATGGAAAATGTTGAAGGTCAAATTCAGGGTATCAAGCTCACCCTGGATGGAGACACTAACACTCATCAACAATTTGTGGATGATACTATGTTGCAGGGCATACCCACAGTTAGGGAAGCATGAGCAATCAAAAATATCCTAAACAAATTTGCTATGGTAGCAGGTACAAAGGTAAGCCTCAACAAGTCCAAAGTTTTTTTCTCTAATATTAATATTGCTATACAGAGAAACATTACCAGGATTCTTGGTTTTCAAAGGGAATAGTTACCTTCCAAATATCTTGGCATTCCTCTTACTGAAAAACCTCTCAACAAGAAAAGATGGGAACCAATTTTAAATAAACTTCAGGACAAGATCAGGAAATGGACATGCAGATCATTAAACTTAGCAGGGCGACTTGTGCTCACACAGGTGGTCTTGCAGGCCATTCCCATTTTCATGTTTGCAACTATCCCTTCTCCTCAAGGTATCAAGTAGTAGATAAGGAGCATACAAAGGGACTTTCTATGGGGCAGAGGGGAAGAGAAAAAAAAGTGGGCTTTAGTTGCCTGGGATAAGCTCTACAAGCCCAAAAGCCATGGTGGCTTGGGGCTGCATGATCCGGAAACTCTCAGCAAAGTTTCAGGAGCTAAGCTTTGGTGGTGATGGATCAAGGAGCCGAATGCCCCCTGGGCCAAGCTTTGGAAACAAAAGTATGCCAAGCACTGGCAGGAGAAGGATCATATTAGAATATCAGGGAAAATCAGGGGCTCACACATTTGGAACCTTGCCTGGGAGAACAAAAGCATTGTTCAGCAATACTGTTTTTGGGAAGTCCGAGCAGGGGACCGTGATTGATTTTTGGAGGACAGCTGGCAACAGGAACCCATCCTGTATAGGAATGACCTGGAAACCCTCAAGAGAGACAAAGATAGCAAAGGTTTGTAATTGGTAAAAGATTTCTGGCACCAGGGAAGGAATAATGGAACATGGAGGAAATGGAAGGATCTAAGTTACAGTGATGAGAGTCCTTTGAAGGCCAAGGCAGATTCTCTTATCCAGGACTTAGAACATAGACAGATTCTGGTTTTCTCCTCATCTGACCAATTAAGATGGGGGAAGAATAATGAAGGTAGCTTTAACCTCAAAGAGGCAAAACAGGAAGTCACAGGTTTTAACTTTATGAAAACTAATCAAGTCTAGAAGGAGCTTTTGCAAACTCCTCACTGGATGAAAATAAAGTTATTCATCTGGCTAGTGCATCAAAGGAAGATCCTAACTTGGGAAAACCTCCTAAAGAAAGGCTTCATTGGCCCTTCCAAATGTCACCTTTGTGGCTCACATGAGGAAACAATTGAACACCTTCTCAACCTCTACCCTTTTTCTGCTAAGGTGTGGAACTAGGTGGCCTCAATCTTTAGACAAACCATCAGGGACAATCTTAGCATATCCAACACTTTGAAAAACTGGAGGGATAACTTCTCAGGAAATGAGATCATTAACAAAGCCTTGATGCTGGTACCAGGATTTATCATTTGGAATGTTTAGAAAGAGCGCAATAGGTGGATCTTCAAAGATAAAGCTAGCGAGCCCCAGCACATAATCGATCAAATTCTAAAATAGCTTAAAGACACAGTAAAAAGCCTATTGATATCACTTCCTAAGGATCCTCCTCTGCATCAAGAGGAGAATATTATTCTTAATTTGGGACTCTAGTCCATTAGTCCTCAAGGAATAATAAAGGGAGGGAGAACAATAAATATAGGGGCTAGTAGTTGGATGCCCCCTCCACAGGGCTTCTTCAAGGTAAACATTGATGGAGGTTCTAAGGGAAATCCAGGGGTAGTTGGCTTTGGGGCTGCCATATGAGATCATCAGGGGCAAACAAAATACATCTCCCATGGCCACTTGGGGAAGGGTACACATAACATGGCTGAACTCCTAGCATTAGAGCAATGCTTGGAGATCCTAAAGGAGGCAAATCTACAGAATTTTATCATTGAAGCGGATTCGAAATTGATCATCAAAGTAGCCAAGAAAATACACAATGGAACTTCACTAGATAAAGTGTCGAAGCATTGGAAGCTACTGTAGGTTTTTTACCATATCCACTCTCACCTACAAACCCTTAAAATGATAAGATTTGTTCATGCGAAAAGGAAAGCAAATATGTTAGCAAATCAGTTGGCCAACGA
Source organism: Pinus tabuliformis (assembly GCA_031772625.1). Lineage (NCBI taxonomy): Eukaryota > Viridiplantae > Streptophyta > Pinopsida > Pinales > Pinaceae > Pinus > Pinus tabuliformis. The sequence continues at coordinate 309,963,035 of CM062808.1, read as the reverse complement.
AGGAGTGACTAATAGGCAAAGGGATTCTCAACATGCTTGGGAGTCGTTACCTACCAGAAAATTGTGAGAGGATTGTTTCTATCTGGCAACCAAAGATATGGAAATATGGAGGAACAGAACTGATCGATGGGATTCAGGAGATAGGTGGGAGGATGGGGTCACCTAAATCAGCTACACTTTTTTTGGTTTTGGCTACTCTCCAAAACTCTGACCACTCTCGGTTGAATGAGGAAGGTAATAATTCGGGCAGCTCCATAGATCTAGTTGCCTGTTTGCATTGGGCACAATGGGTTTTTTATGGAGAACCTAGGTAGAAGGTTTAGAATTGTCCGCAGGAAGGATCGGAAAATCATTGCTTGGTGGCAAAGCGTTTTTGTTTTTCCGCGAAACTTAGGATACAAAACAACAAATGGTATATCGGATGAGATAAGAATGGTTTCTGGTTTTTCGTCTTGTGCCTCTGATTCCACTCATTGTGTGACACGTTGTGGCGAGAGGTGAGAGAAAACCACCCTCATCGGATGGTTAACCCCTGCGCATCTCATTTGCCCGATATCCACAATGGCCATTGGATCGGTGTTTAGTAATCAATAGCGAGGATGGGTTCGTGCTTGTTGCTCGAGAGATTCGGATCCAAAATTGCTTAGTGAACTCAACCTTTAGCGGTCGTCGGGTCCGATTGTTGGTTGTAGAGTGGTCCATTGTGGGTCCCTTTGTGGACCCTCGATGGGAGGCTTGTAGGCTTTTTGTGGGCCTTGGTCCTTGGATTCCAAGGTTTCTTTGAGCTGCCATTGGGTTTCTGCCGGCCCTGTTGACCAGGACTCTTTCTCAGGGTGGGTGCGATTTCTTGTAAATTATGTAATTTTTCTAGATTAATAGAAGGTTCTTCTCTTACTTATAAAAAAAAAGAATTATGGAAATTGATATATGTTTTATTGAAACTATCATTTTATAATATTTATAAATTGTAATATTGTTTGTATTCATAATGAAATATAAAATATAAAAGTGAATTAATTATGTATATTTATGATCAAATATATAAGTGAATGTTGAAATTTAATATGTTTTTAATTTAGTTTAATAAAAATGGTAGATTGAATTAATATGAGTGGTTTATATGGCATAATATTTGTTAAGGTTTTGTAAATGGGGTAGGAGGTTGAGTGGGTTTGATTGTGGGAAAAAACAATAGTTAAGGTCTCTTGAGCTAGAGGAGTCTAAGTCTAGGAGGTGGGTGAAGGAGTGAAGTGAGATCTAATTGAATAGTTCATATTTTCAATTCTAGAACTATTAAATAAGTTATTTGTTTTTGCTACATGTATTATCTTTCTTCTTCTTCTTCTTCTTTTTCACAGTTAGAGTTGCATTCAACATGCTCAAAATAGTAAAAATCCTGTCAATCACAATCCTTTGAATAAGTTAATCCAAACCAAAGATGAAGCAAGAAAACCAAATAGACACCATCCTTTATATAAGCTTTATATCCTCTACTTGTATTTCTGTGCAATTTTTTTATAAAGTTGGATTTTATATAAGCTTTGTTTCCTCTACAAAACTTGTGTCTAAAATAAAATATAAATGTCCATATAATTTTATAATATTTACAATTTACCATTATTCAATATTATATAAAATGAACAATTTATATAAACAACTTCTCCAATTTAAAAATAATTCTAAAATAAAATAAAGAAATTTTAAGTTACCTTGATGAATGGACACTCCGGATAATACATAGATAGCCAGCGATATTCAAGCTTCTCATGCTATCACCGATTTGATTATAGAAATATTCTTGCAATATTTTGAGAGTAAATCATTTTGTTATGGTAAATTGTGGAATTAATTATAGAATATTTGTAATTCTAGAACTATATTATAGAAATATTTTTGCAACATTTTTATAGTAAATAACTTTATTATGGCAAATTGTATAAGATTTACAAATCTGGAACTATTAAATAAGTAATTTGTTCTTACTACATATATTAGCTTTTTTTTTTCCATTTTTTTTAGTTAGAGTTGCATTCAACATGTTACATTCAACGTGCTCGGAATAGTAAAAGCACATGTCAATCACAATCCTTTGAATAAGTTAATCCAAGTTAATTTCCTGTTATTATACCAGTGGTACAAGGCAACGGTCATATATAGTTTATGAGAACAAACCCACAAGAGGGAAAACTACTGCGAGAGAAACCTCGGAAGGACAGTGTGACACAACTTGCATAATTTGAATAACTTCATTTGGCTTTGGCTACAGGTTTATGTGAATTGGGTGTTAAGGTTCGTGTGAATTGGGTGTTAAGGTTCGTGTGAATTGGGTATTAACTAGGCTACAGGTTTGTGTGAATTGGGTATTAACTAGCAAGTGGTGCGGCTTGGGTCTATCAAATAAAGTTCCACAGAAAAACAAATGTCGACACCTAGGGCCACCATGAGGATAACAAATTTTGATTCCCAGTATATATTCTCCTCTATGTACTAAAAATACTGTGACCACTAAGATAATGCCACGAGAGACATTGAAATACAAAAAAGAATGATTTTTCTAAGCATTTTCCATTGCTCTTCCCCAATGAACTGGTATGCGTGAAAAACTTACAAGGATTAATTAGGTGGTTTTAGAGTTCTGATGCATAGAACCTGGAACCATTGTCGCAAAATCCTTTTCCCGACTGCCGCTTGAGAACATGGAGGTCCCTACTTGGGCAAAACTCCATGGCTAGACACGATAACTGAGTCTCGTCCAAATGCACCTACAAAATCGGCAGGAACATATGATCCAACGTTTCCAAAATCTCCCTCTTAGTCTCAACCCTAATCATCTTATTCCAGCCCGATAACCTTCTTTCCCATTTCCTTGATCACAAAATAGCAGTCTGTTCCCTTCAGCGTGACAAATAAACGTTGTCGATGTCCTGGTTGCCTAGCTTGTGGATCATCTGGATAATCAAGAGGCCCTTCAGCTCTAAGCCTCTGTTCCCAGCGAGCATCATTGTAGGCCTTGTGGGGGATTTCTCAACGACTGGGGCTGCTCGTCCCTCCTACGCAATTGTCACAGCTCGTGTTTCCACCGCTGCTTTAGTTGACGTCCACCAAAGAACTATGGAGATGTCACAAAATCAATCTGCTGGAGAATTGTGGAGATGTCACAAAATCAATGTGAGGGTATCAAGAAACAGTTCAAGAAACACTTGTTTCCATCGCTTCTCTAGTTGACGTTCGCTGAAGAACTGTGGAGATGTCACAAAATCAATCCGTTGGAGAACTGTGGAGATGTCACAAAATCAATCCTTTGGAGAATTATGGAGATGTCACAAAATCAATGTGAGGGTATCAAGAAACGGTTCAAGAAATAGTTCAGCAAAATGATTTAGTAGTTATTTGATTAGATGGAGTGAAACTTTTCAATGGTCTAACATTTTATCTAATGGTCTAGATTGGTACACAGTGGCAGCTAGGGAGTTCTTCCCAGAGGGAAATGCCTTACGACGTAATAATAATAATAATTACTAGCAATATTAACTATGTAACATTGGTTATGTTTATACTACCTATGTAACTAGTTTAAAGATACCAAATGTCTCTATATTTTGACATAAAAATTCCAATGTATTAACTATTTAATTTGTTTAATGATTTTTCTTTTTTAAATCTTAGCTCTTCAATTAAAATAAAAGAAAAAGAGGGAGAATAAAAGGATGATTCATGTAACAATGTAAGATAATCATCATATTTTGTGTCATTAACTATGTAATTGTATAACATCAATCATTAATTAGTCATGAGTGCCCTTGGATCCGAATAAGGCCGCTATGTAACCAACCACCAAGTCTAGTTGTGCATTGATCCAGGTGGATGTTGGTGGCCACCCACCTATCCCATTTGGACCCCCACAACTGTCTCTTTCAGTTTTTCAGTTTCCTTAATTATAGCACAGTTTACTATTTTTAGCAGTTTTTTGGATCCTAAACTTCCAGAGCCGTTTTGAGGCGCTAAACAATGTTTTTTGGGAAATCTATCGCGAGTGATTTTTTTGTTAAAAAATCATCTTTTCCGTCATAGTCCTCGAAGAGATCTTTCCAATGGGCTATCATGCACGCCAAATGGAGATAATACGACCAATTCGCGACCCCGGGAAGTTGGCTATCCAACTCACCCCAAAATGGGGCCCACAATTTGGCGTTTCATCTTCTAGGGTTAGGTTTTGGGATTTGAAGGGTTTTCCATTGTTTCTCAATAATAAATAGGCCTTCGAGCCTCATTGTAACACAGTTCAGAATAGTTCAGAGGCATGTAGCTACCACATCTCTTCTCAGAGATAAGCTACCATCACCCTAGCTGGTTTATTTCTATTTTCGGTTGTAAGCATATTTCAGTATTTTCCATTAATGAAATGAAGTATTATTTCTGTTGCATCTTTGTGTATATGGTTATCTCTGTATTTTTTTGCGTTCCTGTTTAAGTCTAGATCAGTGGTGTCAGAGCAGTTTGCTTTTTCTTTGTTTTTCTTTGCATGTCCCCAACGAGGTCAGGATATAAGGAGTTAGGGCTTGAACTGGTCGAACCTTTGCAAGACGAGCCTCACAAATCTCGATGACCTCCCATGGCGGATGAGAAGAAAGACGAGGGGGCAGGAGATCCTATCAAAATCTTGCTTGAAGAAGCCCTCAAGTGGCAAAGGAATGCGATGATGGATAGCTTTGCACAGATCCTTCAGTGGCTACCTAGAGGCGACACATTGGCTTCCAACAGCTACTCTGGAAACACCACACCGTTTAAGGTACAAGTTAATTTTGAAATCCCCATCTTCGAGGGTCAAATAGATGCAGATGCCGTAGATAAATGGTTAAATCTTCTAGATGGGTATTTTTCTGTTCATGAATTTTCAAGTCAGGAAAAGATTGTTTTTGCTCTTCTCAAAGCAGTCCCCCACGTCAAGGACTAGTGGGAAACCTACTGCGAGCAGAAGGATGAAAGTACAGGCTCACTATTTTCAGCCGCACCCACTTGGAATGACTTTCGGGATGCCATCAACGAGCAGTACTACCCTGTCAAAAGCTATGATGACAAATACATCAAATGGACCACACTGCGGCAGGCAGGAGACCAAGATGTGCCAGAGTTCACAAACATTTTCCATACCCTTCGCACACAGTTTGGTATCAAAGATTCTGAGCTACATCTGGTACTCAAATACCGTGGCTGCCTACACAGATACATCCAGGAAGAGATGGAGTTCTTGAACATCTCCTCACTCAGCACAACATACCAATACACTGTCAAAATCAAGCAAAAGTTCAAATAGAAGAAGCGAGACTTTGGATCTGCAAATCTGAAGCCCAAAGGACAAAGCCAAGGCGGGGTGACCCAAGACAACCAGTCGAAGCCACAAGAAAAGAAAAACACCACGAAGCCGAAGAAGGACACAGGAAAGTGGTGTGAGTTCCACAAGAGTCCCACTCATAACACAAGTGAGTGTCGGACCAAGCAGTCGCTGGTGGCCGAGTTGAAGGCTTCCGAATCAGATGCATGTTCCGACCTTGAGCCAGAACCTGACAAGGGGAATGGCAAAGGGAAGAAAATCATTGATGCGAAGCCCAGCGCCATTGTTGCCACCGCCAAGATCTAGAAAAATGAGCCCGAAGATCCAGAGGAGGGGGAACGTCTTTTCCACTCACAGATGTGGGTGAAGGGTTCGCCGTTGCAATTCATTGTCGATAGTGGTAACCAAAAGAACCTCATTTCAGTAGAGGTCATGAAGCGGTTGGGCCTACCAACTACACCACACCCACAACTGTACAGTATCGGGTGGCTTCATGAAGGACGAGATCTCAAAGTTCACTAGCAATGTCACCTTCCCTACAGCATCAAGCCCTTCACAGACGAGGTATTGTGTGATGTTACACCTCTGGATGTTTGTGATGTACTATTAGGCCAGCCATACTCGTGGAGGCGACATGCTTTGTATGAGTCAAGGCCTCGCGCTATCATTATTTCTTTGGATAATTCATTATACAGGATACCGGAGGTAGCCCCACCTACTGCCACCTCTTTGATCACTGTTAAGAAAGGAAGCAAGCTCATCTCACAGACTAGGAAATTTATTTTCTGTCTGGTTCACTCCCAAAGTAAGGGAAAGATCATTGCTACATCCATGACCCCCCCGAAGGGTTCCTCCACACATCAGCAACAACAGAGGGATACAGTCATGACAGAACATAGGAACAACTTCTCCTTACCCAGAGGGGTACCACACAAGTTTCAGGTGGGCGACAAAGTTTGGTTACATTTGCAGAGGGAGCGCCTTACTAGAACCCATCAGGAACACAGACCACTTCGACATGGTCCTTACACCAGTAACAAGGCTATGGGAAACAATGCTTTGAAGCACAACATTCCTCCATTCCTTCGCTTGCACTGAGTGTTCAATGTGGACCGTTGCCGACCATGCTCCCCACCATTTCTGGACACATCAGAGATTGCAGAACAACTCACCAGAGACCCAACTCAGCAGAAGCTTCCTCATCTCAGGGAGGAACTCAACGCAATGGGGACCATTGCTTCCTAAGGGGGGAGGAATGATCCAGGTGGATGTTGGTGGCCACCCACCTATCCCATTTTGACCCCCACAACTATCTCTTTCAGTTTTTCAGTTTCCTTAATTATAGCACAATTTACTATTTTTAGTAGTTTTTCGGGTCCTAAACTTCTGGAGCCGCTTTGAGGCCCTAAACGAAGTTTTTTGGGAAATCTAACGCCAATGATTTTTTTTGTTAAAAAATCATCTTTTCCGTCGTAGTCCTCGGAGATATCTTTCCAACGGGCTATCATGCGCGTCAAACGGAGATAATACGACCAATTCGCGACCCCGGGAAGTTGGTTGTCCAACTCACCCCAAAACGAGGCCCACAATTTGGCGTTTGATCTTCTAGGGTTAGGTTTTGGGATTTGAAGGGTTTTCCATTGTTTCTCAATAATAAATAGGCCTTTGAGTCTCATTGTAACACACTTCAGAACAGTTCAAAGGCATGTAGCCGCCACATCTCTTCTCAGAGATAAGCTACCATCACCCTAGCTGGTTTATTTCTATTTCCGATTGTAAGCATATTTCAGTATTTTCCATTAATGAAATGAAGTATTATTTCCGCTGCATCTTTGTGTATATGGTTATCTCTGTATTTTGTTGCGTTCCTGTTTAAGTCCGGATCATGCATTGATGAAGTGGGGCATGGAGAAACAACTGCTAAGTCAACTATGCAGGCGAGGAAGAAGGCAGAGGTGTATGAGTATTGGAAATTTAACTTGTTGGTTATTAGTTAGGGCCATGAAACCTCCTAGTCTTAACTTCCATTTGTTTTTATTCAACATACATGTGTTAATTTCTTATGTTTGATGCTTCTTCCAACAAATTTATTTCTTTGTTCTGTGGTGATTCACAGAAAGACACTTCATTATCCTCTTTCAAGGTACAATTGTCCACTGTATTTTCAATGGTTTTTATTTCCCTGCCATTATGAGAAATACACGTCTCTACTTGACAACATTTCATAGTTTTAATGCATTTATTATATGTTCCAAAATTCCTTACAAAAATTCAAATAACTCTAGTCATACATTGTTTCTATAATTAGATTAGATGAATGCATTCTTGTAGAGTTTTCTTGAATTCCACATATGTATTCTTAATTTCCAATGACATATTGCATAAAAAAAAAGTTTGGTGTGTTGAGTACTTGCTAGCTTAGAGCAAACCAAAATGAAGAAATTTGTAGGAAAGAAATTGAGATAATGACCATGTAACCAAGATTTATGACCTCATGAATATAAATGAAAGGTATGAAGCATTGATGAAGGATATCCAGTCTACTTTAGCAATTTGCAAAACTAAAATTATGAATGAAATGTATGAAGCACTCATGAAGGCTATCTAGTCTACTCTAACAATTTTCAAACCTAAAATTATGAAGATTATTAATAATATTACTATCTTTCATTAAAAATGTTAATATGGATTTTGTTCAACAATAAATAGAAAGTTCATGTGAGTACCACCTTAAAGTATTCTATGATTAACAAAAATTTAAACTTTAAACTCAAGGAAAATAGTTTAGATGGGCATAGGCAATTTCTTGTAGGAATATTTAATGATGATCCATTCAACCAACACATTGACCAAGTGCCAATTTGGAGTTGTGAATGCTAGATCAATATTTTTTAAAAGTGATTCCACTTTGTGCTTATTTCAAGTTATCCAAAAAGTGTCCAACCATGGATTCAACTACAATCATGGTTCGATAGTGACAGAGTCTCATTTAGCTCCTTGTATTTTGATAAATTTTGTGGCATCATGCTCAAGAGGCTAACTTTAAAAAGACCCATGATGTGTAGCTTTGGAAGGTCCCTCCAAGAAATTTTATGCAATATAAAACAACAAATTAGGCTCGGATATAACATGTTTTTTGTAGCTTTTCCTTAATCATTAATATAAAACAATACCCTTTGATTGGCAATTTGACTCCATATGCCCAACGTGGATAGGAATTCTTCTTTGCAATTTAAACAAAAACATAGATTTCCATGTCATTAGGTTTCCATTCATCTTGGTTGTTATTCCAATGAAATTTATGTCTAGACTTTCCCAATGGGTAATACACACTCTTTAAATCTTTGTCCCTACATTATATATTATGTATGAATAATGTTTCAAACTTTGAAGTCTATCTTATATCAACTCAGTCAGAAGCATCATATGAGAAAATTCTATGTTGTGATAGAACATTCTACAAATACTCTTAAAAGTTACTGACATGTCAATGTTGCAATCATTAATAATATAAATTGTTCATTTTTCAAATTGGTTGAAGCTAACTCTTCATATTTTCTTCTGCAAGCTTATCTAGACAAGATTCTTACTCATAGAAGACAAAATATGCCCACATTGAGACAAAGAAATTATAAGTTGGCTTAGAAGAAATTCAATTTGCCAATGTTGCCTCTCCTATCAATTGAGGATGGAAAACAAAATCCTACAAAACACTCATATTCCAACTATAGGATGACATGGTGCAAACTACAATATTGTTGGCCCATATACATTATGGTTTCAATTTACTGATTTTTTCTATTTTTTTATTTTTTTTTGTATTTTACTTATACAACAGAGAGACAATGTTAATATTTTCTATTCTTTCACAATGTTTCAAATTGTTGACTTGGGTTTGAGTATTAATCACATCCATGATTTTTGCTCTAGATGTTGCAGGTGACACTTTCATTTTTAATGCTACTCTTTCCTATGCTACTTCCTTATGACAAAAATATTTTTTGATATAGTAGGTGTATTAACTACTACAAAATCAGTGTAATAAGCAGCTACCATGGTATTTTCTATTAATGTTGATAGATTAAAATCATTGATAAAAATATCATTGTTGATATATACATTGAAGTATAGCTCATTCAATGAGGTACTCGCAATATTGCATAAATTCACCTAAAAGAAGTATTGGTAGTTTAGATCCACAGTAAAGCACCACGAAATATTAAAATTTTGGTTGTTACATTACTTGTAGCCATATCCTTGGTAGTAGCTAATATGGTTTGGAAAGAATTTGGAATTGTAAGCATGGACTACTATGAAGATATTTTTTGAGCTTTTAATAAAATTTTATCAACATTATGTGAATAGTCAGTTACATATGTACAATGTATCGTAATTGGACGATTCTTGCAAACTAAGATATTTAATTTTATTATTGTTGTCATACCGCATCTTCTACATTGGACCTTAATTTTAGTATTGTTTTCATACCACATCTTCTACATTGGACCTGCATATCCCTTCTTACACGGAATTCTATTTTCATCATGGTTATGGACCACACTTACTTGATTTTCGAGATAAAATGGTTTAAATGTTGTTGAATGATCTCTACAATATTTTAAACTACATGACATGGGTTAGATTTACTTAATCATAATCTGTTGGATTAAAACAAGAGCACAAAAGATACCAAGGAGATTAGTGGTAAAGAGCAATGTGAACTTTTGAATAGTTTCAAGGATCATGTGAGTCAACATTCAAAAGAGAAATAAAAAAAATTCTCAAGAAGATATGTAAGTGATGCTATTCTTGGGTTAAATTTCCAGATTGGAGATACTTGCATTTTTTTTCAAGGGTAGATCTTAATTCACATAGAAATTCAAAATTTATTTGCAAAATCATTATAGTGCTTTGCAGACACATGTTTCAAACTATAAAAAAATTTCTTTATACTGATTAAGGTTTATCTATAACAAGAGGAAGTTATCAAGAAGAAATATGGAGGAATTGTACCAAAATGACCTCTAATTTCGAAGGTAGAAAATCACAATCTATTTCTTTATTTACGAGGAATTCATGTTGGAATAATCAAACAAGGTCTTTAACTTCAACATAGGGCTCATGAATTGTAAGGCTAAAGAAAATATTGCAACAAGATTTCATAGGTCTTTAACTTCAACATAGGGCTCATGATTTGTAAGGCTAAAAAAAGCAATATTGCAGTAAGATTTCATTGTAGCATGGTCCTTGCCTTTTGTTGATATTTTTTTGTCTTTCAATAGTTGTCAAAGAAGCATTAATTACAATTGCACCAAATGTTGCAAAGAAAACGTAGTAAGGTGATAGCTTAGAAGAAATAAGTTCTTAGTGGTCATTGTAGTTTAACTTATGTGAATAACATACTGGAAATGATTTATTGATTGTTATCATATGCTTGTCCTTTGCTAATGGTGAGTTTGGATAGCATTATTGTGAGAATGTTGATTTCTTCTACAACCATCTACAACAAAATAGAGTACTCATAGCCAAAAATATAAAGTTATACAAAAAAATATTATTATATATTATAATATTGCTATTGATAGTTATAAAATATAATTTTCATAATAATATGGTCGCAGCCTGGTGTGCCTACCACTGAGAAGAATTCACAGAAAAAACATATATTTGAACAGAGATGAAGCAACATGGTACTCTTGAAGCACCCAACATCTTTATTTTTACTTAGCCTTTGGCCATCGTCAGAACCTGGTGTGCCTACCGCTAAGAAGAATTGACAGAAAAAACATATATATGAACATATGATCAAAGTGGTAGTATTAATCTCTACTTATTTATTTTTTGAAATGTAATTTTTTTATGTTTTATAATTTTTTAATATATTTATATATATATATATATAAATTTGATTTTTTTTAATTATTTAATAAATTTATATTAACCTATTTTATTATAATATTTTTTATTTAAAACAATATTTTTTAAATATCATAAAATTTTCAATTTAATTTATTAAATTATTATTTTTTAATATTTTATTTAATTGTTTTTTTTAGCATATGGTTCATGAGCACCCTGGTAAATGAGTGATTGCTACATCCACGGAAAAATCTGGGCGATAGCTAGGCTAAATCGCCCCTCGGCCTACTGCAAGACCTGACCCCAAGGGCTTCGGGTGGATTCCACCCTGTGACCTCCCTATAACGAGACACGATTTTTGACCAACTGAGCTAACCCTTGGAGCTAATATTTTATGTAATTGTTAAATGATCATAAAAATTGATATGCTTATTTTTCTTTTATATTTAAGAAACTAATTTATATTGGTAAAAACCTTTTATATATACTTATTTTTCTTAATTTTCTTTTAGATTTACGAAACTAATTTATATAGGTAAAAAGTTTTTTAATTTTTTTAAAACATAAAATAAATATTTATACACACTCACCCATTTATTATCATAATTGCATATTATCTTTATTTTAGATGTAGCTGTGAAAGAAGGAGAGATATGATGTATGATCATCACTAATCTTCATTGGGATAGAATTTAATTTATTTGATTTTAAAAATTATTTATTTTATATTTTTATACTAATTTTTTTTCCATTACATTATTATAATTTTAACAAATTATAATATTAAAAGTATTTATATCCAAAGAAATATGATAAAATTGCAATGTAATGTATATATTATTTATATTGATTTTATTTTTGTCTTTCTTTATATGTATTATTATTTGCAGTTTTGGAAGATATTGTTAAGCTAGCAAATCAAATACCTCATTAAAAAATCGTAAAAGATCTTGAAAGTGGGCCTTTAATAGTGGATATCAAAACATCAAGATAAATAGGTGTAGTTTGGTGAATGGGTTTTAGGTGTAGGTCAAGACCTCAATTCATCTTCTCTAATGGGTTTTAAGTGTAGGTCAAGACCTCAATTCATCTCCTCTAATGGGTTCTAGGTGTAGGTCAAGACCTCGATTCATCACCTCTAATGGGTTTTAGGTGTAGGTCAAGAGCCCAATTCATTTCCTCTAAAGGGTTTTAGCTATAGGTCAAGATCTCAATTCAACTTTAAGAGTGGCTTGGCACAGCGTTTGCCCTTTTCTGAATATGCGTCACAACCATGATTCTTTTCTGAATATAGGTGACAACTAGGATTCACATGTATCAGTGAATGGAACATTGAGAGAGAATTCACTTCCACATAGTGTACTAAATGGCACCGTCTTCTCTTTTAATTCCACCCATATGCTCTTTTAATTCCATAGACTCTACTAAATGTGACCGAAGGAAGAAGAAGAGGAATTGGGGCATTACTCTGCCATGAATGATAGAACTAAAAAAGAAAGGAGTGACATTCATTGTAGAAGTAAAGGTTCTCAACAAAATTCCACATTGAGAGTTGCACCCAATATGGAAATGGAGACGTCATCATATGGTTTTATTTTTTTAACCCCTCAACCTCTAATTATGATTAACATTAACCATTGCAACCATTTTCCTAAACAATTTCAACATTTACCTACCCAATAGACAACTTGATTAACAATTAAAGCTCGATACTAATCATTTTTACCATGAAATTTTAATAATATATAATCTAAATGTTATACTATGCCTCCATTTTTTTTTAATAGTTTTATTGATTTTGAAAAATAACAAGTATTGTATCATAGTTTAGTTAGAAGAAATATAATGAATACTCAAATATAATTTGATTATCAAAGTAAAAAATATTTAAATTATATGAATAATCATCAATTAAGTGTTAAATATATTCATGCTATTTATGACTAGCAGTTGGAGATGTTGTAAAGGAAACCCCGTAAGGCATAAATTCAAGAATAATAGTAACATATAAAAAATCATTGAGAATAAAAATTAGTAAACAAAATGTCATTCAAAGCTAGAAGATAAAGAGAAATCACTTACATTATGCCAAACTGAGAGATTTTATAACCTTTCCAACACAAATTTCCTCTTAATATTTAAAGATGGTCATTCATGATGTAGAGTCAATGTTGTTTTAGATTTTAATGATTAGAACACTGTAATCATAATTCTGTAAATTTATTGCAAGAATATTCTATTAATTTTAATCATAATTTTATAAATTTATTGCATAAATATTCTATTCATTATTATATAGCAATCTAAGATATTTTATATTTTGGAAAATGAAAATCATTACTATAGTTGTAGTTTTTTTAACAAATTTCTTTTATAAATTTCAATCAATGAAGAGATAGTTACACCCAATATGGAAATGAAGATACCAATTGTATGATTTCACATTTATACCCTTCCTCCACATAGAGAATTTCACCCAAGATGGAAATGATATATTGTTTGATATTTTGGAAAATGAAAATCATTAATTGTATTATAAATAGTGATTGTTGCACATTTTCTTAATTTCATTATAAATTCCAATCAATCAATTGATAGTTACACCCAATATGGAAATTAAGATTCTAATATGATTTTTCATGTATACCTTTTCTTCCACATTGAGTGTTGCACCCAATGTTCAGATCTATTGTGTAAAGTAATGATGCATATAATGTATAATCAATTTTGATTTTACCAAACAAATTTATATAAGGGGTGTTTAATCGAAGTTAACATTGTTAATGACTTTGGACTATAAATAGACATAGTCATATGAAGTTAGAATTACACATTGATTTATGATCTAAGCACTTAGAGTTGAGTAGTCAAAATTATACATCTAGATCTTCTAGGTTGATTTAAAGATGAGTATTGTGTCTTTTTAATGGTTGGTTTCCCTCTTAATATTCTACTTACTTTTCATTATGAGTGTTGTGTTTCATTTTTTATGTAATTGATTAGGGTCGTGGTAATAAATTGAATGGTAAATTGAAGTTTTTAATTTACCACTATTATATGTTGTTACAATCACTTTTACCTCAATTCTTATATTTCATTAGCAATATTTTAAAACAATTTAATCTTCCAATGATAAATAGCAATAGTAAATGAAAAGAACAATAAGAAACATGAATTCACACCACACAATAGCTTTTGTAATTTTTATATGAATATTTCATTGTCTTTCTCTCAAAATTTGTGTTTTAAGTGTCACCTATATTTATTAAGAGCAATTTAAATTTGAATACTTTCAATTTTATCATTTTCGAATTTGTTTGGTTCAATTTGGAATTATAATTATTTTTGAAATAAAGTTTTAGGTAAATACAATATATATTATATGATTGAATTGTTTTTATTTGAATTTTGAATTCCAAATTTAGTTATAATTTTAGTTTTATTATAAAATTTAAATTTAATTTCATCAAATATTGAAAAAATTAAAGTAATAAAAATAGTTTTCTACTTAAAGTAATATAAATAGTTTTCAAAAAATGTAGAGGTTGAGAAATTATTGAAGTCCATCCTTACAAATCTCATGAAATTTTTCAAAGAAGGGTTTCTCTTTAAATTCATTCAACAATTTTGAAGGAAGCTTTATTCTTACAAGGAATGCTTTGAAAGGAAAATTAGAACCAAGGAGCATGAGCTAACTAATTAGTATCTTTTTTGAAGGATGTTATATGTTAAAATTTATTAGTTAAAGGTGAACTCATGAGGATTTTTATTTGGAAATTCATTTGAATTTGCAAAGAAACTTTAGTCACTTGTTCATGGGTTGTGGATATCATCAATTGGAAAGGCTTTGGTATCCTAGTCTAGGCTCATAGTCCTTTCTAAGATTCAATGACTAAATGTTTCCATCTTCATTATTCAAATTTACCATACTTATGGTAGATTATGGTAATTTGATATTTTCAACATCCTTGAGTTCAAAAGATTCATACTTCAACTTGATCTTCTTATAATTTATCCAAAATCACTATGATCCAGTCCAAGTACTAATGAAAACATAATGATACAAATATTTGTTGGAGTTTTCATTGGGGGAACAATTTAAATGGATTTGAATGAAACCCAACAAAGCTATGTCAATTGTAATAAATCTTGAATCCAAATAAAGTTGGCATATACAAATAGGGTGTGGATAAATTCCAACCATTCAAGTAGGAAAATACTTCAAACAAAAGTGTTTCAAGTGAAAATACATGTGGATGTTTAACCAAAAGACCAAATCAGGGTCTTCTGGTAATTTTATGGATATAAATATTTATTATCTCTATAATGCATTACACTTTGGCAACTACACTAAATAACCAAAAAGAAAGAACCTTATATTAAGGATATGGATAGAAATATTTATTATCTCTATAATGCATTAAACTTTGGCAACTACACTAAATAACCAAAAAGAAAGAACCTTATATTACGGATACTCTCAAAGATGTAATTCCTAAGACCCCCCTCTTTAGCTAAGATCCAAAATTCTACTTACACCCTTTGGCAACATCTCGTGACACTTTCATTGTAATCATGGACGAGTAACAATTTAATGCTACTGGTAACAATTTAATGCTACTCTTTCCTATGCTACAAGTAACAACTTAATGCTACTCTTTCCTATGCTATACCCCCCTCTTTAGCTAAGATCCAAAATTCTACTTACACCCTTTGGCAACATCTGGTGACACTTTCATTGTAATCATGGAAGAGTAACAATTTAATGCTACTGGTAACAATTTAATGCTACTCTTTCCTACGTTATCAGTAACAGCTTAATGCTACTCTTTCCTATACTATGAGTAACAGCTTAATGCTACTATTTCCTATGCTTACTGTAATCATGGAAGAATAACAATTTAATGCTACTGGTAACAATTTAATGCTACTCTTTCCTATGCTTACGAGGTTTCATTTGCAATATCTGGTGCAATTGCTAGTTTATGATTTTTTGGACATATGGTGTTAGAAATCCATAGTGTTGGTATGTAGTATTATAACAAAACCTACTTATAGCTTAAAAATCTTGCTAAATAATTTTAAAATGTAGATATTATTAACTCATATGTTAATTTTTTTATAATGAATAATAATAAATTAAAATTTGGTTAATTTACAACAAAAAAAAAACAACAACAACAACAAAACAAAACAAAAAAACTACTACTATTTTGAAAATATAAAATGTATCATGAAATTTTTTTTTTCCTTTAATATATATTAATATTTACTAACCATTTAATTTATATAGCTAGTTCAATCATAATATCATTTAAAAAATACCAATTCATAGTACATTTAAACCATTTTATATTATTCTATATATAGTTATACTTCAATTTAAAAGAAAAATATATATTAAATGATTATAATCTTAAAATATTCATTTCTTTACTTATTTAAACCATTAATCTTATAATATTCTCAATATTATCATAATTTCATTAAAAAAACACTCTCAATTACTATAATCTTATAATATTCATGCTCTTTACCAAAACCATTATACCAAACATCTTAATTATTATAACCATTATACCAAACATTTCAATTATTATAATCTTATAATAGTCATTCTCTTTACCAATACCATTATACCAAACATCTAGACCATTATAATATTATAATATTCATCTATTTTACCTTGCCATTTTACCATCATAATCTCATTAAAAAAAACTAGTTGAGAAAACATTTAAACCACTATGTTCATATAATATCCATCCCCTTTTCTCATGTCATCGTACCATTGTAGTCTCATAAAATAAATTTCCGATCAAGGTGATGTATCTTATCATATCCATCTCCTTTACTCATACCGCGTTCTCGTCTAGTATTCTAACTGTCATTTGCTTTGCAGTCCAATTGATGTTGATATTCACATATGATTAGAATATTAAGCATTAACTGCATGGTCGTTGCCATGCAGTTTTCATTGATATCAAAATCTTTCAACCAACGAAATCTTTCACGAGTTTGATATCTTTCATAAAACTTGTGAGGTTCATAATTTCTTTTATGATTAGAGATTTTTGATTTTGTATTCGAAAATTGACATATTATCTTATATTCTATATTTTTTTTGCTGGTTAAGACTAACCTATGTACCTATAGGGGATTTGAACCGGTGACCTATCGCAAGGAGTGCCTTAACAGCGCACGGCATTCAACGTCAACCCAAAGCCCCATGGACATCTTATATTCTATATTAATAAATAGAATTTTTAATATTAATTTTCTTGCATGATTAAATTTATTTGCTTATATTATTGAATTGGTTTACTTTTCATATTTGCTTAACATATATTAAAATTATTTTTTTAATTAATATAATTAAATTTATATAATCAAATTCAGATATGTAAATGCTTTCCCTGATTACCATTATCAATTTGTATTTTAATTAATATATAAATAATGGTAAACATGTTTTGGATTACCAAATTTCACTGATGGTCATCTGCAACCACTTAATTTGACTGTCTTAATAGGTACATAATAGTTAAAAAGATTATTAGGCGAACGGATCTCTTCTCAATGTGATGGACACTCGCCACTAATAATCGGTTGTTAAATAAGTGAATTTTGAAGTATCGTGTTTGAATCCGTATTGCATTTTGGAGTTTGAACGTCCTGCATGTCCTGTCAATCTTAAAAAACCGAACGTCTCTGTAAAATTGTTGTGCACGCAAAAACCTCTTCGCCACATATATATATAATATATATATATATATATTCTGATCTCATCTCGTCCACAATTAGATCTACTTTGTCTGACTGGCTGCTGCAGGTGCAAACTCTTTCGTGAACACAAAGTGATTCCCGTGGAGAGTGTGCAGGAGCTTGTCAAGAATCATGCCCACTCACATGAAGCTGTTCCCGGCCGATACATCAGGTCCCAGGAAGAGAGGCCCACCACGTCCTCATTACTGGTCTCTCTTCAAACTGCAATTCCTGTCATCGACATGAAGAAGTTGAGCATCTTGCCTGGACAAAATCATCACAGACACCAAGAAATGGTGAGGCTTTCCGTGGCCTACCAAGATTAGGGTTTCTTCCAGGTGTACAATTGCCACAGACAAGCCAGGTTGTACATTCCGTGTGGGGAGATCTTTATTATTGGTGTTAACTATTAATCTGGGTTATATTTATTTGGATTACAAATTCTTGATTATAAATTTGATTCATCTGAACGGAGTTAACTGTTTGATTTTGCTCTTAACTATGAATCTTTAATTATCCGTGGATGTCAGTTGTGAATGCTATAGTATTATATTTGTATTGATTGATCCAGGTTTTCTAGATCTCTTCTAATTAGTAGTTAGGATGTCACTTGTGAATCCCAGAGAATTATTTTCGTGGATGATTGCTGCTGATGCAATGAATTCTCAGATTGTGAACCATGGGATTCCTCATTCTTTAATTGATGAGATAAAGGGTGTAGCTAAAGAGTTCTTTAACCTTCCATTACAAGAAATATGCTCTCCAAGAAGGAGATATTCAGGGATATGGTAAGACGTTCTTGATAGCTGAGGATCAAACGTTGGATTGGGGTGACTTGCTTGCTTTGGCAATTATGCCTCATAGCCTCAAAAATCTCACCCTCTGGCCCACCGTCCCCACAAATTTCAGGTAACTAAAATTATAATTATAATCCGACTGATGGGTCACATTAATTTATTAGTAGTATTGATCAGAGTGATGGGTATTGTTATAAAGAGCTTAATTGGTTGATGGGCAGGGATAGTGTTGAGAGGTATGCAATAGCCGTGGAGAGAGTCGCTCAAGAGCTGCTGAGTTT